>OX637509.1:8218883-8818883 GCA_951799955.1 Apamea anceps
TATAGCATAGTAACATATTCTGAGACAACTGCAGTGCTGGTGTATTCTGTAAAACGTCACCGTGAAAACTTAGATGAAGTTAGCTGTCACTCCATCGGATGCTAGGAATTGACACTATAGACACTTCTAGTTCACTTTTCACCTAAGTTTTCAAAATTATATTTTGGTGAAAAATATTACCGTAAAAACTTAGGTAAAGTGAGTTTGAAGTTAGAAATGTATACTATGTACTGTGTTGAGCAATAAACAATTGAATTTGAAAAAAAAAAAAAAAAAAATTGAGCTGTCATTCCATTTTATGCTAGGGATTGACACTATTCACAGCTCGCTTCATTTATGTTTTCACGGTGAGATTTTTACAGAATAGATTCCATTGCGACGCCCCACACCTCCGCCCCGATCCTTGCTCGAGCCAGCCCGCGCCGCTGAGCCTGTAGTTTTAAATTCGTCCCTAAATAATTCCGATCCAGCCTGTCCCTTGTTGCCCTCTCCCAGCGACGCCCTAAGCCGCGGCCCTGGCAGGCATCGGCCCTGTGCGGACCCCGTCAGTTCGTGCTGACATCTCTTTGAGGCGCGCGTGGAACACAAAACGTCGTCGACCCGGGCCTGGCCTGGTCCTTACCGGACGGTGAGCTGCCCATTGCTCGCCAACCATAAGCCCACGCCTACAGTGGCCGGGAGTCGGCTGTTGACCCCGTCGGGAGTCCCCTAGTTGCCGCAGGAGACCCCCTGGACGTCCGTCCAGGGCGTTTCCTGCGGCGACTAGGGGCGTGAGGGCGCAGAGATTGTCTCTCCCTCACGCGCTCCGCCTCCTCCTTTGCGAGAGATCTGTTCTGTCCCTGACACCCGAACCCGCGGATACTCATAAATAGATTTTCAAAGCAATTTGCCCAGAAATACAAATTGGCGGTCTCTTTTCGAAATTTTGAGAACAGTTTCGAAATTCGAATACTCAGGAAACGACTTTAGGAACCATCGGCTAAGAAATTTAAAAAATACGAAATTACGGCCACTTTTTTCAATGTTGAAAGTAGATTCGAGTTTGGGGAACCCATAAATCGATTTTGAAATTATCCGGTTCAGAAAACTAAAAAGTTCAAAATGGCGGTGGGCAAATAGGTTATTGTGCATTATTTAGGTACTGTTAGCAACACTATGCAAAAGTAAACTTCAGTTACACTTAAAGTTTGATGAACAACCCTAACACCCGCGTTTGATTTTTCAAAAAGTGCCTGAAGACAAAGATGACCAGTAGATACTGCACCCTAGTTGCGTAACTCACTATCTGTCATAATCTGAATAATTTTGAAGCATATTGCTAATCCATTGCTTCGTATGTTCCAAAAAATTTGTGTGGTCAAAAACGCAAATATCGCAATGAATGTTGTTGAACTGTCAAAATGAAGGCCATTGCTACCCATAGTGTGTTACGCAATTACCCCGGTGGTCATCTGTATGCCTATCTCTCCGAGGTAATACTAAAAAAAAAAGAAAGAATACTTACGCTGCTGGTTGGTACACTCGTTATGGGTACACACTCGTTCACGGTCGCTATTGCAGTAGCAGTAGTTACATGAATCCATTCTGTATCTTTCACCAATTTTGCATTTTCTGGTCAGATCATCGTCATCATGAGTATACGTCATTCGTAAAGCCTGTGCAGCTGAAAAAAATCATTAACCTATAATTAAGATGGTGGGATGAGCTGTACTCCTTCATCAAGAACTGATACTTAGCAGTTTTAAACAGAGAGAGAAGGAAAGTGAGTAGGGAGGCCTTTGCCCAGCTGTGGGACATCATAGGCTTTTAATAATAATAATAATAATAACTTTTTTTTAATAATAATAATTAAGAGCAATAAAAATAAACAGCGAGCGTAGTATCCTTGGAGTTCGACAAACCGACCGGATACGAAACACAATACTGCGCTCTAAGACACAAATCGCACGTCACCCAAAAAGCAGTCAAGCTCAAATGGGACTGGGCCACACACGTTTGCCGCATGTCGGATACATTTTGGGCTAAGACCACCACAGTATGGGTCTCTGAAAACGTCCAACGGCAACGCGGAAGATCCAGGCGTAGATGGCGGGATGAACTTGACGTCTATATAATAATAATAAATCGTTTATTGACCAAATAGTGTTCTTACATTTCCTTATAACTGAGTACAAATAAACTACTCCTAAGATCATTTTTACAGGGGAAACATAATTTTATGTTTTAACTTGTGGACTCCACACTAGGTCGAGCCTGTCTCGTGGAGTCCTTGAGAGTTTTTAACAATTTGAAATATCATGGTCGATACTGTATTGTAAAACTTGTTACATATTATTTTACAAAAAAAAAATAACAAAATAAAATTAATTAACTCAAACCAAAATCAAAATATAGACTTGAAAAATAAAATTAATATAAACATAATAACAATTGTTAGAAATAAGGTGTGTCGTAAAGGTAGGTATTTATTGAAATTTAGCAAGGATGCGTCCAAGAGAATGATAAAGTAAGAATGTATGAGTAAGAATGTATCAATATGAAATATGAGGGATTGGTCCATATTGGCTCAGGATCGAGTTGAATGGAAAAAGGAAAGAGAAGCCTTTGTCCTCCAGTGGGACAATACAGGCTGATTATTATAATAACAACATAATATCCCGAAGTTGTCGACATGTGGGTCGTGGATTCTCCAATCATTGTACCGATAATCGTTACAGTAAATGGCCTATTAGCGGAGAGCCTCGGCTTGCGCCCCAGGAAGCTCTCATTGCGCGGCTAGACCAAGGGCTTGATTCAGAAAGCAGTACTTCTGGACATGGCACGCATGGTGAGGAGGTTACTCTCTCTAGAACCCTGACAACCAGAAGCTTGGGCCCTGTTCCTGATGCCGATGGGCCACTATTTTTCATATACCTAATTATATATATATATATATATTTTGTAATCATGGATAAAAAGATAAATATAAATAATTTATAACATACTAAAATATCCTAACAGTTTTGAGACAAACGAACTAAAAGATGGCATCGAAATATTATACAATTCAAATAAAAAACGTGAATTAGAAAAAAAATTATAACATACAGTTCCATGTATTATTATTATTATTTATTTATCCTCACACTGGAACGCCATATGGCAATTACACCAATGGACTGGTGTATATAAGTATACACTACATTCAGGCCTTGCGTTTATTCTGTTACACCTTGTACAGAGGGAACAAATCATGAACCAATGAAGGCGCCGCTCCACAGCACCCCATGGCTAAGGCTGCATGTCCACCAAAGTTGTGCTATGCTTGTGCTTTTACATTGCTATAGATGCGTTTGTTATCCACCAATCATATTCATTCATATACCACATAGCATAGCACTGGTGGAAACGGATTGAAATAAGCTATGTTGTTATACGGAAGGATGCGTGCTATGGATGGGAGCTTTGGATGCGCGAGTGGTGTAGTTATGTGCAGAGCAGAGTACTCCCCGTGCTTTCTCTACTATTGATGCATAGCATTGCTCGAGTGAGCATCTTTCTCGCACAGTTACCTCGCGGCGGCGCATATTCATGTAGTAGTAGTGGTCGACTTTACATCTATTATCTTTACGTTCCCACCCGCTTAAAATCCCCCACCTGGACATGAGTTACCTTGGATAACCTGGAAGTCTCTAAACAGACTCAGGACCCGGGTTGGCCAAAGCAAGGAAATCCTGTTCAGGCGGAGATTCATAGACGACTCCGGCTTGGAGTGTAAATGTGACACTGAATATCGTGTCCTTCGTGTCCTGTCAGCTGCTCGTTACAGGTACTGATGGACGCTAGTAATGGCGCCAAACACGTAGCGGAATTCTGGGCTGAGTCCATTTACCATCGATATGCTAAGAAGTAGATCCTTACGTTCTACTAATGGCATTTCTTTGTCACCACGTCTGCAGCTTGTTTTTTTCTTTTTTAAATCGCATTTCCAACTTTGCTTTCGGCATTTGCAAGGAACACAATTTATTATTATTTTGTCGCCTCTTCTACAAAATGGGGGTAGATGAGCTAAAAAAAAAAGATGTCAATAAAAAAGCGCGGCTGTGACCCAGCAGTGCCGCGTGAATGGGCCGTACCACCGGCGGTGGTACGTCGGGACTTTGCGGCATTAGCGATCGAGATTTCCCCTGGTGGTACGCCCCGGGGTTTTAGCTGTTAAATCGTTGGGCAGCGGGATTTGACGTTACGATGTCAAAAACGCTCTCTACTAAAACACACCAACTTAGTTTAAAAAATAACATTTCATTGACGTCATTCACCGGTAAATTGCAGACGCTATGTGGCGCCACCGCTCTTCTAGGAAACCGTACATTTACTGAAATTTATTTAATACTCAATTCTTTATTGCATTCCCCTATGTAGGATTAGGTGGTAAATATTTGCCAAAAGAAAGACAGACCCCTGTCGGGCACAGCAAAAGAAAGATATGTGGAGAAGAGGACTTATCTTTTACGTATCTTATAATGTAACTTATTATAAAAATCTCTATTCTATTTACTGACAGCCAACACAGCCTAAACCGCTGCATCTAGAGAATAGTGACTTGAAATTTAGCACAAGAGTTCCGTATAGGGCTGTATGGAAGTTTTGTACTTTTGCCGATAGGAAATTCCATCACATACAAGCTAGTAGTAAATATAAGATACTAAATGATGTTTACGCACCTAAATCTGGTGCACAATCTTTACTTTCGCAGAACCATAACCCTTTGCGGCAATGACATTTATTGCAAGAATCGATTTTCTTTTGGCTTCCGTGTTCACACGAAGGTTGCTCCACCACTGAAAAGCAGTAAATCATCAGAAGTAATCTAGTCACTAATGCGCGCTTTACACAGGTGACTATAGCGTAATCAGCCTATACTGCTCCCACAGCTGGGACACAGGCTGTAATCTACCACGGGGGCCCAGTGTGGGTTGATAGATGTCACATGACTTAAAATTTTTAGTTCTAGGACATGCCGGTTTCCTCACGATGTTTTCTTTTACCGCTTTGAGAGCAGTGCTGATGAAATTATTTACAGAATGTAAAGCACCTGCCTGAGTTTGAACCCACGACTTACAAATCGTAAATCGGGTCCGTTGCCACTGCGCCACCGACCACTGTGCCGCGAAATTCGTAGAGCAGTCTCTACGATTTTAAATATTTGTTGCACACGCTGCGCTGCGTGTCGCGGGTTCGATTCCCGCATGGAACAAATATTTGTATGACCTACAAGTAGTTGTTTCGGGTCTGGCTGTTTGCTTCCTAGTGTGGGGCAACGATTAAAAAAAAAATATGTGTCAACTCAAAAGGACATCATTCATTTCGTATCCAAAAATTAAAGTACTGCTGTCTTAATGGTAAATGACCTCTTGAGCATTTTTTACTATTACATCGAAATTCTACCATTAACCCCCCGGCTGCTATTTGAGATTCATATTTAATCATATTTTGATAAAAAGTTTATAGGTAGTTAAAACATGTTCAGGATGTTAAATTAAATAAAAAGTTCGAATTTTTTTATGTTATGCTTAAAACACTTGTTATAATAATATGATTTTTGGCATTTGATGTAAAAAGTACTCAAGATGTTATTTCCCATAAGAAAATAGTACTTCTTTTTTCTGGCCGGCACTTTAATTTTTAACCGACTTCAAAAAAGAAGGAGGTTCTTTTTTTATTTATGTATAAAATGTCCGACACTTGAACGATGTCCTTTACCAAAATAATGTTTTGTGAACATTACGTACCCAATTCATTTTCATCAGAGAACATACTCAACCCAATGAATGCGTTTATTAATTCAGGATTTAGTCCAGTGTTTTCATTGTGCAGATTAGTTTCTAATGTCTGAGGAAACTCAACAGCCTCCCCTATATTTTCAGGAGGCTTGAATATATTATTATCAGTATCGGGATAACCATTATCACCATTCTTTATTTCCAGTTGCTCGAAAGCGTTATCGACAATAGAAGTTTTCTGCTCAAGAAGAGTTTTAAAAAGGTTTGTAACATCAGATTTTGTTAATACAGTTTTTTTCATGTCTGGTTTGAATTTTGGTCTTTCCACTTGTTCGTTACAATCTTGAATTTCACAGAACCATTGTCCTCTGCGACAGAAGCAATAATTGCAATCATCGAATTTTCGCTTCTGACCTGGCTTGCAAACTTCCGAGTAGAAATCTGAAAAAACCATATTTGTATATTTATTTCGTCACTTTAGAGAAGAATACTCTTTATTGTGTCTCTTTATTTGCCTTTTAGCACTTACACACTCATGGACAAATTTAAAGGAACGCAAAAAATAAAACGTGTCTATAAAAATATCATGGATATTTGTGACAATTAAGTTTATCAATTTCGACTTTGCTAATTGCAAACGCCGAAAAAACAAACGATCAAAATGGCAAAAAATAACCAAAATAATAAAAAAAAAGAACTTGACTCCGAGCTTCGTCATTCCAATTTTCGTGATTACTAGCAAAATTAACTCGAGCTACTCGATGGCATGTGGCATGTGTTGACAACTCGGTATACCACAGATTTTGATACTCGTAATGGTAACATGTTTGTAGGTCTGCCCAGTTTCGTTTAAAGTAACAGCCCTAGCTACTTGAGTAGCGTTAATATCTGGCATTCTCAGTTTATTTGCAGTAACAAGTCATACTTGGCGCAATAAATAAGGCAGTCAAGGCAAAAACTTAAACAAAACCAAAAAAACTCTAATTCAAAAGGCGGCAAAATTTTCGCAGTATAAAAGAACGCAATATTACGCAAAAAATATATAAAAACAAATGAAATTCGAAAAAAACACTTATTTCTTTTTTTAATAGCATTTTTTAATGTTTGTGGCCGGTAGGCACGATCGTTACAACAGAAGAAATTAAACCTTTGTTTTTGCGATCATTTAAATTTGTCCATGAGTGTATTATTGAATTTGATTTGTACTTACAATGATCGTTGTTTGTCTCCCCTTCATCCCCAGTTACCAAATAATGTCTAACCTTGTTGAAACAAAGCCTTTGAGTGCACACCCATCGTCTGGCTAGACATTCACAACGATTACATTTCACGTATTTAACATCCCAGCGATCACACTCTTTTCTCCTTCTTAAGAAATCTGGGAAGAAAGAAAAGTCAACGATATTATTCTTTGACCTTGTTTGATTGGCTGGATACTGAACAAACTAGCCCCAGTAAGTAACCAGTAAGCATATAAGTAGCGCTTATAATGTCTACGTGTACTTAACTTTCATGGTGAGAATCAATCTGAAATTATGAACCAGCGCCAGATCAATCTGAAATTATGAACCAGCGCCAGATCAATCTGAAATTATGAACCAGCGCCAGATCAATCTGAAATTATGAACCAGCGCCAGATCGGTCTGGTTAGCGGGATAATTGCGCAACATACTATCCGTAGCAATGGCTTTCATTTTGACAGTTCAACAACATTCATTACGTTATTTACGTTGTTGAGCAGACAAAAGCAATGGATTAGCAATATATTTCAAAATGATTCAGATTGAGATTGAGAGTGTGTTACGGCAATAAGGGTGCAGATTCGTGAATATACATTGTATGCTTCAGGAATTGTCTGGCGGACCTTCGCAGCTTCGTAGGCGCATAGATTTTAAGGCCGTAACCGCCTGAACAAATTGTGACGAGGTCAGACGGGCCTGAGTGTGAACAGTGACCATACCGGCAGGCTTTTATACAACGTTACTCCAACTTGAAAGAGAAAGAAAGAATTTGCGTCGCATCGCATCGCCTACTCGCGCTAGTGCTTCGTTTTCGCTTAGCTTTTCTTCTGACTTTTTTTCATTTTGCTCGGTTCCTTAGGGTCCTAGCGTGATGATATTTTATCAAATCTGACTGGTAGTTCCGGACATTACCCCCAACATACAAACAAACAAACACATTTTACCTCTTTATAATATTAATATACATAGATTACACGGCGTCCTACGTGGGCGATTCAACGCGAACACGATTGCAAGCGGTCAAACCGTCAATTTGTAGTAATATTTATTCCTGCAGACTAATTCGCGCCTTTGAGACTAGACTGGAATAAACAGAATTGGCCTAATTATTGAACACAGTTGACATACCCGCCTCACTTGTTAATTTTTCCGTACAAGGATTATTCGTGCAAAAATTTAAAAAAAAATATAAAACTATTAAAAAAAAAAAAAATAATAATATAATATTAAAATATTTATGACGACGGTTATCACCGTTGGGGTAGACGTGTTCTTGAGTGGAGACCGGGAATCGGTAAACGTAAGGTGGGACGCCCTCAGGCTAGGTGGAGCGACGATCTTCGCAGGATGGCAGGTAGCAGCTGGATGAGAGTTGCCGAAAATCGAGTTGAATGGCGTGCAATAGGAGAGGCCTATGTCCAGCAGTGGACTGCTATAGGCTGATGATGATGATGACTATGAGTCATTTGTACCTAAATTATTGTTCGGACAAAGTCTGTTTGTACACATCTCGGTTCCATTTACACATAAGCAGAAGTTGCAATCTACTTTGCTGTAGCTTCCATCAACGCATTGTTTTTTACCATATCTTAAGTTTCGATAATATTCTGTAAACATGAGATTTATTTTAAAAGAATGTAGTATTTGGGAGAGGACTTTGGAATAGTGCCACAGAATAACATACTCGTAGGAGTCAGAGATTCCACCGGTTATAACGTTATTTAAAGGTCTGTAATTTAATACTGCGGCAGAGGGCGTGTCTGGTGTTTGGTACGTACGTAGAGGCTCCTCTTCATGACAATCCTTTTTTTCGCAGTATTCTCGTCCTAAGTGACAATAGCATGTGTTACAGGCATCTAATAGTCGCGTGGCACCTTCTCTACATTTGGCCCAGAGCAGTTTTTCTGTAAAATAATGTAAATAAAATACGGCTGAGTTTGGAATAAAGATTTCCGCCTTTTATGATTTATGAGAGCCAATCACAGCGCATGCCGAGCGATATCGGCGCGTTGATTAATGAGCACACGGGTAACCTTGCGCAAGAGTGGCACGTACTACGACCGTGAAAACCACTCATTTTATATTGTGTTGAAGTTCCTCTCTTTCAGCAGAGTTTTTGAACATTATTCTGAAATACAGGTTGAAATTGAAAACTTGCGACAAATCGAAATACTGATACGTAACTGTTACATAATTATTATAAATTGTCATTTACAATTACCCAAAGCTAAATTCTTGAAAAGAATCGTGTAATTATGCCTTAGACAGTGTAAACCATGTTATTGCCTTCAAGTAGACACGAATTAGATTATCGCCGTTCTAGATTTTTTTTATGAAAACCAATTAGAAAATTATACTTTGTAATTTTAGCGCGCGCCCGATAAACAAACCATTCACTGCCGAGTTCACAACATGAAACAAGTTGGCCACGCGTTGAACTAAAGCTATTTACCTAATTTTGACCGTTCCTACGAAAAAAGGGCGCGCGACGAGGGCGACGCGACGTTGCTAAATCGCTCGCCTACGGGAACGTTGTGCAAGGGATGCACAACGTTCCCGTAGGCGAGGGATTTCGAACCTTGCGATCCTTGAAAACATGCTCTAAATATATTTTATAACACGTTCAATTAGATATTTTAGTTTGTCGCACCTATTCAATTTCAACTTGTATATTTGGTAATAAGTTGTAACTTAAAATGTGTAGTACTGCCATATTATATCTTCTATACTATGTAAGTAAAAATGAATCACTGAAATGTATGTACGCGCATAACTTCCGATCTACTGCACCAAATTGGATAATTCTTTTTTTTGGTCAGGACAAGGTTTGTATACAAGAAAAATTGGAATCGAAATCGAATCGAAGAATTAAATCGATCGAAACTTATGCGGGTGGAACCGCGGGGCCCAGCTAGTAGTAAATAAATTAAAGCACTATGCAATGTTATGAACACCTATGTAAACACCATGTTTCTGGAAAATAAATATTATATTCCATTAAGGGCGGATTCAATTGACCGATATTTTTTATTCGTGAAATAAAATTGACGTCTGACAGTTTTTGCATGGAAGAACTGCCAAAAATTTAAAATTATTCCTCGGATAAAATTATCTGGTTTCGGAAAAATCAGCCCTAAATTACATACCTGGTTTCTTTTTCGCGCCACAATTCTTATCTGAGCATCTCCAACGGTTTTTAGTACATTTACAAACGCTACAATCTATTTTCAACGATTGGCCATCACTACAACGACCCTCAGGCGTTTCTGAAAAATAATTATTTTACTCAGTTATTTTAAAGAACTATTATAATTCTAGGTTAGTAAGAAGGCTTTAATTATGCCAGTTCAACAACATTCATTGCGTTATTTACGTTGTAGAGCAGACAAAGATTGTGTTACGAAATTTGCAATCCACCACGCGGGCCCAGTGCGGCTTGGTAGATGCCTTCGCATTTTTGGTTCTAGGTTATGCCGGTTTCCTCACGATGTTTTCCTTAATCGTTTTGAGAGCACTGGAGATTGAATAATTTACACAAAGTAAAGCGCCTGCCTGGGTTGAAACTTACGACCCACAACTTGTAAGTCGCGGCCGTTACCACGGGGTCACCACTGCTTTCGGCCCATAGTTGTTGTTTATTGGCGCCGATTCCCTTGTTCAAAAATTAAACTAAATTTAAGTTCAGTGCATCTTTTTCTTTCTATTTCATTAAGAAAAGGACAGAAGATAAATATTAGTTTAGTCCTGTCAAATTTAGATACTCCATAGCAAGTTTAGACGTGATTAAAAACATGGCTACTAAAAATACGTCAGTTTACATCAGGCGCTGACTAATTTGGCAGGACTAAACTAATATTTATCTTCTGTCCTTTTCTAAATTAAATAGAAAGAAAAAGACGCACTGAACTTAATTATTTTGTGAACAAGGGAATCGGCTCCATTGTCTGTATTTTAATAGACTTACTGTTATGTTCTCTAAACTTTATTGTGGTTGGTTTCTTCTTCGTACATTTTTTATTAGAACAGTACTCTTCCCCATTGTGACAGATACAGCGATTACAATCTACCTTCCGACGAGCCCCCTCGTGGCAGGTGTACTTACTTCTTATTAATAAATGATCTGTAAGAAATATTTTACAATTAAATGCTGAAAAAATGATCCATTGCCTATTTCACCACCTAGCGGAAATTTTACCTGTGTTATATATGTCGGAGAAGGTATGTCTGTCTCTCGTTAGCATCAGGCATATTTTAATTACTGTGGGCGTACTATGGGTAGTGTTGGTTATAACACAATAGAAAAACGGTTTGCACTTCAAATCAAATTATAATTTACGAACAAGTTAGTCACACTAGCGAATCACGCACTATAGGTACACATTCAACGATACGGAACGCTGACAGTTTCTGAGCACATGTTGTTCGTACGATGTCCAATGTTTCGATCATACCGAGAGCTCTGCTTACAACGTTCTTGTAGCTGTCACTCTCGTCCACCTCCACGAACTCAGGCTAGACTCTGTCTAGCGCCACGAGATGGCGCTAACGGTCCGAATAGTCACACGAATGACTCCGACATATAAATTATGTTCTATCTAGTTTATCTGTATAAGTAAATAAAATTGAAATGTCTGTTTGTAATAACAAAATAACCGCTTTTTACTTAATGCATATAAAAAGTACATTGTACTCCCATAGTAAAACAAAAAAAAAGTACATGAAATGAAAAGTGGGGTATAAGTATAATATAACTTATCAAGTTAAATCTAGTTTGGTTTTTGTATACAAGTTTTCACAAACCGGGTCAGATTACGCTCAATGACCTTTTTGTCTGTTTAGCAAACTCAAACTCAAAGACTTTATTTCAATTAAACCATTTAAAGGTACTTTTGAATTGTCAAAATTAAATAGTCGGTCAGTTAGTCAGAAAGTTGGAGCTAGTCGCCGCATCCAAAACGTAGATCTCTATGGAGAAGATCGGGCAAGAAACTCCAAATTACAAAATCCTGGGTACATTATTCTTGTTGCTTCTATATGTGAGAACAATGTAAAAAACAAATGAAGAAACAATTCAAAATATAAGATTAAAAAAAAGCCAGTCTCAACCGACGGCGCCCGTTCACGAACATGACGCAGTTCATTTTTATTTCAAACATATTTACTTACCATGTTGGAGTCTACAATCCCTGGTTGAGCAGATTTCGTGGCCATTCCGACAGTAACAGTAATTACAAGAATCTATTTTTCGTCTTTTGCCTTCTTTACAAGTGATCACCGGTTTAGGTTCTGAAAAAGAAGCAATTCAAATCAATTTATGTCTCTTGTTTTAAGTCATTGACTGCTACCGCGGTCACCGGTGTCCGCCAACAATAGATTTTCTATTGTCTGTTGTCTGGCAGTCAACGTGAAAATGGAGGCTTCTATTATAATATTATCTTAAGTTTTGTTGTGCCTGTATCGCCGCTAATTAGCTTAATTAGCCTTTCAAAGAGATACATTTAAATTGGCACTGATTTAAAGTTATTTTTTTTATTGTAGTTTTGGTTATTTTTTGCTGTGCACGCTTGTTCCATCATAGGTTCCTCATCCATCGCCTTCTATCAGGCGTGATCGATGTCAAGAGCAGGCCCCTTTAGCAAGAAATAAAAAATAGGCAGTCGCTCCATGTCAAATACTGGTACTCAGCTACATTCGGTTAGACTGGAAGCTGACCCCGACGTAGTTGGGGAAAGGCTAGGCAGTTAATGATGATGATGAATCTCACTGTGAATACTTAGATGGGCTTCAAAGTTAACTTTACAGAAAAACTTCTGCAGAACAATAGGGTAGATTCTTGGGTAAAAAATAATTATTATATTTAGTCCGTCAGTTAGATTATCGAAAAATAATGGACACGTATTTTTTCTTTTGTCAATCAAACAAAAAATGACAAAGATAAAGCGCGTAAAAATTTGGGAGTAGGGGGTCGTGACGTCACGCCATGCTAAAAAGTGTAGCAAGGCGTGACGTCACGCGAGGAACTTTAACGGGCGATGTCTTCGTCATTTTTTATATAATTGACAAAAGAAAAAATACGGGTCCAATATTTTTTGATAATCTAACTGACGGACTAATTAGATTTTTTCAGGCAGCCATCCTATTGTTTAAAACTCAAATAAATTTCCAATGCTGTGTTTTAAAACTGACAAGTGACATTTGTGGATTCAGAACGATATTTTAACAAATAACAAAACAAAATAGAATTGCTGGAGACGTGTGAATGGGCGTGTTCTATCCATTTGGGCTATAAAACATTCCGTATGTGTTGCCAAAAGTAAAACAACTACACTACGGTATTTTTCATGCAGATAATAAATTGTACACGTTTTTTTTTTACCTATTCACAAATTTTGACAGGCCGTCAATTTTTTCCACGGAAGAATAATCATAGTAACGTTCCTTTTTTTAATCCCAGATAGGAATCTGACATTAAGTTTTTTGTTTTTGCTTTTTTTAGTATAGCCGTTTGAGATTACAGCTGTCAAATCACTATCTGGGTTTATAAAACGAACTTTAGAGGGTTATTTGTCAAATTAACATGTTTGTTTTGTTTGGTTGTTGTTGTTTACTAAGAAATAAGCAATAATTATACTAAACTCGTGGCATTCGCGGTCATAAAACGTGCAAGTAGGACGGTGAATATTTATTACAGGATTTTGTGCTTTCTTCTGAGTCTAGTGTCATCTCGCTCCTGCGTTTCATGACCGCGGCTGCCACGTACGTTAGCGTATACTTATTTACTTAATTGTCTTACTTGAAGGTGGTTTAGGGCATATCATTCCAGTGCACATGTACAGTTGACCAGCGACGCACGTGCAGTGGTTACAGTCCACTTTTGTGTGCCTTCCCATTGTACAAAACTTTGCTGTGAAAGAAATGACAGTTTACTGTTGTAATAGTTTATTTTAGTGGTACAGTATTTTAGCTCACCAAACGACACGCGCTTTATATATACACTTGGTAACCACAAGTAAAGCGCGCGTCGCTTCGTGAGATAAAAATATTATAGAACATCATACACATACACAATTATGATCAGCCACAGAGCACAGAGACGCCTCGGTGTCCATTGCCGGCGCATCAAATCCGTGCTCTATGTGATCAGACTATAATATTTCCTCTAGTGAGAATCAGGCATTCTCTGAGTAAGAGAGTGAGCCGAAATCCAGAGTTCAGGTTCAGAGCGTATTGGCACATAATCAGCCTATACCATATTCGTTACTGGGACATAAGATTCCCCTCTCTCTCTCTAGCACTTTTTTTTTTTTTTTTGAGGATGGGAAATCATCAAATGACCCCTCCCGCTCTGGGCGGAGCGGAGGAAGTGTCAGACTCTTACTGACTAAAACCCACCCGTTTTCCTTCCTTAGCCCTTTATGTTCCAGGGCAGCGGTAACCCTTTCGGACAATCCTGCTACTCTCTCTAGCACTTACATAAATAATTTCATTTTACGTAAGAAAGTTTTATGTATATCATGTATGACCAGATGTATGAACGTAAACGAGGCCAAAAGAGTGTAAAGGATCGTAGTAGGTGGCGTTCTGTAGTTTCTGCCTACCCCCCTGGGAAGACGGCGTGTGTCAACATGAATGATGAACTTGACAAAAACAAAAAAAAAAAACTTATGTACAGACGCCAGCACATCAAGCTACTACAATCTGTCAAATTTCCTTAATAGATTTTCAACTTTATTGCTAAAGCGTTAAGGTTCAAACTTGATTGGGAAAATTTGACAGTTTCGGGTAGCTTGACCTGCTGGCGTCTGTACCTAACCAACATTTTGTAACAATTTTATGATTTAAAAGAATGTCCATGGAATTTCTTGCCCCTTCCTTTCCAGTACCTACTACGCTCTGGAATGGGCAACTAGCTTCATCTATCTGACTGACCGACCGCTTGACAATTCAAGTGCCTGTAATTGGTTTATTTGAATGCTTTGAGTTTGAATTTACTGGTAAAAAAGATTAACGTCTCCATAAAACGGTTCATATTTACCTCCTTCATGTAACGGAAGCACTTGTCCTTTACCTGCCTCTGAAATATAATTACGATTAGTTCGTTTCTTTACTTAATACAGGTAACTTACCAAAAAGTGTTTAAAAAGAAATAAGTCTTACCAAAGTCTTTGGAGTTACCCGTATGTGTAAATACCTTCAGCATTCGTAGTCCTAAAACATTAAAAGCGTTAGATTTTAATTAACAAATCTTTTTTGTAGCTAATGAACAGCAAATCCAATATTCCACCGCAGGGGTAACGCTACAACAGCAACCTATCAGCTGTTGCGATGATGCGCCGCCATTTTTCGCCACAGATAATATAGAATCAGGCGGTCAATCAAAAAATATGCAAATATTTGTCTTGAACATGCAGAACAAATTATTTTGGTTTTATCTATTTACGTAATTCAAATACATTATTAACGTGTTTCCATTTTTTTTATGGAAGTCATCAGATTTGGAAAGGGTCTTATGTCCCTTTACCTAGTTTTACTACGAACGAAAATATACAAGGATATAAAACACTATTATGGCTTCATAATACATATTTTTTTATTTGTGTTCATATTGGGCCGAGCTTGTATGGGACCGTTATCCATCTCCTTTTCTTATTTTATTCGTCGACGGCAACTTCAACCTATAAACAGAACTAATCATTCGCGTTATTTTGTCAGCCAAAAATGTGTAAAGTTTAAAAAAAAAAACAATAATGTTATGTTGCACGTGAATACAGTCTGTCTCTAAGATACTAATTTTGATTTCATAATTAGTACTTCTATCAGCAGTGCGATTCTGTAACCATCTCACCGTGAAAACTTAGGTGAAGTGAGCGTGGAGCGAGCTGTCATTCCAACTAATGCTAGGGATTGACACTATTGACAGCTCACTCTAAGCTCACTTCACCTAACTTTTCACGGTGATATTTTCACAGAATCGACCGGCTGTAGTAAGTTTTTAAGCTACTGGCTATTATAATAATAATAAAAAAATGTAAATTAAAGAAATGTCAAATAAAGTAAAGAATATCAAATTATCTTGCATCCAACAATTTGCTACGACGCGACGATGACATTGCTAGGCCTCGTGGATATGCCTTCACCGTAACAGAGTAGCTACTATTATTAATATTATAATATTAGTGAGTATTTCACTCACTAATATTAAACCCTTTATTAATAAAAGTTATACTAAATATAAACCGCAATAAAGTAGGTATGTTTAAAATGAAGTAAATTCGACTCCGCTTTTATTAATAAATGGGTAAAGATTAGTATGAAAAATTTTTACTTGATTTTGCTTTTGCCATGGTCAATTCATCTTCGCCTTCTGTAAAACATTGTGAAAAGATAATTAATGTAACAGTTCTTAGTATTTTTTTAAATAATAACAATATTTTTATTTAGTATGCCTTACCTCGTGTAGGGATGTATGAATCTGCGTAACTTCTCAAAATATTGGTAAAATTTTCATGGACTTCTCTTTGCGGATCATAGGCCCTTTGGTCGCTGAGTCCTATAATGATAGAAAATAAAATACCATTGTTTCGTTCTAGAAAATAAAAAAAAAAACCGTTTGAGAATAAGAGAGAATGCGAGACGAAATCCGTGAAATTGGCCGAAGACGAGATATCGTCGGGTACACAGCCTTCGCTGCCCATCCGTCCGTCCATCCATCCATCCGTGCGTCCATCCATTCGTCCGTCTGTCTGTCTGTCAGTGGGCCCTATCTTATGGACCGTAATAGATAGACAGCTGAAATTATTAATCATACAAATACGTGTTTTTTTTTCGGCGTATTTGCCTTGTGGTACGGAACCCTTCATGTGCGAATCCGACTCGCAATTGGCCGGTTTTTTCTCGTTCCTTTAGTCCCATAATACAGGGATTAGCCTATTGCGAGCTGAACCCCACCCTCAGCAGTCACACCCAAATATTTAACTAGTGGTGTATACGACAAAATATTAACTGTAATTTTACCATCGTCTGACGTATACCAGTTATAGCCATCGTAAAAGGCTTCCCCAACTGTGGCCTGAAATATAGTTAAAGGTTTCATAATAACATGTCTCAAAAATAATATCATGTGTGTTTTATGCGACATTAGCCGTTTAGTTAATCGCCTAGCCTTTTAACTAAACGGCGGCCGTTCAACAAACGGCCTAAATGATATTCATTAAATTATAGTTTAAGTTGGAACTGTAACCAATCACGTGCGAGCCGAATTGGTCGCAGTAACTAAGCCAGGGCACCCCGACCAAATTGGTTAGGTTAGAACAGTGATCAACCGCGTGCGAGCTGAGAGAGCGAAGCGAGGCGAGCACTACTTCCAAAAGCCAGACGGTTGGCTAAACGGCTAATTTAACCAGTTGGCTGCGACATATATATGCCATGAACCTTTATTCTGCAGTAGGACCATCATAGACGAAATTACAAGATGACAGTATTTTATGGTGTACAGTGGCGTCTGTACACAATAAAATACACATCAAGCTACCCGAAACTGTCCAATCAACCTTGAACCTAATGCTTTAGCGATAAAGTTGAAAATCTAGAAAAGTTTGACAGATTGTAGTAGATTGTCTGTAGAATAAAGTATATATAAATAAATAAATAACACACACACCTCACACAATATATCCTCCTTCCTTCCTTCCGTCCTTTCACAGTTATGTAACCTCTGATTTTGCATCACTAGCTACCTAAATTATGTACAGTGTTCTTTATTGTTGTCACAATAAGGTTGCTGTTAGATTGCTTCCATTGACAAGTCTGTCAAACTGACAGTGATCTTTACCGTCGTTTCAACAAGGTTGCTATTGAGTTGCTGCTATCAGAGGTAAAATGTGAAAGGACTGTAGTATCAGTATGACTTCTTCACATGATACTTTGTCACGTTTTGACAAGCTAGTTTTGAAACAGGCTCATCTCAACCAATTCTAACTTTATTAATTAACTTGGATTAATATGAATTAATAATCAATTACCTTACCCAGACAATGAGCCACAGTATTGCCAACATGGTCGGCAGAAAATGAACGGTTACGATTATGTACCATGAAGATTTTAAATGGAACTAATTAAAAAAAAATGAAAAATTAATTGAAACACATCTTGCGAGTTACACCATAATATTGTATGGAGAAAGTGACTGAGGTGTTAAAAAAACACTTATTTTTATCGCTGTGCTATTGTTGTTTGGAGATCAGCAGTAGAGCAGCTCTAAAATGTGCCAGTAAATTATAATTCGAAAACTGTCAATCAGCATTTAAAATTAATCTTTAATCAGCAACCTAATAGCGTAACACACTTTTAACCACAATCTGAATAATTTTGAAGGATTGCTAAACCATTGCCTCATGTGTTTGAAAAATTTGTCTGCATAACAACGTAAATAACGCAATGAATGTTGTTGAACTGTCAAGATGGAAGCCATTGTTACTGTTAGTGTGTTACGCAACTACCCCGCTGACTACAAAATTTTCGTTTAAAAGAATAACAATTATGATTAATTTTGTCCACAACAACAGCATAGGAAGGTACTGGTCTTTCTATAATGGTTGTTTAAGCCATCGAAATGCTACATTCTCCTATCGTTTTATAGGGTCTTAAGCTGGCACATGCCAAAAGAATCATATTATTATTATTTAAAAAAATATTGTGTCTCACATATCTCGAGACCTTGCGGTCCCGGACCTTTGAAAGTCGTACGAGGGGCTGTAGCCAACTCGCAAAGGCCAGCCGATCGATTCTGTAAAAATCTCACCGTGAAAAGTTAGGTGAAGTGAGCTTGGAGTGAGCTGTCAATAGTGTCAATCCCTAGCATTAGTTGGAATGACGGCTCACTCCACGCTCACTCCACCTGAGTTTTCACGGTGAGATGGTTACAGAATCGCACTGCTGTTAGACACTGAACGAAATGAGGCACCAACCGATGATTATCCCTGTATGCACTATGCAAGTGCACCCAAGGAGAACTCCCGGTTGGTAGCACGCTTGCAGGATATGGAAACTATTAAGTAAGCTCTCATCAAACATACCTTAATTTTCCATTCATATTATCAGCTTCTGCAGAGAAAAATTAAAACATATAAGTGCCATAATTTAAAATAGGTACGCATTTCGTGGGCAAACGTTACGTTTAGATTTTACACTAATAAACTAAAATCTAATAATAAAAATAGCAATGAAAAAATGTATTTTATATAATGTCATAATCGTAACGTCAAATTAATAACTGCTATTAATTATGACAAGCCTACACAGTCGATAACATCTACTTTAATTATTCTTGCATTATACCGTTGCAGATTTGGTTACTGGGAAATAATTATAATTTTCTTTAGTGTAGCTTTAGTCATTGAATGCGCATGACAAGGAAAAATCCATCTTTATTCTAGATCTAGACTAATATAATACATACGAAAGTAACTCTGCCTATCTATCCTTAAAGGATTTGGATGAAATTTGGCACGCAGGACCATGACCTGGCTTATATAATTTTTATCCCGTTAGTACGAGTATGTACAGACGCCAGCAGGTCAACCTACCCAAAACTGTCAGATTTTCCCAATCAACCTTGAACCTAATGCTTTAGCAATAACGTCGAAAATCTATTAAAGAAATCTGACAGATTGTAGTAGCTTGATGTGCTGGCGTCAGTACGTTCCCACCACGCGGGCCCAGTGCGGGTTCCTAGATGTCACATTTCTTTAAATTTTTGCTTCTAGGACATGCCGGTATCCTCACGATGTTTTCCTTCACCGTTATTTATTTATATATACTTTATTGTACACCACAAAAATATATAACATAAAAATTACACCAAACACTACAAAATATACAACGGGCGGCCTTATCGCTTTCTGCGATCTCTTCCAGGCAACCTGAGAATGGACAGTGATTTTCCTGGACATAAAATGGGACTGTCGTTGGTGCAAATATTATGTTTGGAGAACAGTCGTGATGTCTCTCATAGAGAGGAGTCCTGTGTCTAAGCAGTGGCCACATTATAGACAGCACACATTGTTAGTCACCGCCTGACGTAAATTGACTTAATTTTAGTAGCCAATTTTTAAATCACGTCTAAACTGTCTATGGAGTATCTTAATTTGACAGGACTGAACTAATATTTATCTTCTATCCTTTTCTTAATAAAATAGAAAAAAAGGATGCACTGAACTTAAATTTAGTTTAGTTTGTAAACAAAGAAATCTGCGCCATTGTCCTTCGGGCACTATCCAAAGGGAATGTGTTTTTATTAATTCTTTAATTACACTGCTTGCAAATAAAAACTGAACTGACAGAGATAGCTGAGGTTGTAATAGTAATGGAGGGGTAATGATGGATGTTAAAAAACTTTTTTTGCAAAAAAAAAAAAAAAAACAACTGATTTCCAAAAACGACACTATAAAGTGAAAAATAACTTTAATTTCGGAAGTCGGTGTCGTTAGATTCGCATTTTCGTTGTTTGCCACCAACTTCCGAAATTAGTTATTTTTCACTTTATAGTGTCGTTTTTGGAAGTCGGTTGTTTTTTTTTTGCAAAAAAGTGTTTATTTTTCACTTTTAAGTTGTAATTCTTATCAGTAATTTAGGTTTAAAAACCAAACTACTGAACCGTTTTTGATGAAATTTCTATGGGACTATTTGGGAAGTATACCCTTTCCAACAAAAAAGACGACGGAGTTATGCACGAACAAACATAAAAAAAAAAATACAAACATCCGAATTGAGAACCTCCTCCTTTTTTAGAAGTCGGTTAAAAATAGCAGAATGTCCAAGAACCAAACTCCCCTGTCTGATTAATTCTATGATTAGGATTAAGTCAGAAACTATCAATCAACTTTACACCGGTTTTATCCTTCGTACATAAAACCCACGTAACATTTGCCGGAAAAAATACCAAGGCAGGCTTTGTACGGCGCATACGGCACTATAGCAGTAAAAAAACCATTTCATTCAAAAACTGAACTCCATAGTTCAGAATCAGGTTTGGTAATTAAAAATTCGGACGGCGCACACTGCAAGGATCCCTAAAAGTTTGGAAAATAAACGTATACTCTGTTTCAAAATATTTTATTAAAATGTAAACAGTGAGTCAGTTAACGTAGATACAGACGCCAGCACATCAAGCTACTACAATCTATCAAATTTCTTTAATAGATTTTCAACTTTATCGCTAAAGCGTTAAGGTTTAAGGTTGATTGGGAAAATTTGACAGTTTCGGATAGTTTGACCTGCTGGCGTCTGTACATGTGGACGGCAAATTGTACTGCCTTTTACAAATTGAATCATTTGATTGATTGAATCGCTAAATCCTAATTTTATATCATCATAAAATGTTTTTCTCTTGAAAATTATGTTTATCTCATAACCTCACTTTTATCACACAATCTTAATAATTTTGAACGTAATCCAATGCTTCATATGTTCGAAAAATGTGTTTGCTCAACAACCTAAAGTGAGTTTAAATGTTTGTAAACGCACCCACGATACAGCGGTAATTCCTAGCGTGGGGCAAAGTTTTTTTAAAAAAAAAAGTCTGAATAACGCAATGAATGTTGTTGAACTATCAAAATTAAACGCAACTACTCCGGAGGTTTGTTTACCTTTTATTAAAAAGTTTTGAAACAGATTTTAGTAACATTCCCTGCACTTCTGTACCTGTTTGAGTAGCTGTTAAAAAATGCAATCCTTAACGCAGAGAGAATTTTAAAAACTGCGAAGTTGGTTACAAAACATACTCTATTTTTTGTTTCAGTGAAAATGTACTGTTATTGCGAATTCTGTCTTGCTACAGGCAGGTATGATTCGGGAAATTGTCGACTGAAAGCTAGTTTTTGATGCCGAGAGGGTTTTAAATAAAATACACTTCTTTTGCTTGCTTTGGACTGTAGGAAGTAGAGGTGCGACCGGATGGGCTGGCATTATAATAAAAAATGCGAAGTGTATTTTTTATTGCACCTTGTTTTTTTTCCGTTCTGAAAAAGTAATACGAGGAAGGTTTCTCTTCTTTAACTTATGATGCATTTTATGCCGTGATGAATAAATACTTTCATGGATTTTTATAAAAAAAAATTATGTTTTTCGGACCATATATAATTTTTTGATGCGTTTTGATTATTTCCCTCCTTTTTATGGACTTGAATATACGAAGGAGATGTTTATTACCAAACACGGCAATACAAGACGTAACAAAATTGGGGTTCAATAAAAATCAAAGAAAATTTAAAAGAATTTACACACTTTTTAGAAGACTGCACTGATTTTAAAAAGGTAAATTTAATTTTAAGCGTCAATGAACAGCAAGCTTAAATACATTTGCTGTCACTCCCTTTGAAGCCTAACGATGATACCGTCAGCAAACATAATCTAATAAATACAAAATAACGCTGTAACGAACAAACCAAAAGGTTTCTTTTCGAAAATAATAAATCATAACTAATTCTGATTACACTATACTCGTAGTATACTCCTACATAAGTATTTATTGAATGATCTTGCGATGGCAAATAGTTTTTAAAATTATTTTGTTCGTTTTTCTACCGGAAATCTCTGCTATAATCTTTCTCTGGAATATAAATAATAATACCAGCCTATTATTGTCCCACACTAAGGCAAAGGCCTTCTGCTTCTCATACAGAGAAGGCACGAGCGTTGATCTTCACTGGAATATATTTTTATCATACATGATATACATAATCAGCCTATAACGTTTCCACAGCTGGGACACAAGCCTCCTCTCGGAGAGGGAGTGGGCTGTAATCCACTACGCGGGCCCAATGCGGGTGAGTAGGTGTCTTAAGTCTTCGATTTTTTGGTTCTAGGACATGGTTTCCTCACGATGTGTTTCTTCACCGTTTTGAGAGCAGTGGTGATGAAATAATTTACACAAAGTAAAGTTTTGTCAAAATTAAAATCAAAAGTCAAACTAGGCTGAGAATCCGCACTTTTTGGACGTCAAATTAATATGAACCAGTTCCCCAAAACGTTCACCACTTTCTAGTGCTTTAAGTGGGGAGAAGAGGTGGGGCAGCAAACTCCTCAGCAGCACAGCTATCTGTTCATTTAGAAGATCTAACTGAAGAGACAGCTGTGCCGTATAAGCAAAGTGTAGGTAGCTACTATTATTCACTATTACTGTTAAATCTCTTTATTTTAAACAAAAATTTGTACAAAGAAACCCATATTATAAATTTTGTAACACATACCTTGTATCTATGCGCACAGATAAACGTACTTATTTGATGAAGAAAACTACTGTATGGTGTTTGTTAACCAAATCGAATCGATTTATGTTGCAATCGATTTTATTTGGTTCTCTTCAATTAATCTCATGTTATCTAAAATTGGTTATGCTGTCTTACTAGTAAAGCGAGCACAAATTTGTTAATTTACTCAATAGTGAATAGCTGACTTCGTAAATACTTTTTCTTTCTTTTCACCCTAAGGTCACTTGCACGTCGTAATCGACAAGGTCTATCTGACTGTGATAGTTAGATATTTTCAACCTTAGGTCTTAAAAAGGTTCCATAAAAAGATGGTTATTTCAGTGTCACTTAGGGCCGGTTTTTTGATCCGTAGTTAAACTCAACCAATTGTTAAAAATAGTAACTAATGGTTAAATTATTGCAAAATGTGTTTTTTGATAAATTTTTAGTTTATCTAATGATATAATATCATCATTGCTAATGGCCAAATAATTAACTATTAGTTAAAAAAATAACCATTAGTGACCCTTAGATAAACTAACAATTAATGAATTAATTTCCCTGTAAGTAGGTTAGGCCCTCATAAACGGACAGTTAATATTACGCCAAACTTAACCACTAAAACCGGCCAAGTGCGAGTCGGACTCGCCCATGAAGGGTTCCGTTACGTTACGATTTATGACGTATTAAAAAAAAACTACTCACTAGATCTCGTTCAAACCAATTTTCGGTGGAAGTTTATATGGTAATGTACATCATATATTTTTTTTAGTTTTATCATTCTCTTATTTTAGAAGTTACAGGGGGGGGGACACATTTTACCACTTTGGAAGTGTCTCTCGCGCAAACTATTCAGTTTAGAAAAAAATCACATTAGAAACCTCAATATCATTTTTGAAGACCTATCCATAGATACCCCACACGTATGGGTTTGATGAAAAAAAAAAATTTGAGTTTCAGTTCTAAGTATGGGGACCCCCAAAATTTATTGTTTTTTTTCTATTTTTGTGTGAAAATCTTAATGCGGTTCACAGAATACATCTAGGTACTTACCAAGTTTCAACAGTATAGCTCTTATAGTTTCGGAAAAAAGCGGCTGTGACATACGGACGGACAGACAGACAGACAGACAGACAGACATGACGAATCCATAAGGGTTCCGTTGCCATTTGGCTACGGAACCCTAAAAATGAATGGTTAAACTGTCTTTAGTTAAGTACTTATCACAAGTTCTATGTGTGGTGCAAACTGCAAACATAAGTTGGTTAAAAAAATATTTTGGTATAACTTTAGTCCTTGTTTATATATGTACAAGGTCGTATGACCATATTATTAACTAGCCTACTGTTATTTATAAATTTTACGACACTTATAACTAATTATGTAACGATAAAGTTCCAAATTATGCTCCACTTAAAAATATGTACCTACGAAACTATCCTTTCTCTCATATCTCATACAAACAAGCAAGCTTATACATATGTCCCATTCTTTAATGCTTACTGTTTGCAATATCCACTCGGCTAGAATGCCTTACTCGTTCTCAGAGCAAAAATGTCTAAAATGTGAAACAAATAAAAGTGGAGGCAACGGGATTATTATTTCATAACTGTGAGGCATTCATCTTGGCGGCTATGTGAAGCCTGTTTACTTGACTCACGTTAGGCATGGTACACACTTGTAAGAGCGACGGGTCGGCACTGGCGCCGATTCCCTTTTTCACAAACTAAACTAAATTTAAGTACAGTGCATCTTTTTCTTTCTATTTCATTATGAAACAGAAGATGATATTAGTTTAGTCCTGTCAAATTAAGATAGTCCATAGACAGTTTAGACGTGATTAAAAACATGGCGACTAAAAATACATTAATTTACGTCAGGCGCTGACTCCTACATAATTTGTCAGGACTAAACTAATATTTATCTTCTGTCTTTTTCTTAATGAAAGAGGTAGAAAAAGATGCACTAAATTTAAATTTAGTTCACGCTTTGGAGCTACGATAGCGCAGGCAGACACACAGATACACACGTTAAACTTATAACACCCCTCTGGTTTTGTAGGGGGTTAAAAACTAACAAGAACTGTAGACACAAATAAAATTCATTGATCGATGCCGTTGCGTTGAATGTTAGGTTTTTGGACAGACAACACACCGACACAGATCGAAACATTTGTGAGATTGTCACAGAAAATTGACAAAAAAACTTCGGCGGCGATGGTGGCGGCGTTAGTTCCGATTCTGGCCACGCGGCAAAAGAATCTTGTAGCGTTTGCGTTGCTATCACACGATAGAAAAAATAGTAAAATGATGTAATCAACACAATTTACAGTGTGGGACTTTATGAATTACATACAAACATCACACTACAATTGCTGTCCATCAGATGCCGTACGTGCATTATTCATCGTCAGAAAACTGTACTCCACCGTGGTAGCTATCCGAAACAACTGCAGCGTATTTTAATTGCCTCCTCGGATACACACAGACAGAGTTTTCAGCACGAAATGTACAGGCCTTTATGAAGGAGTGAAAAAGTGAAATTCAGCGGCGCACCTCTCTCAACACTGAAACATTTACACCAAACAGCTTGTTTTACATTTTCAGAATACTGAACGCTGTCAATGTTGGTTTTGTGCGGATGTTCGGCCGATAAATTAAATATTTGTTGTGTTGGAGTTTGAATTTTGATGTCATCTCCTACTCGTAGGTACATGTGACATTATCAGATGAATTAGTGACCTCTGCATGCTTTTATTTATATATGTATATAAAATATAAGAAATAAATAAAATACGATTATTTACGGCAAACATGACGCAGAAAAAGAACACAAAAAATAATAAGTTTAGAGAAAAAATGCGTCTCATCCAGCCATAACGGCCATCGCTCAGCATAATGCTAAGACCCTATGCGAGACGGAGCCCCAGCGCTAGTTTTCAGTCACAGCCGTCGTTGGCGTGATGACGTGAACCGGTGCAGCATACGATAAGATAAATACAAAATAAGAAATTTACAATACCTAGTAGGCTTCTCTTTTACATTTTCTTACCTGTAGGTACAGTCGACGACTAACTATTTCAATTCAACATACATAAATATAGAATCCCACTCATAGCGAGGAGGCCTGTGTGCCAGCAGTGGGAACGTTTTAGGTTGATTACGCAAAGTATGGAATTACAAGGTCAATTATAAATCATGCTCACTGGATACTTACTACATTTGGCAAGTCAATTACAAGTCTAGTGTTGGTAAAACGAGATAGATTTTTTTAGAAATAAGCATTACTATTGTACGTCTTTTACTATTATTTTCTACTTGTCTGTGTATATAAATGTGAGTATAAAAATGTTCAATAATAAATATAACTACGCCGCTTATCGCGCTAATGATTAGCATCAATCCAATTTGTTTATTAGTGAATAGTCTTGCATCTTGCTTGTAGAGTAGTGGTGGTAATGGCCGTGACTTACGAGTTGTAGGTCGTGGCTTCAACTCCAAGCAGGCACTTTACTATGTATACATTATTTCACCAACACAGCTCTCAAAACGATGAAGGAAAATATCGTGAGGAAACCAAAAATTAGAAGTAATATGACATCCTGCAATGGGCCCTCGTGGTAGATCCTTCCCAGACTACACAGTTGAGCTGCTCCAGACCGAAATACATAATTTTGTAGCACTAAACATCATATTTTTGTACTATGAGTAAACTTACATTTTTTTATAGCAACATCCACATTAAGCCTATCGTAGCTTAAGCACGTTGTACGGCTGGATGGCCAACAAATATTTGATATCGGCCGTAGCTCGATATTCCACCGTCCGCTACACTTCTTATTCCGTACTTTAGTTATTGTGGCTTATTCAACGTGCAAGCACTTTGTATCCATTTGTTTCGTGCTAAATTGTATTTATGTCTCTTTGTTTAAATAGAAGAGTTGGGAGCTCTTCTTTGTGGAAAAGAGTATTTTAGTTTCGAATGCTACGAAAATATCATGCGTAATCAGCCCACAATGTGCTCACTGCTGGGACACAGGCCTCCTCTCTGTGAGAGGGAGTGGGCAGAGTGGCAAAGTTTTAGGCTCACAAAAATTTAAATAACTGTCGTGTCAGCGACACGAAGAAGAAGGAGAATCCTGATTACGAAATTTAGGAGTTACCAAGCACTGCTAAACGGCGAATATCATTATAATATCTTAGTGTGGTGGTGGTGCATGGCCATTCTTAGTTGGTGGAGCGATTTGTCTGGTTAATTCTGGTAACGAACGAGACTCCAACCTGCTAAATAGGCGTCGTCATTTAGGTGTGCGTGGCTCCGTCATGCAACTCACTGGCGACGTATTAAAAAATAAAATTAAAATAAAATCTTTTGTCAAATCCCTGCAATTGGAAAAATAAATATTCTGTCTATACTCGTAACAGTCCAAGCCACCAATTTTTCACTGCATACCTCTTGCAATTACCGTAATCTAAGACCATATTCTTAAAAGCAATTTTGCCCCATCTATCAAAGAAGCTCCAAAATCTTCAGCTAACGTGTTATCCCAACAATTTAGTGAATATTTGGCATAGCCTCGGACATGCCCGCGCCAGGCCTCACAATTTATATAGCCACTCCTAGTGTTATTTAATTTATGAAGAGCTTAAATGTTATATTTTGCTGCAGTTAATAATTTTATCCTCATTGAAAATTATTAACTGCAGCAAAATGTTTGAGGAGAATTTTGGCGAGGTCTCTTCGACCTCCTTTGTAGGTTGTGCTTTAGGATAATTTGGACGTTGTAAAGTACTGGGTTATGAATTGGGTTAACTTGTCTTATGTCACAATGGTATTTTCAGTTGTCGTGGTATGTAAATTATCTATACTAATATTATAATGGAGTTATAATTGTGAGTTTGTATGGAGGGGGTTAGCTCGGGAACTACTGATCCGATTCCGATTTTTAACCGACTTCAAAAAAGGAGGAGGTTCTCAATTCGACGGTATGTTTTTTTTTTTGTGTGTTTGTTACGCGATTACTCCGCCAATTGTGGACCGATTTTCAAAATTCTTTTTTTGTTCGAAAGGAGATACTTCTGAAGTGGTCCCATAGAAATTTCATCAAAAACGGTTCAGTAGTTTGGTTTTAAACCAAAATTACTGGTAAAAATTACAACTTAAAAGTGAAAAATAAAAACTTTTTTGCAAAAAAAAAACAACCGACTTCCAAAAACGACACTACAAAGTGAAAAGTAACTTTAATTTTGGAAGTCGGTGGCAAACAACGAAAATGCGAACCCACCGACACCGACTTCCGAAATTAAAGTTATTTTTCACTTTGTAGCGTCGTTTTTGGAAGTCGGTTGTTTTTTTTTTCACTAATGTGAAACTGTAGTATTGTCGAGTGTCCTAAAAGATATAATTTCAAAACAAAAAAATCACGTGGATGAAGTCACAAACAGAAGCTAGTCTTTAATAAATTGTTAAATAAACAACTCGTTGTTTATAAACATAACATAATATTACGCCTGTTTGTCCCGAAGGGTTAGGCAGAGTTGTACAGACGCCAGCAGGTCAAGCTACCCGAAACTGTCAAATTTTCCCCATCAAACTTGAACCTTAATGCTTTAGCGATAAAGTTGAAAATCTATTAAAGAAATTTGACAGATTGTAGTAGCTTGATGTGCTGGCGTCTGTACCTATAGTACACCCACATTCCGTCAGTATGTTTAAGAAGTTTAAGTCCCTTTTAATAGGAGGCGAACGTCTTGCGCTTGATTGTTAAAGATTTTAATCACACTCAATTTAGGATATGATTAATTATGAACCCAACTCAGACGGAGTTAGGTTCAAAATTTATCAATAATTGAAATTAATCAAATAACTTACGGGTCTGAAGAACATTACTTATATTGTCCCAATTCTGATCAAATGTGCTTAGTGTGCATACGGTCGAATGGGATATTCTCGGCTAGTTCTTTGTTAAAGCTACATGTAACTATTTTCTTGCTCTACTTTAGCTAAGAAAATATAATAATTATCAAAATTAATCCCCAACTCAATCTCTCATTAAATTCCTCTTTCAAAGATACCTCTAGGCTAAACCCTCCATTTTATTTTCTTGATCTGTAGCATTAAACCGCAGTACTTGACCGATCTTCATTCCGTAAGAAGATTGCAACATAATCCTCTGAGATGGTTCAGAACGGAATATTAATCCTGGCTTTATTAATGCCTAGCAAGCGAGGCACCGTGGTCTAAGCCAGTACGATGAAGCCTCTACAATTAAGGCTGATGGTACACGGGGCTAGTTCGAATATTTAGTTTATAGATTAGGAATAGGTTTTGGATATAGATTAGGAAGGCTATAGTTAGTGCACAGCACCCTAATTGCGTAACACACAGAGAGAGACACAGACACACAGACACAGAGTTGTTTCGGTCTCATGTGTGTATAAAAGGCCCAGAAATAATGACTATTTGATAACTATATTATGATTGTTTAATTTTGGAAGTTCTTAAATAATATCATCTTGAACACCTTAATTATTTACAATTTTATTTTGATTATTTTTTTTTTCAATTTCGTTTAGGTATCTACTACTTTATTTGATTTTATTGTTATTAACTTATTTGATTGTATTATTATATTTATCACATTAATTATCTAGTTACTCAATTAGACAAACTATGTAAGTGCTGTGCACACCTTTAGGTGATATGTTCACTGTAGTACTGTAGTACCTACTTTTTATAATAAGATTAATCTCTCTGAATCGTTGGAGTACCATAATAAATAATGCAGGTTCTTATAATTACTTACTAAAATATTTCGTGCTTTGTGATGGCCAAAAATGGTAGAAGTAATTTTCAACTGCCGATCGATTCTGCAAAAATATCACCGTGAAAAGTTAGGTGAAGTGAGCTTAGAGTGAGCTGTCAATAGTGCCAATCCCTAGCATTCGTTGCAATGACAGCTCACTCCACGCTCACTTCACCTAAGTTTTCACGTTGAGATGGTTACAGAATCGCACTGCTGGTCCAGTAGTTGACTGCTTTGGGAGAGTGATGAGGATTGTCTCTTAATTGGGATTGACTTCCCAGCTTGTGCATCTCGGTGACGAAATAGATGATATTTCTTAAGAGACAATCCTCATCACACTCCCAAATATCATCTATTTCGTCACCGAGATGCACAAGCTGGGAAGTCATCCCCGCTAACACAATTCTTCTTACTCCAAAATTAGTTTGTATCAGCGGGGTAATTGCGTAACACACTAACAGTAGCAATAGCTTCAATTTTGACAGTTCAACAACATTCATTGCGTTATTTACGTTTTGAGCAGAGAAATTTTTCGAACGCAACGAAGCAATGGATTAGCAATATCCTCCAAAAAAGTGCGATTGATAGTGCATTACGCAATTAGGGTGGAGAACTATACATAGTTTGTGCCGATACGAGGGTAGAAGAAGAAAGTTACATCAAAAAACAGTTTAAACAACCCACTAGTCTGTCCAAACCCTTAGGTCTAAACTGTACATTTCTGGATCCTACGGTCAGAGCCTGCGTCATAACGGTGGTGTGTCAAAGTGCAAAGACGATTGTGCATAATCGCAGGGTATTACGCAAATAATCCTCCTTCACCGGACCTGTAGGAAGACGGTATTTGCATTTATTATGACGTAGGTACTCTAATTTATTTATTATTAATGAGGATTTTGACTTTGTTGTATTTTTAAAGGAGTCAGGGAAACGCAAGCAAACACTGGTGCAGCGCCCGCACCTGTGTTTGCTGACACACTACTATAATGATATTTCCTGCGTATTTAGCTATGTAGGCTCCGTTGATATTGGTCATCGTGACCGAATTTCCCTCGAATGTCTAAAAGAGAAATAAGTTTATTTTTGTAACCAATGATTTTAGGTGTTTCCTGACTCATAGGAAACCCGACTATGGATGTTACGCAACACAAATAACATTTGGCGCTTCCAAATATTATCATCTCTGTATAGATAGAGCACGGCAAATGACCAGCCGATCGATTCTGTGAAAATCTCACCGTGAAAAGTTAGGTGAAGTGAGCTTAGAGTGAGCCGACAATAGTGTCAATCCCTAGCATTAGTTGAAATGACAGCTCACTCCACGCTCACTTCACTTAAGTTTTCACGGTGAGATGGTTACAGAATCGCACTGCTGGCTTCGAACTTCAAAAGAAACGTATGATCACTGTCCATTCCAAGGTTGTTTGGAAGAGATCGCAGAAAGCGATAAGCCCGCCCATTGTACGTTTTGTAGTGTTAATTGTATTTTTTTTGTTATGAATTTTCTGGTTTACAATAAAGTATATACAAATATGATATGCCATACAAAGACCCACCCCTGAAGTGGGTGTTCACTCATCTCCTGACACCGAGGTCGGCGACGGCACTGCTAAAATGGAGAAATTGTTTTGCAATCGTCGTTGACTTGAAGAAGGCCAATAGGTCCAATTTCCTTATTTTCCTCCATCCAGCACCTTGCTAGAGCCCACTCAATAAAATATCTTCATCGAAGGAAATGGTAATTATTCAGAACATTGAAAAAAAAAACAACGCTTCGTTTTTCCTCATGCAAAACTCTCTCGAAAGCCAACTAAAACATACGTCGATAGCTCTACAAACTCCGATAAATCAACGAAAAACTACCAGCTGTTTGAGCGCTGTAATTCGGGCACTTAATAACTGGATATAACCAGTTTCAACCGCTTCGTTCCAAAATAAAATGATTCAGTGCGGATAGTCTCGGCTTCTGCCAAATCTACTTAGTGAAAGCACTTAGTAGGGATTTTTTCTACTCTGTGGCGAAAAGAGTTATAGTCTGGTTTTAGGTCGAATAGATAGTCTGATAGCTGTATTTAGGGCTTGTCAGTGACTTGAACATCTAATCATCATCTTGTCTCATTTTAGTATTAGGCATTTAGGGCCTATTTTCCTAGACACTGCTTTTGGATATTTATTCATCAGATAAAAATTATCAGCAGATTAAAAAATCGGTGCTTAATCTGACATATTTCGCACTAAACTTTCATTACATTTGGTTTGATAATAAGATTTTATGCCACGTTTTAAGACTTGCAAAATGTGGGCCTATGTTTTTGGGAGTACAATCTACAAGCACTAAAACAACCTCATTTGTTTAGTTAGAAACTGGACTTAGAACATCATGACTATATTATCTAGAAACATTCAGATCTTTAAAATTATCATTATGATAATAATCCCCCAGACCGAATTCGGCCATGACGACCAATCTCACAGGAGACCAGCCTTCAGAATGGGAGATATTATAGTGAAACAAACCTCCTTTTTCCTGTAGAAATATTTCTGTATTTATATTCTTGCAGATATTCAAACTTGGTACATAGCAATTTTAACAAACTATTTAATTAGGTAATAATATAAATATAAACTTCTTGAAGACCACCTTCTGGTTTCAAAGGTCGCAGTGAACTAACTTAGAAACTTCTTTCCAACCGTTCCGTTAAAAAAAAAACCTCTAGTTTTAGGGTAACTGTCAAATGAGATACTTTTAAACTTCTGCCAAAAAATTAAACCTAAGTACAATAATAATTAGAGGCAAATCACTTACTTTAAATTTTGTATTTGGTATTTAAAATCACTACGAATCTTATTAATATTTGGATTACATCATGACGATATAGTGCAAAAGTAGTGGCGCAGTGGTAATGACCCTGACTTACAAGTTGTAAGTTCGAACCCAGCCAGGCACTTTGTGTATTTAATTTTATCACCACTGCTCTCAAAACGGTAAAGGAAAACATCACAAGGAAATATAGCATGTCTTAGAACCAAAAATTTTATGACATACATTGCCAACCCGCACTGGCCCCGCGTAGTGGATTACAGCCCACTCCCTCTCACAGAGAGGAGGCCTGTCTCCCAGCATTGGGAAGGTTTTAGGCTGATTATGTTACATAATAATAATAATCGCCTGACTGATTTCGATCACGGTTGCCAACCTCGACGGAGATTAGCCAAGTTCGCAGGAAATATTATAATGCACAAGTGCTTGCGCTCTCTTCCTTTAGGACCTTTTCACATGTACACGGTTGTCGTCTAAACGGCACGGAGCCGTGCCGTGCAAGCTCTTTCACATGTACACGGTTTACGCTCGGTCGCCCGGTGGTGGCGGCGAGGGGTGATCGCAGAATTATTGACCCCCTGCGCTCGCCCCCGTGCCGTTTTGCGCCCGTGCATGTGAACAAGTCAATACATGACTGCAAGACGGTTGCCGCGTCAAACCGTGCTTATAGTGGATAGCACGGGTAACACACGATCACGACACGGTCGCCGTGCCGTGACCGTGCCGTGTGAAAGCTGTCTATGTAGCTCATACATTTCTACTTTACATGGCACGGCGACCGTGCCGTGACCGTGTGTATGTGAAAAGGGCCTCACTCTCAGTCCGATGGGACGACAATCCGACACGACCGGAGAGAGATTAGGTGCAGGACCTACGGTTTTACGTGCTTTTCGAGGCTTGGGGGTATCGCACCATCAATTTCCAAACTTCAGACTGCTACTGAGAAATTCCTAATGGACAAACTCAATAACACTTTGCCCGACCTGGGAATCGAACCAAGGAACCCATGCACAGCAGTCGCGCTTGCGACCACGAGACCAACGGAGCAGTTCCCTATGTTACATAATATATGTGTATTATGACAATAGTGTACAAGTCAAGTGAAGTTATCGTTATGTGATCAGTCCTTCAAAACTCGCATCGCGCCATATCGGATAGTCTGATGCGAAATCGACTAGAACTTTTAGCTTGACGGAAGGAATTTTTTACAAACTGTGTGGCGAAAAGAGTAATCGCCCGACTTAAACGCGAATACAGATTTAGGGGCGTAAATTTCCTTTTATTTAAATTCGAAAGCGTCTGAAAAGAAGTGTTTTTATTAGCATTCGCAAATAGTGGTCTAGCATTAAGTGCGGGTTTTCTTTCTTTTATCTAAGCTGCTTACGTAATTCCTTTTGTTCTCCGGTTATTAAAATGTAAAGATAAGATGCTTTCTAGTTTTAATGGATGCTGTTTTGAGCAAGACAAGGTCTGAAATGTCTTTCCATAGCTAGCTAAGAATTAATAAAAAAGTGACAAATTGCGGGAAAATATGCGTCACATCTACGCAAAACGGCCATCACTCAGCATAAATGCTAAGACCCTATGCAATACAAAGGCCCGGCGCTCCAGCTCCAGCCAGCAATCAGCATTGTAGCTCTGATACAATACATTTTGGCGATTCAGTAATTAAATAAGATAGCACATTTAATAGCCTCCGCCCTTCGTGGTACTTAAATATACGTTAGGTAAGACACCCTGAGTAGTTAGCCCAGATATCACGTTCGTGACTTGCTATAATCTATATCTTTAATAATACGAATAATAAAACGGAGTTTTTTTTTTCATTTGAATGCACTAATCTCTGGAAATATCGCATTTGAAAAATATTTTTAAATATGATAGCTTAATTCTTGAGGAAGGCTATAGGATATTTAACATCACGCTAGCAGCCTTAGGAGCTGAGTAAAACGAGAAACAGATGGAACTCTAAGCGAAAACGGAGTAAAAGGCTTGGGCTCGCACCAACGTCACTATAATTGTAATATTATTCATTTACACATTATATACTGCATGTAACTTTGTAATATAAGAATCAAGTAATCAAAGCACAATACTAAGACACCTACGAACAAGAACGTTACCCAATGCAAAACTTAGGTACTGTAGAATACATAATTATAGTGTCGGGTACACTTACAACCTCACTCTGCACTTAATACCTGTCACAACACTAATTTATCTCGTCTTCTCAACGTCCGTGTGTCACAGCAGGGATCCAGCAGAATATCAGCGTTAGGCACAGACGCCAGCACATCAAGCTACTACAATCTGTCAAATTTCTTTAATAGATTTTAAATTTTATCGCCAAAGTATTAAGGTTCAAGGTTGATTGGGAAAATTTGACAGTTTCGGGTAACTTGACCTGCTGGCGTCTGTACATTTGCCTGACACATGCTGAGCTGGACTCCCATTTGGTGCAACCTTGAGACGCACACCGCACTGTGTATGTTTCATTATTAATTTAATTCGTCATAGTGTCACTTTGATTTCGATATTTGTGTGTTTTTCATTTTGTCTTTTTTGTCGGCACCTTGTTTTATATTATTAATCATGTGGGTAGTTTGATTATCATCTAATAATGTACTTTTGTGTGTTCTATCTATCTATCTATGCGATGCGACGGGGTGAATCGGGGGAACAAGGGATTTCACGCGGACGAAGTCGCAGGCAGAAGCTAGTTCTTAAATCCTACTAATATTATAAACGTGAAAGTTTGTATGGATGGATGGATGGATGTTTATTACTCTTTCAAGTCAATACCCCTGAACGGATTTGGATGAAATTTGGCACACAGATAGTTTGTAACCAGGATTAACACATAGGATAGGTATGTTTTATTCCTAATTTTCCCACGGGATCGAAACTTATGCGGGTAAAACCGCGGGGCGCAGCTAGTAAGCTCATATATTTTAAGCCGAGCGAAACAAAGGCTAGCTAAATAGACAATTCAGGTCAAAAGGTTCCGAGTATACCTAAGCCTAGCACTAAATTGCTGATGGAACTTGATGACACATGAATTGTCCACACCCTACCACATTGTCCAGCTTCCTTTGTGATTACAATAGGTAAAGGAAGATTAACTTAGCGACACTATTAAAACTTTCGCGACAAAAATTGATTATCTTTGGACTCGTTCACTAAATAGATGGAGACAGAAGGTCTTGTCTGAAAAATGAATTTTGAAATGCAACGGCTGATGCTGTAACTCCTTATAAACTTCGTTACTTTTCTTTTTACCCGACTATGGCAAAGCCAACATGAAGGGTTATGATTTTAGTCGTATGTTTGTATTTACCTGTGTTCCACCGTAGCGCCTAAACTACTGAACCGATTTTGATGAATGAGTTATCAATAGATTCGTTTTATTGTTCGTGCTCGCATGCCTGTATACCATGTGGGTACTAGAAACCTACAAATTATAATGGTATGCGACCACGGCTTACTTTGACCATTTTTGTACGGTTCGTACTTTTTAGATCTCTTATTTATTTGTAGTCGGGTTTCATTTCTTAAACTTAATATTTTTTCTTAATGTAATGTGTAACGTTTCTCAAGGAAGAAACGTTTTGTTTGTAAGAAAAGCTCATGCAGTGGTAAAAATGGGTGTATCATGCAATAACGAATGCCAAACAGTCGAATATTAATCGATGTTTTGGTTGTGATAGTTCGATCGATAATATTCCATTCGATAAAATGAACGTTCAACTAATTTGACATTCGAGTAATAGGTAGTATTCGATCAATTTATTAATTTGATGATTTGAAATTCAATTTGGCATAGAACACCCGGTATGCGTATTAGCCAAATAGCAAGATTGTGGCAGGGTTGACTGCACAGGAGTGTGGCGGACGAAGATTAAGGCCCTTTGTACAGACGCCAGCAGGTCAAGCTACCCGAAACTGTCAAATTTTCCCAATCAACCTTGAACCTTAATGTTTTAGTGATAAAGTTGAAAATCTATTAAAGAAATTTGACTGATTGTAGTAGCTTGATGTGCTGGCGTCTGTACACACATTCTTGCCGTAAAAAACTACGGTTTATATGCCGTGTGTAGGCACGGTAGTCAAATCGTACAGGAATTGGCCTTCAGTTTAAAATTGATAGTCAGTTTGTTTATCAATCAAGTGCCTCCTTACTTCACCTACAGTCAGTTCACAGTCATTTTACCTCTGACAGCAACAACTTAACAACCACCTTATTGTGACGAGAATAGAGATCATAATGATTTTGGCAGACTTGTCAGAGGCAGCAACCTAACAGCAACCTTATTACAATGAGAATAAAGATCACTGTGATTTGGACAGTGAAGCAAAATCAGAGGTAAAATGACTGTGAAAGGACTATAGTACTTCTTAAACTCCCTGTCGTGTGTCTTGTTTGTTCCTGAAGCGAGCTGAAACTCCGTCCCTATAATATGGGACTTATGGTTTCGGACGGAAAACATTCAAACTTTTTGGTAGCAAATGATAAAAATAAGTTTCCTTCAGAGGGTCCCGTGTCATTACGGTGAAGCGAAGTTGTAATGAGAAATTGAGAATTGGGTGGGGTCCGCAAACATTTTCTGAAATTGTTTTCAGGGAGGCTTACAGCTTTGTTTGAGAGTAATACCTTTAGCCGAGGTTTAATATGTTCACACATAGTAGGTAGGATATTACTTAGTGTACTGTCTCCTGAGATACAGGCTTACAACCTAGTCAGGAGGCAGTGTGCTTATGTAACTCTGTACTTACTTTGTTTTCAATAAAGCATTATTATTATTGAAGGTAAGTACACATTAAAGTCATCCAAAAATAAAATACATATGATACTAGTTACATCGGTAGAAAAACAATAAAAAACACGTATGTCTTCTTAACTATAGAAGTATAGAGGTATGATGAATAGGGTGTAAAGTTCACTTATCCACGTCCATAGAAGAGGGAAGATGCTCCGACCAGACGGGTGTCGTGTCTAGTGGGTAACTGCCCAACGATTGATGTGGGGATGTTGGATATGCTAGTTGCGCGGTAAACTCTACTTGCACGATGCAGGATTTTGCATGACATCAGTGTGATGCGTAGTTCGCATGTGGCGATGTAGATGCCGCCACACGCCTATAAATAGAACACTGGTACTATAGCTTTAAGCCAGCAATTTGTATCAATAAAATATACTGAGATCTTCTAAATAAACGTAAAAAGCTAAAATGCCAGCGCAATTCATATAAACACATTCCATTAACCTTTGCAGTTAGGATTTCGCATTGACCCGTATTTTTCGGACACCCAAACGTCATACATTAGAAATAGAAAAGCATTTAATCAAATAAGACGGACTAAGTCAAATAAAGCATAAAGTCCAATAGCTGTTCTTTGTCGAGCACCTAAATTGGACAAGTCCTTAAACTGCAATAGAATAGAAGTTCTGTCTAAAAGCCGTCGATCCAACTAACAGTCTGGTTGTGACACCGAACTGTAACACTGCATTTTTGGAACTGAATGCGTGTAGTTTCGTTTGAAAGGACTTTATTTGACCTTAACAAAGCTTGGCCAAATTATATATTCCAAAACACTGATTTTTATATAAATTCAGAATACGACACCAAAGGTAGAAAATGAATAAAAATTGCATGCTGAAGATTTACCTAACGTTTATGGGTCATTTTTTCAAACAGAAAACAAAATAGATGAATCGGTGACGGAATGGTAGACTTTCTGGTTGCCTTTATCAGCTCCAGGATCTCCGATAGAACAATGCATACCGAATTCCGTCTTGCCAACATTTAGCACATCTGCATTCCAGCCATCTCCAATCCACAAAACAGCCTTCAGTTGCAGAAGCAATTCCAACCATAATTTACCACCAAAGACCTGCAGATACACAACACTTAAACCCACCCAAGAGAACCAACGAGAAATGGTTATTACACAACGGTGTGACAAAGTTAACGGTAATTGTTCGAATTAATGACAATCGGTCGCAATCAATTTGCGGTTAAGTTGAACGACAAAGCGAGTACCGAGTCGTATAGAGATTAATTCGACATCGTTTGTAGCTTGCACTGGAAACTCTGTATTGGGAATTTGTAATTTTGTTTGCTGTTTGTTGAGGAGGCTGTGTATGTCGTGTAAACGTGTATTCGTCTTCCAAAATAGCACACTATCGCTCAGTCAACGGTAAACGTCGAACTCCGCTTCAGTTTCAGGCGTCTAATGAAAGGCTTTTACAAGGTAGACGTGAGTCTTGAGCTAGTGTGGACCAATACTGTCTGTAGGCATCAAGCTCATTCCGCCATCTTCTCCTGGATCAGCCGATGCCGCCTGAAGTTTTCTTGGACCCACACGGTGGTAGATATGGCCCATAACTCGTTCGACACGAGGCAAGGAGAAATGGAGGCCTTTGCTCTGCAATGGGTCACCACAGGCCAAAAATAAAATAAATAAATAATAGATGTGAGTGAAAACTCCGAGGGTGGACGCCGAACGACATAGCGACGTTATTGGTGATGTTTTCAGAAAGGTCAAGTGCATAGTTCTGGCAACCGACGAGCTGGTATGACCATCCATTGCGTACCACCACCACCACCCGCCCTAATTACAACAATCAATCGTAATCTGAATCATTTTGAAGCAAATTGCTAATCCATTGCTTCATAAGTTCGAAAAAATTGTCTGCTCAACACGTATAACGCAATGAATGTTGTTGAACTGTCAAAATGAAACCGATTCCGATTGATTGTGTGTTACGCAATTAGGGTGCTGAAGGCCAATTCTTGTAATTGAAAACGTTCAAAATCTAGTCGCAGTCTCATCTCAGCGACAAACAAATGTGAAAAGCTTGTCAAAATGTAGAGAAATTAGAAGTATTTTTTGACAGATTGAGACTGAGATCAGACTGTGAACGTTCTTAAAATTACGAGAATTGCCCCTCAGATGTGTACGCAAACAAAGCAAAAGGATGGTATGTAAGGTTCTTAGCAGGTGGCGTTCTGAATTTCTGCCTACCCCCATGGAAAGAAGGCGTGAATGTATGTTATTTTAAATCTATCTATTATGCTCGTATGTTCCACTGCTGGGCAAAGCAATATAAATGATTGAACTAAGTCGGTAGATATTAAACCAAAATCGAACAGAAGTAATATTAGAAGAATATTAAATCTAAGCTAATCTAAGAAATGTTGAAATACAAGGTATTAAATAACTTTGAGTCAATTTAGATGACGAACGTGTAAAAGTAGCAGTGCTATGACTTCCGCAGACAGGCGCGACGCGACAGCGCGACGTAACTTTATTAGAACAATTTCTATGAAATTTCAAAACTTTCAAAGAAATTCCTCTACCAGAATCGCGTCGCACCGTCACGTCACACCGGGCTTTTAATCGATTGTTGTCGCTGACCGTACCTATTTAGTCGCATTGATATCCCTTATGTGAAATGCATATTAAAAAAATATTAATGAAAATAATCAATATCGTAACGTGCTTTCCGAGCCACGGTCTTGGAATATGAAGATGGTAACCCATCCACGGACCAACTGTGGCAAGCGTAGCTTAACCTGATCGATCGACCCGTGCGGCTGTTATTACTTAGCCACAAGCCCCTCAAACACATCCATACAAATATTTACAAAATGAAACGGTATAAAACCTTACTTATATACCTATTACACTCTAATAAACAATACATGGAAAGAATTACAGCACACAAACGCACAGATATTTAATAATTTCCAGTAGGTATTCGACAGTAAGGCACAATGTCAAAAGGAAAAAAAATAGCTTTTTAGTATGCCGACTTTTTCTCATATTTGTGCGACAAGTCTCTTTCTAAAGCTCGTTGAGTCACATTTACGCCCGGGCACTGTAATTACTATAGGTAGGTATAATCAAAGGATATGACCAAAAATGGTTTTTTATTATTCAATAATTCAAACAAGGATAAATTAAATATATTTGGATAGACATCCCAAAAACTAGTGGTTCTTTCTAATTGTCTAGGATAATAAAGTGAACACACCCCAAAAATTAATAATCTTGTCAAAATTAACACATGGTACCTACTGCCATTACTGTCAATCAATGTTTGGTATAGGGGTCAAGTACATAAATAATTTAATGTATTTGTAAATAATTTAATGTCTTTGTATAGGGGTATATCAATGTGAACGAAACGAATCTAATCAGATTATTTATTTACTTTATTTATTTTTTAGATATTTATTTAAAAACAGGTATTATTGCGCGAGCGCGTTTGTGTGCTGTTTGTGGTGTGTGTGCGTTTATGGGTCTGTGCGTGTTTGTGTGTGTGTGCTCACGCAAATGCGTGAGCGTGCGGCTGTGTAAGCGTGCGTAAGTATATTAGTCCTCCAGACCGTATTTCGGCCACGGTGGCCAGTCTAGGACGGAGACTAGCCTTCATCGCAGGAGATATCATAGTGCACAAGTGTGAGCGCAGACACAGCTGCACTTTCTTCGTCACTCTCATAGTCCAATGGGACGGCAATCCGACACGACCGGGGAGAGATCAGCCGATCGATTCTGTAAAAATTTCACCATGAAATGTTAGGCGAAGTGAGCTTAGAGTGAGCTGTCAAAGGTGTCAATCCCTAGCATTAGTTGGAATGACAGCTCACTCCACACTCACTTCACTTAAGTTTTCACGGTGGTTACAGAATCGCACAACGGCTTAACATGCTTTTCGAGGAACGAGGGTGTCACACCGCCAACTTCCAAACTCCGGGCTGTTACTACTCGTATATAAGAAATTTCTAATGAAAAAACCCAATAACATAAAAGTGCAAGTGCTATACAAAATATCTAGGGACTAAAACTAAAAAAACTTTGCAAAGAGAAATCCAGAATCAGATTCCGAAGTCCTTTTAAAATAAATCAGCTTCTTAAGAGCACTATAAAGCTAAAATAAAAACCTGTAATGGAATTAAAGTTCAGGCAACGTTCTACGGAACCCTGTTAATCGTCTTACATTAAGAGGGTAGATGCATTTTCTAGAGGCTAGAGTGTAGGGTACAAATTGTAGTGGAACGTGCTGATAGCCTAGGTAATGACCCATCTAGACTGGGATACAGGTTGTAAGTGATTTTAGCAGTTTAGTGAAGTACTTAGTCTGGAAAATGGGTGATCCAAAATATTATCTAGATTTTTCTTTTAGAGTAGGGCTTTGAAAGTATTTCTTCTTTTTGAGAAAATGTAAATAGGTTTTGGACATCTAGCTAGGCAAAGAGATGGCCGATGGAGTAAAGCTGTGACCGAATGGTGGCCAAGGTTCGGCCAAAGAAACCAGGGCCGTTCAAAAGCACGCTGGGTTGACGATGTCGTCAAAGTTGCGGGAAAGATCTGGATGAGAGACGCACAGAACTGGGAAGTATGGCAGAAGAATGGGCAGGCTTATAACCAGCAGTGGGTGACTCCGGGCTCAAATGATGATGATGATGATGAAATAGGTTTCAATTTAATCAATATTTTCAGTGACACTGAAAACTTAAGTTTATTTTGGTAATTCCATATTTCGGAACCTGCTAAATGTCTTTAGAGTTTAAAACAATATAAAAGCATCGTTCCTAGAAGAGCGGTGTCCGCTATAATATGACGGCCGGAGTGATGACTGTGATGAAAATAATGGCATTGGGGTTTGACTTTACGGTGTCAAAAAACGCTCTACACACCAACTTACTTTCATAAATAACGTTTCAGTGACGTCATTCGACGGTAAATTGTGGACGCTATGTGACGGTAACTTGTGGACGCTATGTGGCGGCCACTACAGTCTTAGGAAACCCTAGTTTTCCTAATTTTCAGGCTCTACTAGATTTTGTTTAAATATATTGGTAGGGGAGCCCAGAGGGTTTTGAGCATGCATATATGTAGGGCGGCAACAATCAAAAAGTGGACTCCTGACCACGGGGCTCCTCTCTAAAAATTTTCAAATATATTTCCGGTGTTTTCTCATCGTGCCGCACCTACTCAGCTATCAATTTTTCGCCCTGCATATGCTTGCTCAAATACCCTCTGAGCCCTTCCCTACCACAAGATAGAGGTAGGTACTTATCAATTTATCTGTAATATGTAGATTTAGCAAAAACCATAATGGGCTACTAAAACGTACCAATCAATAGAAAACACCGTTCAACGTAGACAACATACGTCACTATAATCAATACCAGCTAAGCAAACATAGGTAGGTGCTCTATTGACGCACTTTTTATAAAAGAATAGCCACATCGTTAATCCGATTCAATTGTTATTTTTCTACTGAAAAACATACACGTGTGTTTGTGGATTCTCTGGTTATTTATATCACCATCATATTCATATTTATTTGCATTCCATAATGATGTAGAGGTGTTACAATGGCTTAAAGCTAAGATACAATTATGGGCCCTGTAGGGCACAGCAAAAAGTATAAAATTAATTATTAAAATAAAATAAATTTAGGACACAAATTAACAAATAGCAATCTTTAAAATATGTTATCACTACGAGTACACAACTAAATAAAAATATAATAAAAAAATTATAACAAAAGGAAGTGAGTAATGTACAGACGCCAGCACATCAAGCTACTACAATCTGTCAAATTTCTTTAATAGATTGTCAACTTTATCGCTAAAGTATTAAGGTTGAAGGTTGATTGGGAAAATTTGACAGTTTCGGGTAGCTTGACCTGCTGGCGTCTGTACTTAGGGTGTAATTTTTATATCTCTTTGATCAGTATTTCAACTGATTTACATCCATAAGACGTCCTCGTAACAAAGCGTCCATATTTATGCTGAACTAGGCCTATTTGGTGCAGCCGTGAGGCACACAATTCTATTTTACTTAAGTTTTTTTTCCTGTTTTTTTTTTGGTTTTTAAGAGAATATTATGTGCCTTACTTAACCTGGGTCAAATAAACTTATTTTCTTAATTTTTTTTTCTTTCCCGTAACCCAAGGGCTGGCTTTTACCTTGGCCAGAGGCTAAGCATTGCCATACAACGTGGCAATGCCGCCAGTCTCTTGGGTACATTACCAGTCGACAGCGATGTGGAGGAATATTTCGCCGCAATATTTTAATTTTTTAATAGTTTTAGTTAGTTTAGGATATTATATATGTTTTTCTTTATTTATTTTCTTCTTATACAGGATAAATAATTAACATGTGCGCAAACTGTAACGTCGAAATTTTTGTCGGTTTAAAAAATATATGTCAGTTTTTTTTTTGTTTTAAAACGTTGCCCCACACTAGGAATTACTTCTGTATCGTGGGTGCGTTTACAAACATTTAAACTCACATACACAAACAGCCAGACCCGAAACAACTACCTTTATGCAATATAAATACCTATTTATTCCGTGCGGGAATTGCACCCGCGACACTCAGCGCAGCAGTCGATAGGTCAGCCTCTGCGCCAACCGTGTCGACATACATTTAAACAGCATAGGCATTTTTCTATAAAAAAAAACAGTTTTTTTTTATAACCTAACTAAAATTTCTACGATACGTCTACAAACATATATTGAATTCATGGTTACAATATGCGCACTGGTATTTTTTTTTTCCTGTAGATGTGTATGGAGGTCAATCAAAGTTATTTCCTAAGTGTCGTGTCGCCTACAACAGGGGAAGATCGCTGATGTCTGAAATATAGGTATTATATCTAGTTCAAACACAGATTTTGAAAATATGAAGGCCAATTCTCGTAATTAAAAACGTTCAAAATCTAGTCGCAATCTCAGCTCAGCCATAATAAATGTCAAAAAAATGTAGGGAAATTGGAGGTATTTTTAACAGATTGAGAATGAGATCAGACTGTGGACGTTCTTAAAATTAAGAGCATTGCCCTCTGATTATAGGATAAAGACAAGTTCATAAAGTGTATCACCATAATATTTTTGAAATTGTTGTATAGCTTTTGAACAAATATAATAATTGTGAGTGAAAATTGCTTCAATAGTCACCAGAAGTTTCTATTTATAATCCGATCATGTTTATACGTGTTAAGTATTTTAGTCTAAGGTATATGTAACTACTAATTCATTACCAATTTAGAACAACCGTACTATTCATAGAACACATTCAACTTGGCAAGGTGATAGTAGGTGCGTTGTGAGTAAGGGATAGATGTACGTGCTAAAAAGAGAAAGCGGTTCTGACATGCGCAGGACGTTCCACGTGGCAAGTGATTGCTTGTTTCGACGCTTCACTCAGTGGTCCCATGGTGTAATGGTTAGCACTTTGGACTCTGAATCCAACGATCCGAGTTCAAATCTCGGTGGGACCTAACTTTTTACAGCAGTTTCCTATCAATTTCTTATTTATACATCTTAGTATCAACATGTTTTTACGTCTTTCAGCAAGCATTGCATCGTTTTTGCCAAATCCCGTAAGAATAGCAATTTCTAACTGAATAACATTTTGTTATTTTATTGCATTATAATTGCATAACATAACATCACGCTAGTGTTCCCCGAAGTGTCAGGCAGACGTAAACCTATAGTACACCCACATTTCACGAGTTATGTTTAAGACAAATGTAATTAGGGGTGAGCCTGTTGCTTTCAACCGGGCACAACCACCAACAAGGCGGGAAATATAATTTAATTGGTTCCTAATAACTTTATACAGGGTGTGTTCATAATTATCAGCCTCCGTCCTAACGTTCCAACTGCCGCAACTGCATTTAGGAAAGAAATAACTCAAAAAAGTAAAAAAAAAAAAAAATATTTAGGTCCTTTTACAAAGTACTACATTTACAAACTTATAAATACTTAGTAGTACCAATTCTTAACAGAGTGGCTTAAATACTATTATAAAAGCTAGTTTAATTTACCTATAAACAACCAATACTACATGTAGTATCCGGAGCGTATTGTCCGAGCGATGGGACTCGGTGGTGTTGGAGAGGTGGATGCACCTGCATGCCAGTTCGTCACCATTTATTAAGTTATTATTGAAAGTTATGGTTAAAATTCAATTATAATGATAAAACATCATTATAATTAAATTTAATCGAATGAATTTTAACCTTCTAACTATAATTTTATTTTAACTTATTTATTTTTAATGCAATCATTATAATGTGTAATGTTTCATGTAATTTGTTGTGCTTAATATGGGAATTATTTCCTGGAATAAATGATTATTTAATTTAATTTTAAAAAGCATCAGGCTTCATTTAACATAGCTGAAATGCATTATTGCTATTTAATTAACCACAGGCAATTACCCTCACAATAGAGCAAAATAAAAATCACACCCGTATAAGAAAAATTACCATTTAAAATACTAAAATCTAGATGCAAAGAAACCAATTCCTATACATAATCAGATCGTCCGTAAAGAAGGTGTGAAAGATATTTAGTATAACGAAGTCCTGTAAGTACCTAGTGTCGCAACGCAATTACCGCGCACTTGGATCGCCAATAGAATTGGAGGAGCAAGAGAACTGATGCGAGAGGGTCGAGGTTATACTGTAGGCGATTTTTAAAAAATAGGGTATTTGATAAAAGCGAAACAGGGTATTTGCCAAACACCGGCCAAAGGCGAGCCGGATTCGGACACGAAGGTTTCCGTACCGAAAACGCCGAATAAATCACGTATCTTGTATAGAGATAATAGAAATACACTCTGACAAAATTTTAATGTCTACCTATTACGGTACATGATATACTGCCCGCTGACAGACAGACGGACGGACGGATGGACAGCGGAGGCTTAGTAATATGACCCCGTTAGCAGCCTTTTGGTAATTTGATAAGTAGATTCGGTTAGGAATTCAGAGAGAGATTGTGTCTGCCACTTTCGCCTGTGTGAAAGATTATAAGGCTAAAAAGGGAGTGAAAAAGAGAATGGATGAATAATATGTGCTGCGCCGACCCTAACTTATGATTAATTTTAATAATTCATCATCAATAAAATTAGGCGAGCATTATTCTTTTTTTGACAAGGGTACACTATCGTCGACTGTATCATCATTTAGCATTAGGTATAATAGAAAAGTTTTAGTTAATACCCACACATTATTTTAAGAAGTTGGTAGAGTAATGTTTTCATTAGTATTCTGGCTGTCTGAAATGGGTGTGTAACGTTTGATATAATAACAAAAGTTCTAATGATCATAAGACATAATTTCATTTGTTATATTTTTTTTAATATAACGATCAAATGATATAATGAATTATTGATATAATTTCATTTTACCTAATTTCATAAGGTATAATGAGCAGTTTATATAATGCACATTTGAAATAATATTCAATTAATATAATATTCAGTTGCTATAATATTAAAAATCTATAAGTAACGTTTAATATAATTTGGAAATGTCTGCTTAGATATGGCGACAACATAATTATACACCGGCTTGTAGTTAATAGGTTGAATCTGTTCCAAAACCGAATCGGGGTACCCCGACTTTACGTCCTAACCTACCCTAAGGTGTACCTATATAAAAACCGGAGGTGCGTAGGGAGAGCAACCCAACCCAACAAAGCATAGGCACCAGTACAAGCCGTAGCGGCTGACTATCCTTTGTTACGTAAGGACGAAGGGGTTGCACTTCCCGCAACGCCGGAGACGATGCAGAAGCAACTTTAATGTTTTGAGGTTAGGTTACAATATAATTTGCTTTTCTCAAGAACGATGCGTTACCTTAGAAAATTAGTTAATATGAAAGTTAGGTCAAATGAACATTATATAAAAAGAGCACTATGCGGTTACGGTACGGTTGACATTTCGATTCCTTGCCGTTTACAAGACTCGATATTGACGTGGTTTGCACGTGGTAAGATTTTGCGGGGAATAATACAAAAATTACCCTGTAAGCAACGTCAAGCGCGTGTAGCATAGTCAGCCTATAATGTTCCCACTGCTGGGACACAGACCTCCTCTCTTCGAGAGGGAGTGGGCCGTAATCTACCACGTAGGCCAAGCGCGTGCGATTATTACTTATTCGGCACCTTAATATTCTTGATTCAGTTATTTGTTAGTTTTGCTGAAGTTATATGTATAAGCGGCAAACTTAGCGCGAGCTAGATATACATCTCAATTGCGTGTTTATCACCCAGATCGCTATCAGTACGACCGCGTCCCTACCACAGCTATTTAGTTAGTAAAGAAGAAAGAATAGGTGCCGTTCTCTTTGCATTTTTATTGGACATTTTCTTTCGTTCCGACGTTGGATTTGAATAATACTCTTTAACAGAGACAAGAACACAATTCACGCTTCTCTGTAATATTATTTTTGGAATAAATAATAATATACCTATTGTGTGTTCTTTCTTGTTTTGCTTTCTGGGAAATATAATAGTACTTTCAACGAAATAAGTTTTACGTATAGTTTCAATTCAAAACTATAGAGATATCGTAATTTTAAACACACGCGCCGATTCCGCGCTAGGGCTTACTGCCACCGCTGTCACCACCGCGCACCGGTAACCGCTAACAATACACTTTCAATTGTGTCTGTTGTCCAAAGTGTTAAGTATAACAGATGCGCCGAATCGAGCAAAATGGCCGCGACATACTAGAGAATAATGTTCCTACTGTTGGGACACAGGCCTTCTCTCTTTGAGAGGGAGTGGACTGTCACAAGTCTTCGAATTTTTTGGTTCTAGGACATACGGTTTCCTGGCGATGTGTTTTCGTCACCGTTTCGAGAACAGTGGTGATCTATAACTCGTTTGTCGGGGCCGTTCCCACTGGGTCACCACATCAGATTAAACGCCGCCCCAAAAGGTGGTAGCCGTAAGGCTGATCCGGGGCTACCGCACGATCTCGGGCGAGGCAGCAAGCCTCCTTGCCGGACTGCCGCCATGGGATCTGGAGGCGATAGTACTCGCGCGCCTGTATGATTGGCGCGCGGAGGCACTACGCCGGGGGGAAACTCCGCATCCGCGGCAAACCGCGGCGGAGCGGACGAACCTCCGGCGCGATCTCATGGCGGCATAGAAGGAGCGACTATCGCAACCCAGCGCAGGGCACGCCACGATAGCGGCGGTAAGACCCCTGTTTGAGGAGTGGCTAGAGAGACGTCACGGCGTTCTCACCTACCGCCTGACGCAGGTCCTCTCCGGACACGGATGTTTCGGGAGGTTCCTGCACATCATCAGGCGGGAAAAGACGCCCGGGTGTCACCACTGTCAGGATCGCCCAGAGGACACGGTGGAGCATACGGTGGAGGTCTGCCCTGCTTGGGCAGAGCACCGCCGTGTCCTCGTAGAGGCGATCGGCAGCGGCGGCGACCTCTCGCGTCCGGCCCTGGTTCAAGCCATGGTCCGGGGCGAGAGGGAGGGGGAGGCAGTCACCTCCTTCTGCGAAGCAGTCATGCTAGCGAAGGAGGTGGCGGGGTGGGCGAGAGAACGCACCTTGCGCACCTCACGCCTCAGCCGCCGCGGGAGACGCTCCGGGCGTCGGGAGCCGCGTGACGACTCCCGGCCACCGTAGGCGCGGGCCTGCGGGCGGTGAGTAATGGGTAACTTACCGTCAGATCAGGACCAGGCCCGTGCCGGACGGCGTGTTTGTGTTCCACGCGCGCCTCAAAGAGATGTCAGCATGAGTGACGGGGCCCCATAGGGCCGAGGCCTGCCAGGGTAGCGGGATTGTCCGAAAGGGTTACCGCTGCCCTGGAACATGAAGGGCTCAGGAAGGAACACGGGTGGGTTTTAGTCAGTAAGAGTCTGACACTCCCTCCTGCTCCACCCAGAGCGGGAGGAGTCATTTGATGATTTCCCATCCTCAAAAAAAAAAAAAAAAAAGAGCAGGAAGATGATGAATTATTATAATTTTTAAATTACTTGAGACATTTTACATAAAACCTTTACTCCGCTTCAATGACAGTAAATACTACGTAGACCGTCGTGGATGTGAAAAAATAAGAAGGGTCCAGTATTTTCTAAGTGTCAAGTACTTTTAAATTATTTATTTTTTTAAATAATATACTTAAATATTTTTTTGTGATTGCTATGATTTCTTTACCACCTATAGGTAAAATATGTCGTGTATGAATAGATACCTACACCTTAGACAAGCTGTTGTTTTGCATCCTTGTCAAATTTCAGGAGGCTGTTATGAAAGACATAAATAATAATCAAATAAAATTACGATCTCTGGGAAATAATGAATACATACTTGTTTTTTTATTAGTTATTTAAGTTTGACAGTATTTCAGAATACACCACTTTCAAAGAACAGAATTGCGTTATGGTATCGTATAACCGGCCGCGTTTTTATGTGTGTGTAAAAGGTTAGTTACAGTGCGGTCTGACACAGGCCGCATTTCAAAATGCATGTCCCACACATGCCGATTACCGAAAATTAGAAAAAAAAATCTACTTATTTTATTATTGATTCGTGTCCAGAATCAGTAGCATAGTTACCTCCCTGAATTTGTCGAGGATGCAAAACGACACCTTGTATAAGTAGGTACTCACAAAAAAGTAAGTATCGCATAGAGAAAAGCATTTTCTATCGTTTTTCATAATGAGACTGGAAAATACACTCCTAGAATCAGTTCATTACCGCGAAGGAAGCCACAATCTAACCAGGGTATTGCATTACACCTTGAGTCCTAGACTAAGGTTTATTGAATACTACATAGATTAATATAATTATGGAGCTGGGCAGTGGGGCTCGTGGCTAAATAGTAACAGCCACACAGGTCCATGTTCAAGATTAAGCAACGGTTGCCGAGGTCGGTCCGTGGATGGGTGACCATACATAACATATCGAGACCCCTCCATGCACTTTAAGCAGATGTTCCCGGCTATCATTCTAGATCTTTGATAGTCGTTGCGGGTAGACAGAAAGTCTGACAAAAAGTCTTGCCAAGAACTATCGGGTTTCCCTGTAAATGGGTTATGGTGGTCAGTTAGGCAGTCGTTTCATGTAAAATACTTGTCTCCGACTGCATCCAGTTAGACTAGAAGCCGACCCCAACACAGTAGGCAGATTGATGTAGACTAAATAAATAAATAAATTTATTATTATTTATTTTATTATTTTTTTTAATTTTTATTTATTTTATTAATTAATTAATTTTTTTTTATTGATATAGACTGAAAATATAGTTACACGATTACCAGTTTCTATAGAAGAAACGCAATACATATATACACACACATATATACTTCAATTGTTAAACTCGAAAAAAAAAAACGTTTATCACCTTTATTATAAAATTGTCTTATTATTTAGATTGTCATTAAGCTGAACGAGTATGGCCCTCTTAAACGGACTTTAATCATTGCAAAGTGTGACGGAATTCACTTTTCTTTTTTGAGTGGATTTTCTTGGATACCTACCCTAATTTATGGACCCTCTGGGCGTTATTGAAAAAGCTCTCTGTCTTTTGGGAGTCCTTCTGAAAATAGGGTGCCCAAATATTTTACATATTTTTTGACGAAACATTGAGTAAGTGAAACCTCATCGGTTTCAAAATGGTTTACTTGGTGCTTTGGTGGATTTATTAGCTTGCCAGACATAAAAAAACTATTGGTTTTTAATTACCGGATACTTACTACGATCCAGTGAAATCTATGCTCCAGTCCTGTAAAATTGCGTATTTTCATACCCTCTCACTATTGACGATAATAAGAGCATGCTCAGCTCGTGATCAGTTCATAGCCGCTTGTATGTCTAATATTCAAAAAACACGTTGTCTTCATTTCCTTTGACCCTTCTCCGTAAATAAACAAGTTCTTAATATTGAATAATAATATGTCTTTTAGTTGTTAACCCTATGTTAGCTACCAGAAGGACAATTCCCGTAATTAAAAACGTACAAAATCTAGTCGCAATCTCATCTCAGCCCCGATGAATGTCAAAAAATCCTACACAATTTTTGACAGAATGAGACTGTGATTAGAATGCAACCGTTTCAAAAAATAGGTCAGGCTGTCTTGCGACATAAATCAATCAACTTAGCCTATCGCAGTCCACTGCTGGACATAGGCCTCTCTCATGCTACAACACCCTGTTCTCCGCCTTTCGCATCCAGTCTGTTCCAGCCACCTTTTATAAGGCCGTCTGTCCATCTAGCAGTGGGACGTCTCACAATACGCTTACCGATACGCGGTCTCCACTTCAGGACTCGTCTGCTCCACCAGCAGTCGGTCCTTCGACAAACATGACCAGCCAACTCCCATTTCAGTTCTGTCTTGCGACATAGGCCTCCTCTATTTCCTATTCCTGTCAATTAAAAAACATCATGGTCACCCTGTATAAAGGTGAAACTGCTTTTAAATTAACATAGCAATCTGGACTGATTGGAATTTCGGAGTGATATTATCAAGATAATGAATATAATACAACACTTTTCGACTTTGCCACTTCAGTATTGTTTCAAGAACAATTTGAGACTTTTATTAAAAGAGGCTTTGTGTGAAGTAGCGGTACTTACAGGTAAACCGGTAACTGGTAGGTTACTTTACAGGTTATATTACTTACCTCCTTTTTTTTTGCTCATATGTAAATTTGGTTGGTTGTTGTACAGCCACGAGCACTAATATTTCAAAACTTGGAAACTTTCAAAAGCGATGTTTGCGTGAAATAACGAAAAAAACAATGAAACACATTGCAATAAACTATGGGTTCGAAAATACTATGAAATCAAAATATTATGTTCATAGTAAGATAAAATTTCATTTCAGTCGAGGAGTAAATCGCTTTTGAATAAAGCCAAGTGTATATACATACATACTTATGCTCGTGACTGTACCGTCTGAAGAAATAAGAAAAATAATAACAGCAACTTGGGATATAATCCACCAAAATAAAAACTCGTGTTTGTCACATTTGGTATGTGACCATAGAAATATAAAAACTTATAACTAGGTATGTATGTGACAAACACGATTTTTTTTTTAAATAAGATCCCGTCTGCAAACTCTTTTTAATAAAAATCCATTACAGGCTTTCATTATGCTCTGGCAATATTTTCCCAGCAATCATACAGCACGCGGAGCAAAGTACACAGCAAACAACGTCTTCGCGACAGTTTGCTTATTTTTATTTTTACTGGTAAAAATTTCCCGGTATTTTTTACCGGTATTGAAACTTTACAGATCGTGACGAGGAACATGGACGGGAAAATGAAGTATTAATAAAAGCAAAGTAAGATGGTGAATAATAACGATGTTACTTGTGAATTTTATTTTGTAGGTTATTGTGACGTGGGTAATTACATGCCGATGATGCCTAACTTTTGCCGAAGAATTGCCAAACTTAAGTGGCAGTGGGCAGGGCACATTGCTCGCAGAACAGATAGCCGATGAGGCCGAAAGGTTCTGGAGTGGCGACCGCGTACCGGAAGACGTAGCGTTGGAAGGCCTCGCACAAGGTGGACCGACAACCTTGTTAAGGCCGCAGGAAGCCGTTGGATGCGAGAAGCACGGACCCGGTCGAAGTGGAGGTGCTTGGGGGAGGCCTATGTCCAGCAGTGGACGTCTTTCGGCTGAAATGATGATGATGCCTAACTGCGATATCTTGCAGTCACGGTTTAGCTCGCTACTTCTATGTCTCCTCCATGTAAAACAAATGCATGCATAATAGGCACGCACGCACATGCCGAAGGATACGGTAAAGATACGGGTAAGTACCTACATACTGAAGATGCCTCCCTGCGATGCATCGCGGGCTGCTCGGGGGTTAACCTCGATGCCTGGCATGTGCGTGCGTGTCTATTAGCATGCGTTTGTTTTACATGGAGGTGATATCGAGGTAGCGAGCTAAACCGCGACCGTGAGATATCGCAGTGAGGCATCTTTAGTATGTACTTACCCTTACAACAACATAATCAATTTGTTCTGGAGTCGCATCCCATGTCGATTTATTTAATTGGCTGATGTCATTCGGGCATTTTGGTCCACCAATCACAACATGATTGAGGAGGGATTTGATAGTTTAGAGAGACTTGATTCGATTTGATGACTGATGATTTATTGATTAATGACATATTCGGGAAATAAAAAGATTTTATTAATAAAGCTTTTTTAAAAATAAGTGGATAAACTTCACAAATATGATGGGTATCTATCTATCGGTATCGAATAGCACTCCCACTAAAGTAAAATAATATTATAATATAATTATTATATCACCTATATTAATTTATTTTTCATATTAAGTTTAATATATTATATTTAAGTATTATAATTTAAAGAGGTAAACTTATTTGTTTGTAAGACATCACCTTTGGAAGTACTGATCCAATTACAATCATTATTTCAATGATAGAAAGCTAGAATATTGCCGAGTGTTATAGGGTGCATTTTATGGTAAAGTTTACTTCCACTTGGACGAAAGTCGCGGGCAGAATAGTTAGTAATAAATTAAAAGAAACCTCAAGAGCAAAAATTGATGAACTAGCTGCGTCACGCGGTTTCACACACATAAATCTCGATTCTGTAAGAATATCGGGATAAAAAGTATCCTTATGTCCTAATTCAGGGCATAGTCTACCCATGTGCCGAATTTCATGCAAATCCGTTAAGCCGTTTTAGCGTGAAAGTGTAACAGTGTGTATTAGTTAAGATAAACTATTTTCCTCTCAATGTTTTTATATAGAAAATCTCTGCAGTACCTAATTCAGCTTTTGAAAGAGTCCATATTCTAAAATATCCTACTAATATAATAAACGCGAAAGTTTGTATGGATGGATGGGTGGATGGATGTTTACTCTTTCACGCAAAAATACTAAACGGAATTGGTTGAAATTTGGCACACAGAAAGTTTATAACCAGGATTAACACATAGGATACTTTTTATCCCGATATTCCCATGGGAGCAAAACTTATGCGGGTGAAACCGCGAGGCGCAGCTAGATAGACTTCCATTACATTTTTGAAGCTGCCAGCTAACTCGTTAATCTACGTTTTCTTATACTTTGTTACTAAAATTCTCACTTTTGTAAAGTTACTTCAGATAGGTTTCAATAAATAAGTATGCTCTACGAAAGAAGAAGGAATGACTGTGTTATCTGTAGATCATGTTATTATTGTTTATTTTATTATTTTCTCAGGTTATAGAATAAACGAAAAATTCAGTGTTAAGGGGGCTGCGCTAGGTAGCCAGTGAAATTACAATTTTTACGTTTTTTGCAATTTGCAGGTCAGGTTGTATGTTGAACAAAATAATATGATTCGAATTGAAATTTCATAAAATAGTAATTCTATTATATGAATTTAGTTGCATTGATGATTTCAGTGATTATTCTGTAAAGTCACATTTGTTACGCTCGCGAATCATATTTTGTTCAACATACGATCTGACACTGACTTTCTTACGTTGGCCAAAAACGTAAGAAAATTTGGCACATTCCCCTTTATCACTGAATTAATAACTGTATCTGTTTCATCTCTACCTACCTCATACCTAGGCATTTTGAATCCAAAATCGATTGGATTTCGCTAACTTTTGAAATGGTTTATTCTTATGCAATTTTGTTTTTACCAAAAAAATATTAACTCAGTATTTATTCATTTAACGGTACATTAATAAAGTATTAGTCTACGTACCTTAGCTTAATTGTACTTTCTTTTTAAAAGCTTATTTTTATTGTAACATTCACTATTAGTTTTGGATCAGTTTATCATAAATCCACTGCAAACACAAAACTTATTCCGTAAAAATGTAAGAGAAAAGAAAAATTACCAGACTTATAACTCAAACAAAAATTCACAAAAAATCTAAATAATGTATAGCAAAGCAAAAGGTCTATTTACACATCACAGCACGTGATCTAACCTTCTAAAGGTCCGTAACGCAACCTTTTAATAAAACGACCTAGCGTGTACTTACGACGGACAACGACCAAATGCGTAACAAAAAGTACACACCTCTATATATAGAGTAGTCTGAAGACTCCTTTTCCGCTCCCACTAAAAATACCGTGAGAATTTCTGTTAAAACTTTACAAGTATCGTTTTGCGACTTACAGGTATTTTTTTAACCCTTATTCCGGTAACATAAAGTTGAATTTACCGTGCTTAACAGTTTTTGCAACGTTTTTTCGCTGTCATGGGACGTGACCGTGGGATTTTGAATGCGTGGGAAATAACTACACGGGGTGAATTTTTTTGCTGTGCGTAAATTTAAATGTCGTAAGATATCTAGTGGAAAAGGACGTAGCGGTAACGAAAAAAAAGTTTGGTCGTGCATGAGAATGAGCTTGCCTTTGTTTTTTCAATTAAAGTGGATGCTCCAAGGTAGCCCGCGATTCAATTTTTTTTACGTTTTTTGCAATTTGCTGGTCAGTACTAAGTTGTACGTTGATTAAAATATGATTCGCCGTAACAAATGTTTATTTGCCGAATTATAATCATTAAAGTCATCAACACAACTCTCTAAGATCAAGTAATCCTACTGAATGACTATTTCATGAAATCTTGACATTTTAGGATTATGCTAACTTAACAAGTTCTATTACTGATTCTAATGATTATAATTCTGTAAATACATATTTGTTACGGCCGCGAATCATATTTTAATCAAGGTACAACTTAGTACTGACCAGCAAATTGCAAAAAACGTAAGAAAATTTGAATTTCGCGGGCTACCTTGGAGCATCCACCTTAATGGAAATACAGAAAAAAAGTGATGAAACAAAATGGATTTAATGTTTACAAACTAGAAAAGGGGCAATAATTAGCCGAAAAACAATCGAAACGAGTTTCAATACTATTGTTATCACAATTTTATAAAATAATGTCAATTTTGACTATACTAAAAAATGTCGTCATTTAAATATTAGCCGAGAGGATAAAAATTATTCATCCTAAAATAATAAATTATGTATTCTAAAACAAAACCATTCCTACTAAGAAACATGAATGAAAGGAAAAAAAATCCATGCAATTATTTAACAAAAAATATTTCATTTATAAGACCCAACCCGTTCACTGCGGAGTCTGTAACGAAAAGGTCAAGGTCACCGTGTAAACGAGGCACCGAGGCGTGCGAACTCGCCCCAGTACTACCCCACCGATCATTTATCTGTATTTGGGTTATTTAGCTAGATAAGTGCGACTTTTTGCTTGAGAACCCATCCATTGTGTACGTTCGTTGAATGTGTCTGGTCTTCTATTTCAGAAAAGGTCTATATATCATGTCTGGCTGCGATAAGCTGACCCTTCTAAGAGCCTATTCAATTTAATCCGTTGTCAAATCTAGCCAATTTACTTGATTAGTTGTTGTTGTTTTGGTCGACACAAACAACAGATTATAATCTTGATTTTTGGAATTAAACGTACAATTTTATTTTAAGAATATCTGCAGCCAAGTTTGCAAAGATTTTTTTTAACAATTGACCATAACTTAGGCAAATCGTATTAATTTGACCTTGTTGAGTCCGCAGGAATCTGCTGGGTGTGGGGAGCACAGAACCAGTTGAAGTGGCAGTGCTTGGAGGAGGCTTATGTCCAGCAGTGGACCACTTTCACCTGAAATAATGATGATGATGCATTAATTTAGTTCCTACAAAATACGTTTAAAAGTTTTATTTTATTGAGTTTTATTTTATTTTTTTTTTGTGAGTGTAGGTGAGGTCGTGAGAGCGCGAATATTTTGCGTCTGTTTTACAACTGAAGTACTTAAGTAAAAAACTCTGTTACTTATATTTTATTTTAGAGATTTTTCAGATTAAAGCTAATCTGCTTAGGAAAATGTAGCTTGACTTATTTTTATAACAACCAAGTACTTGCGGTAATCATTATTCACTAATACGCCATATGTAATGTATTTATTTATGTAATTGGTTCTTAAGCCGTGTAAATTAAATAAATAAATAAAATAAAAATACAAGGTAAGTATAAGTTCCATACTAGATAAGTACGCAAATATAACTTACCTACTCAAACAGAATTTTTTTTATCAAATAAAAAAGTGAATAGAAATCTTTTCGTTGTGCTATCGCGTCCAAGGTCAAGGTCGTGATAAGCTAGTTCGGGCGTGGGAACTGTGAGAACTCGCCCTAAACCCGTGAGAACCAAACGTTAGAGATTCAGTTACTTGACGTGAGCAAACTTAACAAGAAAGTTTTTTTAGACAGCAAATTGCGAGATGGAGGAGGTATTTGAGGCAAAATTGTAAGGCAAATTGTTGAACAATGCCGTTTACTAAGGAAAATAAAAACTCAAAAATATAACAGCAACAATTAATATCTTCTTTCAAAGCGTTGCTAAAATCGGAACTAACGGCGCCATCTTGATTTTTCAATAATAATATTATTTCAAGTGAAATATAAAAAAAAAATAACTCTCAAACGTTTACCAACAACGCCCCTCTGTCAATATGCGGCGCATAAATCTTTGTAGCATTTTATAATTGAATTAATCTAGTACTTAGATGGACATTTAGGAAAAAAATATTAGGTCCTTGCATATTAAATTACCATTCATGACGTTAATGTTGCGTGCTGTCTGTGCTGCGTTGGTGCTATGGCAGAACTCGTATTCGAAAATAGCGCACAATTTCAGTTTTTCCATGGTTACACAAACAGCGATATTTAAAAAAGTCGAATGTCAGGAAAACAAATGAACTCTTAAAAACAAAATGTCATGCTATATTAATTGATTATATTATAAAATCAATTTGCATTTGGAATTCTAAATAGAATGAAAGAAATATCGATCTTCACAATAAACAACCATCCTAATAATAAAACAATATACTCGTAATATAAGTTCGATAGTAATTAAATGTTAGTTTAAAAAAGCGTTAACGGTCATTGTACTGGCACAGTTCATTGAAGTCAAGGCCGTGAAGGGCGAGTTACTGGGGCGTGTGAACTTGCCGGCTCGTGAGAACCGGCCGATCATTCAGCACAATTAACTATAGAGGACAGTTGGGTGATTAAGATACTTAGCTCCCTTTTTAATACTTTGTTCAGAAGTCAGAAAAGAAAGTTTAATGTTAGGCTATTATTTACAGATAAGTCCAGGAATTAATTATGGAACAGTAAAGTATTGTATAGAACTCTTAAAAGAAAGAAATTATAAATGAATATCAGAAATAATGTAGGGTGGCAGGGACATCGACGCGCAAACTGTAACCATGAATTTAGCACATAATTCTAGCCCCTTAGCATAGAAATTATTCGTCGGAAAAAAATCTGCTGTTTCATAGAAATTACAATACCTGCGCGGTCAAAATGTATGTAACAGCAATATTTTTTCCATGTATGTTTCAGAATCATGTACTGAATCCATGGTAACGAGTTGCCACTCTGTGGTGTGTACATAATATAACGATTGGGGCTCAGGTGCGCATTTAACCAACTTCAAAAAGGAGGGATTTCTAATTTCGCCAGTATTTTTTTGTAATTGTTTTTTTCTACTGTGTATTTGGTATGTGATATTTTTTCATAAAAAAATCAAATGGATACTCAATAACTTAGTCACGATTGAAATAAAACACTTAAAAACGTTATTACGAATAATTAATTAAATAATCTTGAAATTCTCACCGGATAAACAAAAAACAAAATAAAAAACGGATGAAGTACCTGCCTTCCCATCTGTTATGCCAGTGCGAGCAAGTTCAAGGTCGTGATGGGCCAGATACTGGGGCGTGTGAACTTGCCAAGTACCCGTGGGAATTGAACGCTCATACATTATAAATTCGAAGGGAACGTTTTTATTGTTAATGAATTTATTAACAAAATGTTTAAATTAATAAAAATGTATCCATTTAGGCATATGTAAATTAATTTGCCCAGGGATGTGCAATAAATATTGAAGTTTGTTTTTTTGGATGCATAGCTATACTGTATTATTTTATTTACAAAAATCTGATATCAGATGACATTTATATGACATACTGTTAGACAACTGTCAACACAGCTTTGCAACATGCAAAAAATGTGCAAATAGTGCGTTATCATTCTCGTCAATAAAAAATACCATATTTCTATAAACTTAAAGTCTATATTTCTTCAACACGATGACTGATCTGTGGTTATTAGGATTCCCACAGAGAATTTTTCACGTGAGAATGGAAATTTTGTGGGAACATTTTGTGGTATTTGAGGGATCCGACACGTGCCGAGGGGTTATCGGAGCGTATTAGAGGGTTAAGCGTTTAATATGAATCAATTAAGCATATGTGATTTATATTTTCGTAATTTAAGGGGTGACCGTTTGTGACATCCTTTTTAATGTCCATGTAATCATCACTATCAGACTTTCAATTAAACTTATCAAACTCCATTTAATGTAAGTTGCTAAGTGTCAATAAAATGTCCTCTATTTATTCAATTATAATAATTGAATGAATGAAGGATATTTTATGTTATTAATTCTCAAGTAGTTTTATCTCTGGCTCAGGCTTTGAACATTGATTGTGATTTATTGAACCCGAAAAGTGCTTTTAATTTGCCCAAATAGATCATAATAAATTATAAATAAATGCTTCAAAAATAATTAATTTCAATGATTTATATTTTTTTTCGTCGTTTTGTAGTCATATTACAGCTTAATTTCTAGTTTTTTTTTTACATTCATCTATTAAGCCATAACATTCAAAAATATTGTTATTGAAAATGATAAAAACTGAGTAATGCTATTTATTTCGAAATAAAATATTTTCATAATAATATAAGTACCTAAGCTAACCGACGTAATAATAATTATGTACAAATAATATCTATTAATAATCCACGGAAGCCTATATATTTATTTCAACTTTATATTTATTTCATTGGCTAGCACACATATACTACTAATAATAATAATAAAAAAAGAGATACGATAAACACGAGATTGATAATGCTAAGGGCAAAAAAAAACAAAAGAATAAGCGGCTCTGATAAAAGAATAGACCATTCGTCGTCTCTCTTGACATCAAACAATCCCGATACTGACTATAAAGATTTAGATAAAGATTTGCAAGAAGGCGTACAGAAACCTGGGTTTCGTGCTGAGACAGTCGCAGGGATTCACAACGTTACCACGCTCAGGGTGCTGTATGACGCTTTGGTAAGGAGTCACTTGGAACACAGTGCGGTGATTTGGGCTCCTCGTGAAGCGAAATACAATGTCATGCTGGAGCGAGTACAGAATAAATTTAGAAGACACTTGTATTTTAAACTTTATGGGGTTTACCCATTTTACCCGCTGATGTATCCTACACTGTTTGTACTGGGTATTGTGGGGTACAACGAACTCAGAGTGCGCTGGGAATTTACATTTGCGGCGTATGCGCTAAAGCTCCTGCGTGGAGTAGCTCACAACCCAGATGTGCTGCGTCACCTGACAACAAGATCTCTATTGATAAACGAGCTCCATCGACTTACTGCAACGATCACTTACCGAACACCCCCCCAAGTTCAATGGTCATCCTTCCCACTGACGAGAAAGAGATCTACACACTTATCAATAGGTTAAAGGATAAATGCGCAGTAGGTATCGACCTCATAAGTGGTAAAATAGTCAAGAGATACGCAAACATCCTTACCTCTCCCATGACTCACATTTGTAACCTGTCAGTCTCTACAGGGGTTTTCCCAGTGGTGTTTAAAATAGCTCTTATCAAGCCTATCTACAAAGCTGGGGAAAAAGACTATGTGAACAACTACCGACCTATTACCATTCTTCCAGCACTTTCCAAAATCCTGTAGCGCCTAATTAATAAGCGTCTAATTCTGTTTCTGAAGACCAAAAAACTGCTCTCTACTTCACAATTCGGCTTTAGAATCGGTAAGAGTACCAACGATGCTGTCCATGAGCTGGTTAACTCTATCGTTGTCAGTCTGGACGATAAGATGAAATGCTTAACGGTGTTCCTCGACCTTGCAAAGGCGTTTGACACAGTGTCAATCCCACATCTTCTAAACAAGTTGGATCGGCTTGGCGTAAGAGGAACTCCTCTTAAATTACTGGAGGACTATCTTACTGGAAGGAAGCAAAGAGTCAAAATTAATGATGGGTTAAGTAACGAGCTGACTGTCAAGTTTGATGTACCACAAGGTAGTATAATCGGCCCAACGCTCTTTTTAGTGTATATCAATGACCTCTGTAAGCTTCCTCTACTGAAGGGAAAAATCGTCACTTTTGCAGATGATACCGGACTGTTCTTCAGTAGTGGTAGTTGGGATGAGGTCTTTGATACTGCTCAAATGGGCGTTAACACAGTCAGCGAATGGCTGCAAAACAATTTATTGACACTAATCGTTTCGAAAACTAAACATGTAACCTTTGCCCATAGAGCTAACCTTCTTCCAACGTCAACAATTTCTATTTCGGCGCACACGTGTTGTTCTTCAAATCCCGAGTGTACTTGTGACTGTTAATATTAAGTATCTAGGGATTATTATTGACTCCCATCTTTCTTTTAAATCTCATTATGATGCACTTGTTCCGAGGATCCGTAAACTTATCTATATTTTTAAGTCATTATGACACGCTGCAGATCAAAAGACCATTAAAATGGTTTACTTTGCCTTATGCCTGTCGTTAATTGAGCATCACAACTTGGGGAGGTGCCGCCAAAAACCATCTTATTGAGGTAGAGAGGGCTCAGCGTGCTATCCTTAAGGTTGGTTGCTTGTTGGCTGGTCTCCCTTTTCGTTATCCAACTACTGATTTAGACAAAGAATGGGACATCCTTATGGTCAGACCAACTTTTATTCTGCTTACTGTAGCTAAAAAGCACTCCCAGCTCCAGTTTGACCCCAAATTAATCAATAACCAACGACGGAAGGGAAGAGTCTGCCCCTCATTGCTGTTCAAATCTTCCCTCCCTCAGAAAATTTTTTGCTTCCTTGGTCAATTTTTGTATAATAAATTAAATGCCACTCTTAATCTATATCCTAAAACCATCTCTTATTGTCACCAAACAGTTAAAACATTTCTGAAAACCCTTGACTAGGAAAAAACTGAGAGCCTTTTGACAGTTCTCAAATAGATTTCCTCCTCTCCCCTCCCGTGGCTGCTTTATATTTCATACTCGCTCTCGCACACTCCAACTTGCATTTATACATTCATACACTCCAATATACGTATACGTATACGTTCATACACGACACTACACTTTCATATGAACCAATAGTTGTCCATTTTTAATTTTGCTTTTTTACTACTTGTTATTATTTTGATTGTCTTTGTGATCTTCTTGGTACCATCAATGATGTTCACACAAAATCGTCTTTAAACCTTTTACTGTATCGTTTTGCTGTCGTCTAGTGACCTGTAACACAGGCTTCTTCAAAAACCTACTTCAGGCACCAGTCTTTTCCAATAGTGGAATATAACATTAATAAAAAACATTGTTAATTATTAAGGAAACCAATATTATGAAGAGAGAATAAAATAAATAAATAATAATAATATCCTACTAATATTACAAATGTGAAAGTTTGTATGGATGGATGGATGGATGTTTGTTACTCTTTCACGCAAAAACTACTGAACGGATTTGGATCAAATTTGGCACACAGATTACCATCAGTGTGCCAAATTTGATCCAAATCCGTTAATCGTAAATGTTAATCATAGTTATATGCCTATAACTAGTATTAACATATAGGATACTTTTTATCCCGATATTCCCACGGGATCGAAACTTATGCGGGTGAAACCGCGGGGCGCAGCTAGTTTTTATATTTCCTTTCATATACCACAATAATTTAATGTCTCACACATAAAGTCCTGGTTGTGTAAATGTTAACTTAAAAGGCCCCATTATAATTTTTTGCCCTAAACGATGGTGTTATCATGTCATTGTGTGGTCACCTGACAAGGTCTCGGGATTCCCATGGGAGGCCGAGTTTCCTATGTGAACTGTTTCGTCATGGGAATGTAATTTTTTTATGACCTTTTTTGACCCGAACAAGGGCAAATGTGTTTAGTGATTGCGGAAGTGATGATGTTTGGTTTGGGGAATTTTTTTTCACGTTTTCAGAAATAATATTACTCCTACTTAATATTATAAATGTGAAAGTGTGTGTTTTTAGATGTTTGGATGTTTGCTACTCCATCACGCTAAAATGGCTGAACGTATTTGGATGAAATTGGGCACACTGATAGTTTACAACCTGGATTAACCGATAGGATACTGTTTATCTCGGTGGTAAGTTCCCGTGGGATAATTTACCAAATTAAATACGAGTACTAGCTACTTAGCAGTTAAATATGCATTTTAAATGGGTGCTATGTTACACTACAGGCCGAATTGAACTCGAAGGAGGCGACGAGCTGATGGGTGGGCTTAGATCTTAGTGAAAAATATTTTTTGTATTTCATCTATCACTGAAAAAACTTGATTATTAAATCAAGTTTTGTTTATTTTTCTTATTGTCAGATAAGTAACATTTAATAGCAAAGTTCACAAGCAAGTCTACTGTAAAGGTTCTGCTCATCCCACCACAAAAAGTATGAAAACACAGCATCAAAAGTGTGAAAACACAGCATCAAAAGTGAGTCCAAATTCTAACCTTCGCCCACACACGTAATAGACATGTAACCCTCCTCTCGCGACGACTGGGACTGTTAATAAAAATTCCCGTGCGCCAGACGTGGTTCACACGCGAAAACACGCACAATACATTTTAGGAATATACGATTTGTTCAAAAAATAAAACACAAACATTTATTTTTGCTCCACGGAATTTACCTAATATTTTGTTTTTCTTTTTTGTAACTTATTCATAAGGCTTTCTCATAGATATCTTTTACTACCAGCGCCCCGCGGTTTCATCCGCATAAGTTTCGATCCCGTGGGAATCGGAATATAAAATCGTGAATCGGAAATCGTAGAATATCGGGATAAAAAGTAGCCTATGTGTAAATCCAGGATGTCAGCTACGTCCATACTAAATTTCATCAAAATTGGTTTAGCCGTTTGAGCGTGAAGAAGTAACGAACATAGGAAGACACACACACACACACCCTCACACACACTCACTCACAAACTTTCGCCTTAATAATATTAGTGTGATAACAAAATCTATAAGAATAAGTCATAAACATATAAAATTTATTTAAAAAAAATACTTTTTTCTATTGACCTAAATCGTAATAGTAGGTATCTATTAACTAGCTTACCTGTCACATTGTATGAAGGTATGGGAAGTAATAGAGAAAAGATTGCGAGAGGAGAGTGAGATTACCCCGAACCAGTTTATGTCAGGTCGAGGAACAGTGGACGCCACTTTAGCACTCCGCCAATTATGCGAGAAATGCAGACATGTACACATGAACTTGCACATGGTGTTCATTGATCTGGAGAAACCTTATGATAACCCCATCACTTCGAGATGTGCTGTGGTGGGCCTTGAAAGAAAAAGGTTTGCCCGGGAAGTACGAATAAGTAGAGTTCATTCGTGCTTTGTCTATTAAATTTCTTACCTACGTCCGGTCGGCTGCTGGCATCTGTGACGAGTTAAGTGTGACTGTACAGTCGGCTTTAGGTCTGTGGACCTGACATCAGGCACATAAAAAGCACTATATAAAATGAAAATGTACAAAAAAAAAAAAAAAAATTGGTTCTTGTTGCTTACCTAAAGGCTCTAACAGCATGTTGGCGTGATAATGAGCAGATTCTCAGTTTTCCGATTTTCGCTGTTCGCGCAGTTCTCTCGGACCAGTAGTGCTATTCTGTAAACATCTCACTGTGAAAACTTAGGTGCAGTGAGTTTTCAATAGTGTCAATCCTTAGCATGAGGTGAAATGACAGCTCACTTTAAGCTCACTTCAGCTAAGTTTTCATGGTGAGATTTTTATAGAATAGATCAGCTGGAGATGCGCAACCTGATACTGATGGTGACTCTAATGTCCTTTGTATGAAAATCCACTCTCGACCCCCAAGGGTCGAGAATAAACTATAGTTAGGGGTCCAGTGGAAACATTACTGATTGGGGGTCGAGGAGCCGAGAATGGACTAAACGATACAGATCTACAAATTGAACATTTGAATCTCGCGGGCATCCCTGACAATTTCGCCTTAAGTAACCCAAACGAGTACCTAATTTGAATTTAAAACACTTACGAAAAGAAGTTAGTTGTAGACAAAATAACTCTGAATTTATTTACAACGTCCTATAACAAAACACTGTAAAAGTTTCGAGTCACGCACGTTGGCTCAGTACACCGAAGTTATCGCTTTGTAATGGATTTCCGGCTCGAAGCACACGACCCCAGAATGAAAATATACAATAATACCCTTTGACCACTGACAGGTTAACACTGTGACGTGTTTGTAAAAGAGCTTTGTACTTTTGCCACGAAAAAAAAATGTGTTATGAAGAAAAATAAATTAATGCAGTACGGCAATGGGTACGAAATGTGTGTTTACATCCTAAAAACGCTCTAATAAATGTCTGTTAGGCAAGCAACTTTCGAGCAGTGGTGGCGGCTGCGACTTAGAAGTGGTCGTAGGTTCGAACCCAGACAGGCGCTTTACTTTGTGTAAATTACTTCATCACCACTGCTCTCAAAACGGTGAAGGAAAACATCGTGAGGAAACCGACATGTCCTAGAACCAAAAAATATTCGAAGACATGTGACATCTACCATCCCACATTGGGCCTGTGTGGTGGATTACGGGCCACTCCTTCTCACAGAGAGGAAACATGTGTCCCAGCAGTGGGAACATTATAGGCTGATTATGAGGCAAGCTTATTAACTTCAGTAACAATTAAAAAAATAATTGTGTCTCATTAGTGACAGTTTGAGCTCATAACATAACATCATGCCTGTGATTTTTCACCCACATTTCACCAGTTACGTTTAGGTCCCATCATCCCCATAAAATATGGGTCGAGATTATTGCCAAAATGTAATTAATTAATTGTTGTTGTTATTATTTATTTATTTAATTTATGGTTGAAAAATACATTTTATAAAGTATGAAATTTTCAGAATTATATTTCTAAAGGTAACGTGAATAGCATATTTTATTAAAAACAAAAGAATAAACAACCTAGAATTGACTCGCTAAAATAACCAGCCCTTGTGTGTGCAAATACGTTCTCTTTGTTTCCAAAGGGGTGCTACCACTGCCAGTACCTATTGTCATACTAATCTTATAATACCATAGTATTTATGTTCTCATAAAATATTTATTCCCATACAACAGTCCACTTCCCGTGTAAAATGTAACAAAAGATCATAACCTTTTTTTCATGGGTTTTGTGACAACGTAAGGAGGGTATGGTGTTCAACTATAAAAAAAAGCTATAAGGATTGTTCTTGTATGGATAAAAAGTTGATTTTATGGTTTTATCACAAAAACCAGGATAAATAGAAAAAAATCTCACCTTGAAAACTTTGTGAAGTGAGTTTGAAAATAGCTGTCATTTGACCACACACACATTGTACAGACGCCAGCAGGTCAAGCTACCCGCAACTGTCAAATTTTCCCAATCAACCTTGAACCTTAATGCTTTAGCGATAAAGTTGAAAATCTGTTAAAGAAATTTGACAGATTGTAGTAGCTTGATTTGCTGGCGTCTGCCCAAGTGACTCTCGGCTTCGTTAAGTGTCTTTTTATACCCGTTATAGTTTATACCGAACTCCACGCGGGCGAAGCCGCGGGAAAAGCTAGTTCCATATGAAGTCTACGTACCTTTTTTAAGAAAACTTGCTTCTTACAAAACCTCCATCTCACAACCAATGTTACGTACACTATTCGTAAGTTGATCCCATGGGCTATAAAATTAGGGTGACGTCGCGTGTCATGTCCCAGCAATGTTGTTACTTTGGTATGTAAATACACACGTCATGGGGTTATAATTATAGTAATTTTGGGTCTACAGGGTTATTATCGTGATATTATAATTTAAATTCACCTTGCTAAATAGGTTGGTGGTTGTGATAGGTTTGTTGAACGAGTGGGAAAATGCAATTTTATTGGTTCGACGTTATACTTATAATGTTCTTAAGAATTTAAACCTGCCTATAATATTCCCACTGCTGGGACATTAACCGTCTTTCTTGGAGTGGGAGTGGGCTGTAATCTACCATGTGGGCTTAGTGCGGATTGGTAGATCTCACATGTCTTCAAATTTTTGGTTCTAGGACATGCCGGTTTCCTCACGATGTTTTGCTTCACTATTTTGAGAGCTGTGTTAATACTAATACTGACTGGACAGGTCCTCTCAAACTGTGTGGTTCTTTCCTCAAAATACCATCTCAGACATCGACCTACATGGTCTTCATATGATCTGACCAAGATTATGTCTGGACTTTAAAAGAGACTGTGACGTCTGAGTTTGTTTCGGCCTTTCTTCTCAGACTAGTCAGATAGGAAACGCCGACCTCATCTAGTTTTAAAATATGATTGACGTGTAAAAGTGTTTGTACAAACCTACTTACAAAATAAAATCATTTATCATTTAATACGAGTAATGTGTGAATAATTTTCACAAAGTAAAGTACAGGACTGGGATTGAACCTGCGACCTACAACTCGGAAGTCGCGACCGTTACGACTACTCAATGAGTATCTACCTATAATCGAAACGTATATTAAGAAGAAGTAGACATATTTTTTTAATACAGCTCGTTCATCATTGCTATTCGCCTTAATAAAATATTTTAGACAAAATTAAGGCTTATTATAATAATAACCACATAACCAACAAAAACTTCTTCCTAGAACCTAACCTGTTTTTGCTACGAACTAAAAATATGTTCCCAGGACCCTATTAAGTTTTTTGGTCAAAACCCTATAAGTTCCCGTTCCCATGGTCTGTGGTTCTCTTGCGAACTGCACTTTAGAAAGGATAGCGTGGGACAAATTTAAGGGATCGTGATTTTGGCCACAGAAAAAGCGGTTTATAGATAAAGTTGAAAGCTGTTTTTTCGTTGACGAAAGCTCTTTTTTTTGGAAATTAGCTCGATTTAAATGAAACTTTTTCATCATCTGCCTAGCCTTTTCCCAGCTACGTTGAGGTCAACTTCCAGTCTAACCGGATGCAGCTGAATACCAGTATTAAATGAAACTTTTTACGTTTTAAATAATAAATATAAGTTACCTTATCTGAGCGGCCCAGATCCATATAGGCAAACAATTACGTATAAATAAAAATGTATTCAGAAACGTACTTTTCGTACAAATAAAATTTTCGCACACAAAAAAAAAAAAAACAATAAAAGAGTATATGAGTCGCTTTTATAAATACTTTTTCTTTCATAGTTTTTATATCCGCCTATACTATGGCCCCTCATTACAAGGACAGTATGGTCGCGTGCCGAAGCTTTCGTGACAATTATCACCATAGGCCGAGGGCTGTGGGAAACCCTTGGGTTCCAACCGTTGCCACCCGAATACCGTACATATTTGTTTAACATCACCCCGATTTCGTAACACTCTTTTTCGAAGGGTTTTGAATGAAATTCCTACATCATTGCTTCATATGTTTGAAAAATTTGACTGCTCGATAATGTGAATAACGCAATGAATGTTGTCGAATTGTCAAAATGCAGTGTAATTGTTGGTGTGTTATGCAATTACCCCACTCGACTGTGAACGTTCTTAAAATTATGAGAAATGCTCCTCTGATCTCAGACTCTTCCTGTCAAAAATACTTTTTTGACATTTTTTTGTCGCCAAGATGAGACTGCGACTAGATTTTGAACGTTTCAAATTACGAGAATTGGCCTTCTGACTGTGAACGTTCTTATAATTATGATTATTAGAGAATAATAATTGGCCCTCTGTTCATTTGGGGACAAAGTTATAAAAACGTGAAATGGTGTTTTAATGACCTGAACGTTAATTAGACCGTGTTAAAGTAGTCATAAAAGCAGGTAGCAATTCAGTTCCTTCGACCCTTATTCTCACGGTATTTTTTCTATTAAAATCCGTTTTAGTTCACACGAGATTTGGTCGGTTCCCAGAGGAAAGACTTTTGGTGGGAATGGGAACTTCGGCAATCGACTGGCACGTGGCGGTCATAGGGTTAAGTGGGCGTGTATTTATTTAACGATCATTATTGAGAGATTAGATGGTTCGGACACGGAGGTTATTTTTCAGTTATTTACATTTCCGTTTGGGGTCGAAACGCTCGGGTCATGGGGCCCGAATGCGCGTCTCCTTTATAGGGAAACTTGCCGGCTGGTCGACACTTCATGTGAGGGCTGGGTCGTTCTTCGGCCAAAGAATAAGCATTGCCATTCAACGTGGCAATGCTGCCAGTCTTCTGGGCATGTTTCCGGATGACAGCGATGCGGACGAGTACTTCGACGCCTTCGAGTGTCCTTTGTTTTTGTATTTGTATAGTAAGTTAGTTAGTCATTTGATTTAGTACCTAGTGTAAATATTATGTACCTAGTTAGTTATCCATACATATACAATAAAGATTATTTCTAAAATATAACATAACATCACGCATGTAAAACCCCGAAGGGTTAGGTAGAGGGGTACCTCAGTATGTACAGACGCCAGCACATCAAGCTACTACAATCTGACAAATTTCTTTAATAGATTTTCAACTTTATCGCTAAAGCATTAAGGTTCAAGGTTGATAGGGAAAATTTGACAGTTTCGGGTAGCTTGATGTGCTGGCGTCTGTACACCCACATTTCGTCAGTTATGTTTAAGTCGAAAGTAGTCGGGGGCGAGCCTATTGCCATCAACCGGACAGAAATCCAGACTCCGGACTGCTATTGAGAAATCCCTGAAAGCAAAACTTAATAACACTTTGCTCAACCTAAGGATCGAACCCAGGACCTCGTGCTCAGCAGTATCGCTTGCGATCATTAAATCAACGAGGCAGTTGCACCTAATTACTCTCATGATTGACCCTTCTCACATTACAAATACATATTTTATTCACTCGAGTAAAACATGAGACGTGTTTTAAAGTTTTAATTAAAATAATTGTTTTTGACGGCGCTCTTCCAATAATACCTAAATATTAGTCCAGTCAACTCCATATCAGTGGCAACACTTTACGAAAATCACCCTTACTGCTATGGCATAAAGGAGCAAAACACGTTAATATTAAATTGTTAGCAAAACCTACACCCACTGTAGTTAAGAAATCGATCAATTCATAATTATTGTAGATGAAGCACAATACTACTACGCAGTTGCGAGGACATAGAAAACACAGTCAAATCAAAATGAAAAGTTATTTATTCAAACTAGGCTGAGAATCAGCATTTATTGAACGTCAAAATTACATAAGTCAGTCCCCCAAAACGTCCGCCCTTCACCACTTCCTAGTGCTTTCAGTGCGTAGAAGAAATGGCGCAACAAACTTCCCAGCAGCACAGCTGTGCACGTGTGAGCACTATGTACTTTCTATAAAGCTACCATTTACTGGGTACGTCTTTCATTGACTTGAATGTGCCCTGGCGGCTGTGAGTATGTCATGCTCACTCTAATGTCTCGCTGGTGGTGGCGTGTGTGTTGGATCATTAAGTTCCCTCCAAAATGGTTGAGCTGCATGGTGCTGATCCATACGTCATGTTCGTGAACGGGCGCCGTCAGTAGGGACTGGTCACAGAACAGATTCTGTGGGACTGGTCATCTCTTAGCTGCCACGGCTTATTTTAATTTCTGAATTGTTTTTATGTTTTCTATAACGGACGCTTTTAACGTGCACGTATTTCTACATCGTTCTCACATGGTTAATTTCAACACGAATGATGTAATCAAATATTTTTTAACAATTTTATGATTTAAAAGAGTGTCCATGGAGATTCTTGCCCGTTCTTCTCCATAGATACCTACGCTTTGGAATGGGCAACTTGCTTCATCTTTCTGACTGCCCGACCCTTTGACAATTCAAAAGTGCCTGTAATTGGTTTAGTTGAATTAAATGATTTGAGTTTGAGTTTTCAGTTTGAACTTGATTCTATACAATAGGTACACAATATTTAACATTTAATTGTTATTCACTATCACATAAGAATCAAATTAAGTCTAAAATAATAATACATATGTACAAGTGAAAAAAAAAGAATCATAGGGCATCAAAAAATTCGTCCGCATCGCTGTCAACAGGAACAGTGCCCAAAAGGCTGGCAGCATTGCCACGTTGTATGGCGATGCTAATTCTTTGGCCAAGAAACAGGCCAGCCCTCTGGTCACGTGAAGAGTCGACTAACCGCTTGGCGATATCTCGAAACACCAAGTGGGCACTCGGACCCCATGGCCCTAGTGTTTCAACCCCAAACGGCTCGAAGATATAACTCCCAATCAGGCTGGAATATTTTCGCCGTTTGAGGTTTTCTGCACCAGCAGCAGCCGCTCCAGCACAGCCCACCGTGCTAGGAAGATGGGATGGCGCAAGGGTGTCGACACATGTTGCATCCCACACCAAAGGTCTGCCTAACTTCCAGGGCATTATGGTCATTCCATCTGGTCTCTTCCTATCGTCGCGTGCCAGGCCGTTGGGTTCTAAAACAGCTGGCACCCCGGCGGTGACAAGAGCACGACGGATGATGTCGTTAATGCTGGCGTGCCGTGCTATCCGACCTGCGCTCCTACTGCAGGATAGGCCATGGTGTCCGAGGCAGTCGACAGCTTCACCGCACTGACAGCGATGCGGAGCCCCGCAAGGAGCACCCAAACGCAGACAGGTAGCGAGCCGGAAGGTGGTGTCACCCAGCATAGTGCCTATGTTGGGTGAAGGGAGTGCTTGGAGCCACAGCCCCGACTCCCACTCACCCACAGCCAGCAGGCGGGCACGCTCAGCAGTATTGGTGGACGTATTGATAAGTTTATTCCGTACCAACCTGCAGAGCGGCTCATCCCACTGTCTCTGGGAAGATGGGTTTACGGGCCGATCTGTATCCGGGCAAGCCGCTTTCCAGGCGTTCACCGCGTCGGTCAAGCAAGGCACTTCAGAGTCAACCAGGCAGGGGGCTAAAATTTTCCCGGTCAACTTTTCGGTGCTGTGGACAGAGGACAGGAACGCCGGTAAGCTAATACTGGTAATTTTGCGGACGCCGAGGGCACCAAAACGGATGGGTAGTGTGGCTTGAAGCCACGCTCGGTCGTCCAAGGCCACATTTAAAATGGTTGTTAATGTGCTACGGATAATATGGTCAATTTTGACCAACAGATGTGGTTGCTTCCATAAAGGGGAAGAACGTAGAAAATATATAAAATTTGGACCAAAACAACAGTATCTAATTAGGGTGAATGCCGAATGTAAATTAATTTTGGACAGTCTGTCCGAAATAATAATAATATAATAATAATAGCTCTTTATTTCAGATTACAGGATCCATAATGTGTTAGTATTGCCTTAACCTATTGTTAGTGTAAAATGAAAAATAAAAACAAAAGTGACATCACATATAAACAAAACAAAAACAATTAATTTGGCACATGTACGTCTGTACGCACATGTCTCCCAGCCCAGTGCCTAATAAACGGCCCGTCTATTTTGTCCGCCAGTGTACCCAAAATATTGTTCGGACTACCTCGGAATCGCCGCAGCATAGATGCACTTCGCTTGCGCATGATGGCATAAAAGTCGTCCAGTCTCGCTTCAGCAAACATGCCTGATGCGCTGCAAAACCGAGGCAGTCCCAACAACATCCTGAGCCCGTTATTATATTGGACACGCAGGGCGCTGTAGGCCTTCTGCGTATACCTAACCCACAGGCTGCACGAGTAAAACGTCTGGCAATAAGCCTTAAATAGAGTTAGCTTTACCTCCTTCGTGCACCGCGCAAACCTGCGAGCAAGCATATTGCATCGGGCCGCCAACGCCCTACGTTCCCTATCAATATCCTGATCGTCCATAAGACCATCCGTGACCACGTGACCGAGATATTTAAACTGAGTGACCACCTGCAACGGAATTCCACGCAACGTTACAGGTGGAATATTTGCAGGTGTATTTTTAGGTACTTTGAACACCATAACCTCACTCTTAGTGGCATTATACCTCAATCCATGAGCCTCCGCATAACTCTCACAGACGGCCAGCAGTTTTCTTAGACCGCAGATTGATGGGCTGAGCAGCACCATGTCATCAGCATAACTTATGTTATTGATCATCCTTCCATCAACAGAACATCCAACCATGGTGCTGCTCAGCTCACGCACCAGCCGGTCTATATACAGGTTAAACAAACTGGGTGAGGTCAACCCCCCCTGCCTCACTCCGCAATCCAGTCCGTATGAAACTGAATGCGCGTCTGCCCACCTAACGCAATTCTTCTGGCTCTCATACCAATATTTAAAAATATGAATGCTCTCACTGGGAAGGTCCGTGTCATCCGACATTTTTTGCCATAGAATGTCATAATTTACCAGGTCAAAGGCTTTTGACAGGTCAAGAAAACAACCATATACTGGTGTCTTCCTGTCCGTGTAGTACCGCACAGTCTGCTTGAGACACAAAATTGCACTTTCAGTAGACAGACCGGGTCTAAAAGCAAATTGCGCGTCGTGTAAATTAATGTGCGCATTCAACTGCCTGTCAAGCAGACTGTCCAACACCTTGCCAATGACCGTAGCTAGCGATATAGGTCTATAATTAGTTTTGTCGGAAGAGTCACCTCTCTTATTCTTTGCTATGGGAACTACAACAGTTTTAACAAGATCTTCAGGTAAATAAGAGTGACCCACACAAAGATTAAATAACATGGTGAGTGACCTAGGCAGATGTACACCAGCGGACCTTAAATGCTCAACACTGAGACCGTCATGCCCAGGCGACCTACCCCGTTTCATATCTTTTAAAGCAGCATTAATTTGCTTGACTGTGAAACGTTCGTATACGTCGCCCTCACACAGGGTTCGAATGCCTCGCATATTTGTCCGTATAGTAGGCGGATTGACCTTAAAGTGTTTCATAAACAAGTTCGCTACATCACTGTTGTCCGATAGGCCATCAACACTCGCTGGCAGGCTCGGCTGAGGATTCAGAGAGTTAGTTTGTTTCCAAAATGAACTAAACTTTTTTTCATCATGAAGTGATGCAATGTTGTCCATTTTTATCTGCACTTCATTGTTTTGACACCATCTTAATTTACTTTTAAATATCTGTCTAGAAATTTTCATCCCTTTATATACATCTCCATATGTAGGTTTCCCGTGTAAAATCCATCTTTCGAGCTCCCGCCGTGCCAGCGCATGAGCCGCCTTCACATGCTTATTCCACCCAGTAATGTAACGATACTTTTTATTTACATACGTATTATGACTAGAAATCGCAGCGGCTTGCAAAACAGAAACAATCTGATTATACATACTATCAATTAGTAATCTATGATGAGGATTGTTACATATCTTATCACTACATTCTCTCAACTGACTAGGAAAGTCAATGTCACGAAGTCCTTCATGACAACGTTGGGAGTAGTGTTGAATTTGTTCTGAGTTTCTAGTCCCCCATCTCACTTTGTTTGGTACAGCTTTTTTATCATTATACTTTGGCACTAATACATTAAAATTACAACTTATTTCTAATGGGAAATGGTCCGACCACGAAACCTCATTAATTACATTTACTTTTACAATTGAACTTTTCGTAACACTTGTTACTAAGCAGTGGTCTAACCATCTAACGCATCCGTGTGAGTCACTCAAGTACGTATAGGTGTTGGAATTTATACCCAATATATCAATGTCTGCACACGTTAATTGATAATCAGCACAAAACTTTAATAGTTCGTTACAGAATAACTCACCCGGGTGCGCGTTGAAGTCTCCCAGCACAAACACATTTTCAACACTATTGCATTCCACAATTGCATTTATTTCAGCTAAACATTCCGTATATTCACTTATGTTACTATATTTACACACGGGCATATACACAGAAAAAATTAAAATATCTCGACTTGCAATCACTACCTTAATTGCAGCCAGCCTCACATTGTTACAGGTTATCACTGATACACTATCAAACGCACTAGATCTCCATAGTAACGCGACGCCTCCATACGGTCGGCCACGCACTACATCTGACGACTCCGTTGCTGATACGCCCGTGGCTCCAAAGCCGGGACAGATGTTATGTAGAAACGCCAAATCATGTGGAAGTAGCCATGTCTCCTGCAGTGCAATCACATCCGACGTTACACATAGTTCTCTTACATAATCCACGGATCTTTTAATCGACTTGCAATTGAAGCTGACAAGCTTAAATTCCCGTGTTACTTGACTACTTTGAGAAGGATTCATTTTTGTGCCTCATTTTCATCCGTGCCTTGCGTACTTTTTGTTTTGAAAACAAAGTATCGTCTAAAGAATACACCAGCTGGCCACATGTTATCATTCTCGAATAAATCTATTTGATGTTTCGGAATCATAATCTTATAGGAATCGTGATGAGGAATCGAAATGTCGTTGAAATTTTTGATTTTTTCATCGATGAAAGGTGAAAAACTGTCTTCTAAAATTGGGGAACCTAGGAGGTGTAGTGAACTTTTGTCTAAAATTTTGATTTGTGGGGCTATTGCATTAAATTTATCTAGAGTCAATTGTCTGTCGGTAATGTCAGAAAGGTAAAGTTCACATTTTGAGGGGTTAAGGTCCAAACCAATAGTAATTAATTAACATTACGAAACACAAAACATTAAATTAAATTATTAGCCATTTGTCAGCTTGCACACGCCAATATACCAACAAAAACTCACAGCATGGACTTAAGGTTTTTTATGTCATCTCTTATAATTCTCACGGTCAACTATAACAGACTTTTTTCTCATAAAATCCGTTTTAAGTTCACACGGGACTAAGTCGGTTCTCACCGGAAATATCTTGGGGTGGGAACTTGTGGGGTAGCACCGCACGTGGCCATGTTTGTGGCTTTATTGAGCTAAATACTATTCTTACTCTAATTGAGAACGAAAATCGCATGAAAATCCGTTTCGTAGTTAAGAAGAACAATGCAGTCACACGATTTTGTGTTACAGGTTGGTACTTTCTAATTCTAGATTTATATATTTCATTTTTTTTTGTGTAGGTATGCGCACATATTGGGTATTAATTTATTTTAGTTTTTCATACACAGTACAACACACACTCACATATACATATATGTCACGACATTTTATTTGATTTTGTATGGGCTTTTCTATAATTTCTAGCATTTAAATTAACTCTCTGAAATATTCACAAAATACTCAGTTGTATTTTTACTTTAATAATAAAATTAAAATAAAATAAATATTTAAGGGGAGCTCCCATACAACAGACGTGATTTTTATAGATAATGGTACGGAACCCTTCGTGCTTGAGTCCGACTCGCACTTGGCCGGTTTTTTTTTTAACCCTTCTCACATTATATTTGACGATACGGTTGGCGCAGTGGCTGAGCGATCGACTGCTGCGCTGTGTGTCACGGGTTCGATTCCCGCATGGAACAAATATTTGTAATGCCTACAGGTAGTTATTCCGGGTCTAGCTGTTTGTGTATGTAAGTTTTAATGTTTGTAAACGTACCCACGATACAGGAGTAATTCCTAGAGTGGTGCAACCTCTTTAAAAAAAAATATAAACATCTACTTATTTTGTTCACACGAGTAGCTTTACGTTCTCACAGGAAATCAATCGGGGTGGGAATGTGGGGTAACATCGTGGCACGTGCCGACACTTAACGCATGCACAGGGTTAATTTGGTGTGAAAAAGTAATGGATATTATTTCTGATTGGTTTTCGTCGTCCTGGTCTTATCCTTCTAGCCACCACGATCAGCCTTTATCATGCGCATTGCAGACATATATACTTTTACACCTTCCGTTTATCGTTTCTTTAGTTTTTCCTAAAAAGTATTTCCTAATTTTATAGGTACCTAATAAAATGTTTGTACTTTTCCTACGACATTCCTTCGGATCGTAAAATCATGAGTATTTTTAGCAGTTTTTCTGTTTTTTTAAATGTTAATAAAAACAAACGAATGTTTATGTTCGTACAGACGCCAGCACATCAAGCTACTACAATCTGTCAAATTTCTTTAATAGATTTTCAACTTTATAGCTAAAGCATTAAGGTTCAAGGTTGATTGGGAAAATTTGACAGTTTCGGGTAGCTTGACCTGCTGGCGTCTGTACATAATATTCTATATTGACAATAATCAGCCTATAATGTTCCCACTGCTGGGACACAAGCCCTCTCGATGAGAGGGACTGGGCCGTTATCCATAATAATCTATTAATATAATAGGCATTAATAATAATATATTAATACATAATATTAATTTACCAAATTATAATTTTAGTAGGGTGTCAATACCATTAATGACGTCCCTTTAGTTAAGTTTAGACTGTTTCCCAGTAATCTGCACCCTACTTGCGTATCACACGATTTTTATTTTGACAGTTCAACAACATTCATTGCGTTATTTACGTCTTGAGCAGAAAAATTTTTCGAACTTATGAAGCAATGGATTAGCAATTTGCTTCAAAATGATTCAGATTCCTATTGATCGTGTGTTACGCAATTAGGATGCTGCTCATTCGTTTCAGTATGTTTTATTTTATGAACAAGCTCATTAAAATGCTTGTTAGTTAACTATGGTATGTTTAGAGCGGTTATTTAACAATGATCCAAAACCTGCTCTTAATCTATCAGAATATATAATACACTAGCCGCACCCCGCATAGGTTTCGATCCCGTGGGAATATCGGGATAAAAAGTGTATAATATCCTGTGTTAATCCTGGTTATAAACTATCCGTGTGCTAAATTTCATCCAAATCCGTTCAGTAGTTTTTGCGTGAAAGAGTAACAAACATCCATCCTTCCATCCATCCATCCTTACAAACAGCATAGGATAGTAGGATTTCTTCCATACTAAAATGGTAAATTTCTGCGTCTTCTCACATTAATACTAAGGAGTTTTTTTTTTGGAAATTTCGTCGATTGTTCACACGAGACCCCTAAGTTCTCACAGGAAATTAATCGGGATGGGAATCGGGGTAGCGCCGTGACGCGTGGCGATACCTGTCGTATTCAGAGGGTTAATTTGGCGTGAAATTATTCGAACACAGGTAATCCATTGTTATTTTGAAGCTATTAAATTGATATTGTACTTAGTTTTAGACCTTAAAACATTTATCTTATTTCTATATACATAAAAACTATATATATAAAGGAAAGTCGTGTTAGTTACACTATTTATAACTCAAGAACGGCTGAACCGATTTGGCTGACAATTGGTGGGTAGGTAGCTTAGAACCAGGAGACGGACACAGGACTTTTTTTTATTATTCTTTTATTTACTTATACGAGTAGGGTAGGAGTAGTGTAGGAGTAGGGTAGGAGTAGGGTAGGAGTAGGGTAGGAGTAGCTTAGGAGTAGGGTAGAAGTATGGTAGGAGCAGGGTAGGAGTAGGGTAGAAGTAGTGTAGGAGTAGGGTAGGAGTAGGGTAGGAATAGGGTAGGAGTAGTGTAGGAGTAGGGTAGGAGTAGGATAGGGGTAGGGTAGGGGGTAGGACACCACGCGAATGAAGTAGCGCCAGGCAGCTAGACATAATTTATATGGCAAAACAAAGTTTGCCGGGTCAGCTAGTATATAAATAAAACAAAGTCGGGTTAGTTAAACCATTTATAACTCAAGAACGGCTGGACCGATTTGTATGATCTTTGATTTGTTGGATTTGTCTCCGCCCCGAATAGCTGAATAACTATTAAAATATGGGAAAAATGAATACAAAAGAAGATAATCCATACTCAATACTTTTATTGCATTCGACATGTAGGTATTCTTAGGCGGTAAACTTACAATTAGATCATATGGGCACAGCAAAATAAGTGAGTTAGGAGAGAGGAAGCATTAATTGTTAATTTTATATCATTACTTCTCAAACTACTATATTACAATTGATGTAGATATTACCATTTTCTCATACATTTTGTATGGAACAGCTTTTATGATGATATATCGAGTACGGATTGAACAACATTTATTGATTGAGGTGGTACGAAGTTCGTCGGGACGGTTAGTTGTTTATAAAATATTGATTTATTTATTTAACACTTCCAGCACACAAATGTACAGACGCCAGCAGGTCAAGCTACCCGAAACTGTCAAATTTTCCCATTCAACCTTGAATTTTAATGCTTTCAGGATAAAGTTGAAAATCTATTAATGAAATTTGACAGATTTAATGTTCAATAAAAAAAAAATTAAATTTTTAATATTATTTTTATTTTTAAAATAATAATATTCGATATGTTTTTTTAATAATAATATTTATATATTTTTTTAAAATATTTTTAAACATAATATCTTTTTTTTTAAAACATATTCAATTATTTATCCAATCTGCATTACAAAAACTTGCATTTTTTGTTTATTCACAATTGATCGAATTTCCCTTTATTGTAACTTTACTACGTATTTATTAAAATCCGTACCAATAAATTTTCCCACGTGAACTTACGTACAAACATTGGTAAAACCACAAAAGTCCATAAATTACTATAAACCTTTAAAACGTATTTATACCCACATTTCATTTTAATTCCCACACAAATTTTAACGGACCTTTTACCCGCAAAATTCGTTGATGTTTCACACGGGGTACTCTGGTTCCCACTGGAAAGTTCTGTGGTGGGAAAAATGTGGTGCGTGCCAAAATGGGTCGCGGTTGACGGGTGAAGTAGCTGTGAAATTGTTCTATAAGAATATTAAAACAAAAGGTTTATTTGGTCATGGACTAATGTTGGGGATTATATTAATACCTATTAGTATTTTCAAAAACTGGCCGGTGATTTGTTGACGCATTTGTATTTTTTATTGTTTCGTGTTATTTTAATGAATAATAATTATATTATATGTAGGTATCGAGTATGAGAATAGATAAAAATATACATAAATTTTATTACGCAGTAAAATAAGAAATATTATTTTATTTTCCTGCATAGTTATTTTTTCTTTTCTCATCTTTTTCTAATACCATTCTCAACAGGCATTTTGATATACAGGGTCAAATTAAATAAGCTGGCGAAACTCCGCGGGCGTGATGGGTCACGATAAAACAAAAAAGTTTTTTTTTTTGTATGATCACCGACCGCGGTTAGTGTAGTCACCTGAAATATCAGTTTAAAACTCAGCTTTTTACTGAGAAAAGTTCACTGACATGTGTGTTTCTTAACTCATACTTCAAGTAACAAATCATTCAGCGATTGTTGAACCTAAAAAAACATTAAAACCTGTTTATGTAATTTTATAGTGTTTAGATAACGATACTGAAAACGTCTGTAGAGTTTCGCTAGCTAATTTAATCTGACCTTGTATAAAAAGAAAGAAAGTCTTACCTCATCATCTTTGGGTTTTAATTTATTCTTCTTACTTATGCTTCCACGATAATTGTAACGAACTAAAAGTCTGTTGATCGTTCCCACGTGAACAAGACAGTTCTCAGCACAATGGGGCACGACTGGTGGGAACTAGGAGCGACACGTGCCACCATATTATCATATCGTTGTAGCAGGGTTAATTACCTGTAAATAGCTATCTGTAGGAGCAGTGGTGTGGTAACGGCCGCGACTTACGAGTAGCAGGTTCGAACACAAACAGGCGCATTTTTTATTTATTTATTTAACCATTTATGTACACACATAATATATAAACAGACATTGAAAGACAGAACAGAAAAAATAGGTAGGAAAAATAGGTAGGTAGGCGCATTTTTTTTTTTATTGGAACGAAGTTCCTAAACGCGCGTTGCGAAAGGGAGCTAGACGGAAAAAATTAAGACCAAAATTTGGAACGACGCTTTTTGCTATAGTTGTAAGCCGTGCGGCGTGCGCGTGTTTCTCTGTCTGTCTCTCTCTCTCTCTCTCTCTCTTATAGAAAACTTCGTTCCATCCGGGTGTCCCTTGACACCTCTCAAGTTTTTTTTTCTAGCCTTTAATGTCCCGCTGCTGGGCAAAAGCTTCCCAACTCTCTTTCCACCTCTCTCTGACCAGAGCTGCCAAGGACCCATCCTTATGAAGACAGGCGCATTACTTTGTGTAAATGATTTCATCACCATTGCTCTCAAAACGGTGAAGGAAAACATTGTGAGGAAACCGGCATGTATTAGAGCCAGAAATTCGGAGACATGTGACATCTACCAACCCGCACTGGGCCCGCGTGGTGGATTACGGCCCTCTCCCGCTCACCAAAAGGAGGCCTGTGTCCCAACTCAAAAATTCTTATCCAGGCATGTAAAGGTAATCCATGACGTAAGGCTTCTGGATTTCTTTTTATTTCCCCGCTTCTCCAGATATTATGTATAGAAATTGGGTTTCAGCATTTGCCTAACGAGAGCGGACCCCTTTCCCAATCCCACATAATATCCTTCATCGAAGATAGATCATAAACAAAAGTAGTGATCGAATTCAACCATAAATATTTTTAAATTTTGACTTTAACTTTCTGCACCATTTTTCCATAAAAAACTAAACTATGTGAACTATGCACGTCACAATTTAAACCGGCAATTGCTAATACCTGAGTCGAAAATAATGAATCACTATGAAAAATGTTTGCATGAAGTAAGAATTGTATGTTGCACACAGGTTTGATTGACGACCCTAACCCACAATTTTAAAATTTAATATTTCCGAAATCCTGGGTTTGTTGCATCTGTTTTTTTGTGGTGATAGTTATTATAGTGATCAACATTAAGGCATTTAAAAAAAATGCGACCATAAGGAGAATCGCCGGTAAAAAAATATTTACGAAATCATAGAAAAAACAATTATTCTCACCTGTGTGACGTAAAGTTTTCAATCAAAAAATGGTTCCTATACTGAATTTCTATCACACCTTAAGTACAACATTTAGCGTAAAAATCAAATCCAAAAACGAGATATTGCGTTTCTATGGTTTTTGTGGATTTTTCTCGATTTTATTAATTTCTCTTAAACTATAGTAGCTGGAGTCGGCGGAGTTTTAATAAGAGTTTTGTTTGATTGTTAGCTTTCCAAAAAATACATAAAACGAGCATGTCTGCAACTAAGGTCAAATTACACACTGCAGGTAGCATTGATGGTCCAAGCGTTTGGCAGCGATTGTTCACTGAACAGGCACAGCAGTGGTTTCGCATCTTGTTTTTGTGTTCGATAGGTACAGACGCCAGCAGGTCAAGCTACCCGAAACTGTCAAATTTTTCCAATCAACCTTGAACCTTAATACTTTAGGGATAAAGTTGAAAATCTATTAAAGAAATTTGACAGATTGTAGTAGCTTGATGTGCTGGCGTCTGTACATGTTCGATAATTAGTTGATAAAATGTTCTTGTTTATTCCACGCTTTTACTGGCAGCATCTATAGACGAATTGTTATTGCCGGTCTACACAATGTTTTGTTTCGTTGTCTGTCATTTGACCCTAAATATTGTAACTGGATAACACTCTCATCATTAGTTTATTTTTATTTCTTCATTTCATCGATGTCGTTAATTGACTATCACATTCCACTTTTATTGTATATTCAATGTAATACTACACAGCCGTAATGTATAATGTTTTTAGTTATTTTCGCCGGAGGGTCGGCGCACAGAGTACTTTTATAGGTCGGCGCATGCGACCGTTTACTTGCCACAACAATGCCATAAAGTGCTTCTGTCTGACACTCAGGGCATAGACAAGTAATGAGGTTCCGTCTAGCATGGATTAAAAATAAATTATATTTGTTTTATTTGCTAATATTTTACATAATTACCTATATCTATTTATGTCGAAGCATCATGCTGAGACAGGAGCCTTTTGGCCTCGTATAGGACGTTCTGTTTCATTTTTATTTTTGTTACTTTTTTATAATTTAGTTAGTTTTAATTTATTTTTAACTGTGTTTAGTTTAGTTTATGATCTTCCTGTACGAGTCGCGATAAATATTTTTTCTTTTCTTTTCCTTTCACAATCCAGTTACTGGGTAATACTATCGTATTGCCCCCCTTGGTAAGACTGCTGGCTTTACGTGCTTTCCGAGACACGGAGGGGCTTTGGTATGTAAAGATGGTCACCTGTCCACGGGCCAACCGCGGCAAGCGTAGCTTAACCTGATCAATTGAAAGGTGGGACTATTATTACTTAAAATGGCATACGACAGCCACAAGTCCCTAATGGTGTAGGTACGTATGCCATTTTATTGTTTTTTTTAAACAACCCATTTTTTTTAATTGCGTTTTTTCATGGATCTGCAATAAAGACTTATTATTAAAAATGTCATAAAAACTAACACTCCTATTTTTGTGAACACTCCTTTTCTATTCTACTTTCTCACCCTAAGGCTTGTCTCACCCTATATAAACATCTCAGACGACAATAAAGGTTTGTTCGTTAAAATCCGTTGCATTTCACACATACCGAGTTTGGTTCCCATAAGGGCACGTGCCCTTATGGGAACCAAACTCATTCGACCCTATTGTCGGGACATGTATAGGCATGTCTCGACAATAGGGTCGAAATGGGTCACGGTATGTTGTTTTATCTCACGAAGGCGGGTTACGTGACATTTATGACGTCGAAATAAGAGCCATTTTGTTACGATTCATCTGCCTTCGTGAGATACATACATATAATTGAAACGAAATTCATACTTAAAATTAAAATCGTTGACAATTCACAGGATATGATTTTAGTTCACATTAAAACGATTTTATGTCACCGTATCATAATGAATTGCACTTTCAAACAATAATAAGTAGTGACTTATTATTGTTTGAAAGTGCAACTCATTATGACTTTTTAAATAAAAAGAGTGCCTTATCGATGCTATTTACAATCATAATAATTCGCCTTAACAATGAAATTATTCCTTCAATTTGGCTAGATGACTCATGTACCAACATACGTCTCAAAAGGTATTCAACTACAAAAAAAAAAAATGTTTTGAGTAATTTGGCAATCAAAACATTTATTTCAAATAGGCACTTAAAGGCACTTTTGAACGTCAAAAATTACATTAAAATAAAATTGATTCTAGTCGCCCCTTCCAAAAGGTAAAGAAATGAAAAAGAGTCTTGACAGACAGCAGACGGATGGATTGACAGACAACAAAGTGATCCGTCTTTTCCTTTTGAGTTACGGAACCCAGAAAATAGATAGATGGATAGATAAAACTTTTATTCAGTGCAACAAAAGACACAATACAGGTAATAAAAAAAACTGAAACAAAAAAAAAATCTAAAAAGATAAATTGACCCATAGACACCTCGTATAAGTAAATCTATAACGGTCGTTCACTACTGGGCGGTGTGCGTCTCATGGTTGCACCAAATGGGTGGGACTCCAGCTCAGCATATGCCAGGTACAATACCTGACGCTGGTATTCTGCTGCATCCCGTTAGTGACACACGGATGTCAAGAAGACACATTTGAGTTTCAACAAAATGGTACCTACATACATAGTGCGGCGCGTATATTATAAGATGGTAAGTACCCACATCTTAATTAACTTGCTCTTAAAACCGATTTGAAATTTTAAACTTCTTAAATACTTGTGTAGTGACATAACCTTCTATGTCACTGATGTGCAAAAGTCTTTCCCATATCGTTTATTTTATATTTTTTTCACCCTATTTAAAAGTATCAGGGTAGTTCCACAGAGCTTGTTCGTTTAAGTCCGTTGGTATTTCACACGGGACGAGTTTAGTTCCCACTGGAACCAGTAAAGGGCAATTGCATAGGCACGTGCCCTTTACTGGTTCATGCAACGATAATCGTGTCGAAAGGGGGACTTCTTATATCATGTTCTTGCGCTTTATCTGCAGGGAACAATATTACCCCACTGAACAATATTACTCCACTGAAAAAGTTTTTATTTGAAATTAACTTCTGCGCGCAACTTCTTGCGTGCGGAAGCCGTAAAACACCGCAATATATTTAAAAAAAAATTAAAAGAAAAAAAAAACCTTTTAAATACAGGCTTTTACTACAGGTTTTTACTTGTTAATAAAAAGAACTAAAAAGTTAAAAATAATTTAAACCTGATAAGAAAAATACCATTATATAGGCCTACTAAACATCGGGACAGGCGAAACTAAATAAAAGCTTGTAATAAAAAATACAGCCCATGTAACTCTCTAATAGTATAGCTTTAGAACAAAGAATTTAAAAAATCGGTTTAGTATTTTTTGAGCCATTACAAAAGACACAAAAAATCTAATCTTTTCGCTTTATAATATTTATTAGTTTAGATATTCAGAAATTAGAACATAATGTTAATTGGTACTTTGTGATGTAATTCTGATATGTAATTATTTTCATATTTATAATATTAATTGTTAAAACAAAACACTCACTAATAATGTATATGTTTTTTTTAAACGTGTATGAAAAATCTAAATTATGTATTCCAATTTATATTATATATTTATAATATGCCAAGTTAAATAGCTGATCGCACACTTTTTCTCCCAATGTGATCAAAATTCATACGTTAAATTCCGTTGACAATAATTCACACGAGACGATTTTAGTTCCTACTGTAACAATATGTCGGCGCGGCGGGTCACGTCGATGGGGAAATTAGGTTGACACGTGCCAATAGATCGCGTTTACAGGGTTAAGGGGCCGCCATACTTGTAAACAAATAAACAGGGGTGATGAGTGTGTGTAATTGGGGCTCACAAATAAATAAAGAAGCAGACTAAAATGCACACTAAAATCCTGGTAAATCTTACCATAAAAAAATCCTATAAGTAGTTGTTCAGTTCCTTTTATTGTAACGGAAATAAAGAACCTTTTATAGCAAAGTCCGTTAGTAGTTCACACGAGACCACTTCAGCTCTCAACGGTAAGAGAATTTGCGGGAAGCATGTGAATTATTTGACTCATTTTTAGATAAATACATATTTATTATTTATATATATTTATTACCTACAACTTTGTTCGCTTGCATGTCGGAAAATAAATTGAATTACATGGGTTTTATTTTTTTGCGCGGAACCCTAATTCTTTTTCCAAACTAAAAGCCGAAGTTAGGTACTCCTTATAACATCAGAGGGGCAATTCTCGTAATTTTAAGAACATTCACAGTCTGATCTCAGTCTCAATCTTTCAAAAATACGTCAAAAACTTGTCAAAATATAGGGAAATCCCTACATTTTGACAAGTTTTTGGCGTTTTTTTGTCACCGTGATGAGACTGGGACTAGATGTTGAACGTTTTAAATTACGAGAATTAGCCTTCAGCTATCTGCCATTGAAGTCCCGACAATATCCGTTCAGCCGGTTCGGAGATTAGCCGGAACAAACAGACAGACAGACAAAAAATTTACAAAAAATCACTTAAATTTTATTAATTTGTAAAGATTTAAAAGTTTTTCTCAGTTTTTGTTGGTGTAGTAGTCGCAAGCGCTACTGCAGCGTTATTGGGTTTTTCTATTCGGAATTTCTTAGTAGCAGCCCGGAGTCTAAAGTGCCCGGTTACTTAAAAATAACTGGAAAATGTAAGAGTCCTCTCGGTCACCTCTGCCCAACCCAGCTTGGAAACAAGGCATGATGTTATGTGTTATAAGTTTATGCATGGTTTCTTTAGTAATTCTTAACAAATTATGATAATCATTTACCCAGCCCCAGCAGTCTCGACATTCATAGCGATCGCTTTGCGACCGAATTCGGTCGCAAAGTCCTGTCACTCCATACATTTCACCTGTCAATTCGGGACTTTGCGACCGAATTCGGTCGTAAAGCGATCGCTATGAATGTCGAGACTGCTGGGGCAGACATGTTTCAACGACTATTGTAAACATGGAACAGGTATTAATGGTGTCCCGTAATGAGATACATAGGATTCTGTCTTTTACCGAGTACAAGTTCTTTTATAGATCATCATCATCATCCACAGCCCGACTTCATCCACTGTTCGGAATACACCTCATTTTTTGTGCCCATTCTCACGCTCCTGTAGAATAGAATAGAATTGATCTTTATTTGCACAGAAAGTAGGTACAAGTTACAGATGCTGATTTTGAAACGATCCCTATACTAACTACCTTAACTAAGGCACGCAAACAGTTCTAGCTACAATAATAAAAACTAATGAAAATATAATATTAACACATTCAATTAAATAAATATAAGTTAACCATGTCAAGATGAAATTTAGTACATAATTTGAAATAGGCAGCACAATACATAATGTCGAGTTTAATAAAATGGGATCATAAATTGGTCAAGTTCAGGGTCTATACAAGCCAGGAATACAGAGATGTCATAATTATCAATTTAAATTCTTATCGGTCAGAAACCGCCAATTGAGTAATAATATTTATTAATTAATAGATCTGTCAATTTCTTTTTGAAAAGTGGAAATGCATTTTTTATTACATCAGGTATTTTGTTAAAAATTATCGGACCCATACATTTAATACTTTTCTTTAAAAGGGCGGTATCGGAACCACTAACAATTAGCAAATTTTTATACTGTCTCCTGATTGGCCGGTTTCTATTTTCGAACACTTTATCAAAAAGTTGCATATTTGACTTAACAAAAACAGCCACCTCAAAAATATAAAGTTATGGGAATGTTAATAATTTTAGGTTCTGTGCCAGCTTCATCCTATACAATATCACTTCTTAGTAATTCATCAGCATCTGCCTACCCTTTTCCCAACCATGTTGGGGTCGGCTACCAGTCTAATCGCATGCAGCTGAGTACCAGTATTTTACATGAAGCGACTGTAAATCTGACCTCCACAACCCAGTTACTAGGTAATACTCTACCCCTTGGTAAGACTTGTCATTCATCACTAAATAATTTCAAAACTCAAACCAATTTATTTCCACATACAATATCAAAAATAAATCATACCAGGTATTCTCACGACTTTCTAACGACCCTTTTATGATAAAAGTCGTTTGCGGTTCCCACGGGACTGTTTCCGGTGTGAAGAACTTCGGGACGTGGGGACTGGGGAGGCTGGTGCCAATTGCCGATACGTGGCATTCGCAGGGTTTTATTGAAAGTAAGACTGTTAAGTGATCAGTCAGTCATAAGCAGTTTTATTTATTGCTAAATGAGCCTGCTCTGGACCTCGATCACGCCTGATGGAAAGCGATGCATGAGGTCTATGATGGAACGAGCGTGCCCAAAAGATGCCTGCAGTGTGATTCTGTAACTATCGCACCGTGAAAACTTTGGTGAAGTGAGCGTGGAGTGAGCTGTCATTCTAATTCATTCTAGGGTTTGACACTATTGACAGCTCACTTCACCTCAGTTTTCACGGTGAGGTTTTTACTGAATACATCGGCTGTTCTCTCTTGCTTTGAAGGCAGACGGTTAAATGTGGGACGCAACACAGAGACTCCCACACTTTGGCTGTGCGTTTAATAAACGTGGAGGAAAATCGAGAAGGAAAAGTTGTTATAGAGATTGTTGAGTATTTTAAGAATGGAATAAAACAATCTGTAATGGACATTATGTATAATAAAACTCAAAATGGCGGTTTTAGCGGTGTCTGCTAGATAGCTTTGTGTGGTTATAAATTACCAACAGTGCCTGCACCTCAGTCTAGTCCATTTTAATATACAGGCTGGCAGGGACATCGACGCGCAAACCAACCATGAAATCAACACACGACTAAAGAAAAGAAATCTGTTGTTTCATAAAAAAGCGCAAAACCAACGCGGTCAAAATGTAGGGAACATTCTTTAATCTTTACCAAACATTCTATAAATATAACAGCAGTTTTTTTTTTAATAACCGACGAAAAATTTCAACGCAGCGACTTCAGAATAATGCACTGAATCTATGGTAACAGGCTGCGCGTCAATGCCCTATATCCCTTTAATATTTTTTATTTTATTATTAGCTATTGAAAATAATATGTACAGACGCCAGCAGGTCAAGCTACCCGAAACTGTCAAATTTTCCCAATCAACCTTGAACCTTAATACTTCAGCGATAAAGTTAAAAATCTATTAAAGGAGAGATTGTAGTAGCTTGATGTGCTGGCATCTGTACATGTAAAAAAATAAGCAAAAGTATCACATGGCATCAAAAAATTCGTCCGCATCGCTGTCAACAGGAACAGTGCCGAAAGGCTGGCAGCATTGCCACGTTGTATGGCAATGTATTTTATGAAATTTTTGCATGATAAGGTAACAAACAACTTTTGTATGATTAATCCGTACAGTACAGGCAGTTACGTCTGACTTTTATCATACTCGTAGTAACTAGTTTCTGCCCGCGACTTTGTGTGAAATTTCTTGTTCTTCCGACCCACCCTGTCGCATCGCGTCACCTGCCCGCGCTATTACTTCGTTTTCCCTTTTGTCTACTTTTTGCTCGGCTCATAGCGTTATGTTAAATCGCCTCTATAGAGGGGTCTTGGTATGTAAAGATGGTCACCCATCCACGGACCAACCGCGGCAAGCGTAGTTTAACCTGACCGATCGACCTGTGCGGCTGTTATTATTTAGCCACGGGCCCCTCTATAGATATAGATAAGTATAAGTGTAAATAGATAGGTGTAGATATAACTTGTTGTTGAGCGCTATTTATCGCGAGTTAATTACGGCTCAAAAACTTCTAATCAATGTAGCTTGATAACTATAATAAAAAATGATTAACGCCCGTCTGATACAAAAAATACTTTAGATTGGTTTAATTTCTAAATAAAATTACCATTACTAGTTTTTCATTCTCACGGAATTTATAAAGAAATTTTCACACGGGATGGTTTTGTAGAGACTGGTTTGAAGAATGGGTACCTTTTAGTTTCGGTTCATGGGGTGGCGCGTGCCAAAACACCGCATTTAAAGGGTGAAATTATGTGAAAATAAAACGATTTTTTAACTTTTTGTATTATAGAGAGATGTTTTTATTCCATCAATGAATATTTTGAGTATAAGATGTAAAACTTATTTAGTATAATTATTATGACATTTACATATTTACATTACTTAAATAATATTGAAACATTTTCATTTTTTTTTTGACATGACATCATTATTATTGATCTCTATTTTTAATATAAATTATTGTTTTAAATGACTAGAATTGTATTTAATTTAATCTTATTAATTGAATTGTAATCCAAATTTAAATTATGAAATTATTATTAGTATTTTTATGTTATTGATAATTACTAAATGTGTACTGCACGCGATAAGTATAACCAAGCTGTAAAATCTAAATAATATTTGCACGGCAGAAATGCCGAATATAGTGAAACCTATAGATCTTAAGAACTTATGCTAACTACCTATATTCTTGCAAATAAATCTATCATTTCTATCATTGATTCATATTATCTGCGTTCCTCATTGAATTTGGATAGCTGTGATTTTCACGTCATTCATTTTGTGATTATTTGCTTTCATATTTTTTAGGTTGTAATAGAGTGGTTTATCATAGATAAGCCGTGTGCCCGATGGGATTTATCATTATCTGCTTAGCCTTCTCCCAACTATGTTGAGTATCACTATTTTACATGGAGCGACGGCCTATCTGACCTCCACAACCCAGTTACTGGGTAATACGAAATCCCTTGGTAAGACTGATTGCTAGACTTTCGGGTTGCTGACGGCCCTTAAAGACTGTCAAAGATCCACGATTGACAGCCAGGACCAATGGCTTAACGTGCTTTCTGAGGCATGGAGGGGTCTCGGTATGTAAAGATTGTCACCTATCCACGGACCAACTGCAGCAAGCGTAGCTTAACCTGATCGAACTACCCGTGCGGCTGTTATAACTCCCGATGACCCGATAGGATTTAGCATAGGCAAAAATTACGAAACACTTTCATCCCTTCATTTTTATCCATTAGCTATTTAGTGTGTCAATTTTCAAAAATCCTTTCTAGTGAAATCCTTCCTCGTTTGAAAGGACTTCTTTTTGCATAATTTTATGCTTCTAGACCCGGCGGTTTCCCTGTGCGTTGTCTATCGGTGAATTAAAGATTTATTATAAAGTAACTAGCTGCGCCCCGCGGTTGTGCCCGCATAAGTTTCGATCCCGTGGGAATATCAGGATAAAAGTATCCTATATATTAATCCTGGTTATAAACCGTCTGTGTGCCAAATTTCATCCAAATCCGTTCAGTGGTTTTTGCGTGAAAGTATAACAAACATCCATCCATGCATACAAACTTGCACGTTTATAATATTAGTAGGATTTGAAATAAATTAAGGTGAAATGCATAAAAGATTTTGCTCGAGGTATGAAGAAAGAGAAATCAGGTTTGAAAAAGTAAAGAGATCTTTGCTAAGCACAAATAAAGATGCAAAAACAACAATGTAAGAAAGAACTTTATTGTCAACGATAAAGAATAGCTTCAGTCAATAGTTCTCAAGAGAAATCTTCTTCTAAAAAGCATAACGAAGGGGACAAAGTTTCTTTGTTATATTTTATTCAGTTTCTTCAAATAAAATTTCCACATATCGATGTTGATTATATAATTCAATGGAACATTTGAAATGGAGATTTACGTAACAATAGGTAACATAAGAGCAGTGATGGCCCAGTGGTAACGGCTGCGACTTACGAGTTGTAGGTCGTAGGTTCGAACACAGTGAGACGCTTTACTTTGTGTAAATGATTTCATCACCACTGCTCTCAAAACGGTGAAGGAAAACATCGTGGGAAAACTGGCATGCCCTAGAACCAAAAATTCGAAGACAGGTGACATCTACCAACCCGCACTGGTCCGCTCCCTCTTGAAGAAAGGAGGCCTGTGTCCCAGCAGTGGGAACATTATAGGCTGATTATGATGTTGATGAGGTAACATGAAACGTATCTCGTGACCTTTATATAACAATAAAGTGATGGATTTAACTATTTCAGCTTTAATGTTCCCGTGAGAGTTAGTGCATGGACACGACCGGTAAGTGACGGGAGACCGAAATGATATGGTGTGGAGCTCCTACATCGGCAGAAGGAATAAATTAATGTGAAATTCAAACGCTATAAAATACTTTTTTCACTGTTTTTTTTTACATAACTTAAGTTTGGTTTACTTACATAACTTTTACAATCGCCCCCCCATCCTATCTTCCTAGCACGGTGGGCTGTGCTGGGGTGGCTGCTGCAGGTGCTGAAAACCTCAAACAGCGTAAATATTCCAACCTGATTGGGAGTTACATGTTCGAGTCGTTTGGGGTTGAAACACTAGGGCCATGGGGTCCGAGTGCCTACTTGGTTTTTCGAGATATCGCCAAGCGGTTAGTCGACTCTTCACGTGACCAGAGGGCTGGCCTATTTCTTGGCCAAAGAAGTGGCATTGCCATACAACGTGGCAATGCTGTCAGCCTTTTGGGCACTGTTCCTGTTGACAGCGATGCGGACGAATTTTTTGATGCCCTATGATTCTTTTGCTTATTTTTTCACATACATGTACATATTATTATTTTAAATGTTAGCTTATATTATGTAAATAACATTATCTTGATCAAGTAAATAAAAACTTTTACAATATTTACCACAACTAACTATTTACACTAGGTACATTAACTAATTAATTGTACAAATAAATACAAAATCAATAAGACACATAGGCATCGATGTACTTACTCGTCATATTGAAAATCAAGTTCGTAAAAAACATCATCACAAACATCCGTGAGTACGAGGCTATTTTAGTCTTTACTTGGCTAAATGCTTGGCGATAGCCGTTTTGCGTGGATGTGACGCATGATTTTTATGATTCGTTGTTTTTTTTGTGTTTGTGTTCCTTTTATGCGTCATGTTTGCCGCAAAAAACGTATTTCCTTAATTTCTAAATATAAATAAGGAGAGCGGATCTGGCGCTACCAAGTAGGCAATGGCGTAGTTGATGTTGACACAAAATTACTTCAAAGTGAAAATCGAATTCATTAGGAACTGATCCAACGAGGTTGTCTTCTTGTGATGTGTGGTGATCTTTCACTCACCTACAGAATTATTGAAAAATGAAATGAAAAGAGCTGATTAACGTTCATTCCTATGTAATTTTGTCGGAGACGTGTGCACGTAGAATGAAACAAAAATGAACGATCACTCGAGTGAAGCGTCTGGTATCAGAGGGTCAATTCTCATAATTTTAAGAACATTCACAGTCCTGATCTCAGTCTCAATCTGTCAAAAATACCTATAATTTCCCTACATTTTTGACATTGATTTTCGCCGAGATGAGATTGCGACTAGATTTTGAACGTTTTTAATTACGGAATTTGGCCTTCAGCTTCAGGTAACAGAAAATCGCTATCCGTTGACTTAGTGGGCCGACAGTTAAGCGCATACTACATTAGAGTTTCGGGTGGTTGAGTTCGCTATTCGCTATATAATTGTTAACATAGGTCAGTACGTATTACGTCACCGCTGGTTAGGTAATGGCTAGACTATACGCTAGTCGAACATGAAATTAATATCGTTGTGGAAACTTGAATGATAGTTGCAATACTACTAATATTATCTATGCTAATACTAATAATAAAACTGAGGAGTTTATTCCTAGTATTGTTTTGGCCCAATGCGACTTAGATGCCACGTGTTTTCGTTTTTTTTTTGGTTCTAGAACATCCCTCCTATGTTTTCCTTCACCGTTTTGAGAGCCGGGGCGATGAAATAATTTATACAAAGTTAAGCGCTTGTCTGGGTTCGAACCTTCGTCCTACATTTCGTTGCAAATTCTTAAATCAAAAACTATATAACTTTAAAAGCTGCTGCAAAATACCTATAATATTATCACCATATTTTTACTATAACAGAAATCTATTCCTAGTTCAGTCACTTGTACCCGAAGCGTGTTCTTTCATACTATATTTGGGCCACAATTTGCTCTCTTGCATACATCTTACGCGTGGAAGTTTCAGGCAAAATCCCTCACCACACCAGTAAAGGAATTGCTACTGTATTTGTTGGTACGTAGAGTAGGTTTTGAATTGGTGTTGTTTTATAAATTTCAAGTATGTTATGTGCCTCGAAGTAAGAAATTTCATTTGAGACGATTTTGCGATTTCCTTCACTTGTTTCCCTCAGGACAGGCCGTTGATTTATCAGGGAGAGTTCTCGTCTTTTTATTTGAGAAAAAAAATGTTTTGCGCCCCGCATTGTGTGAATATTCCGATGTCTTGTAAAATTAAAACTCGTAACGGTTATGAATTTTAAATATTCTTGTTCTCCTTTTTCTTATTGTTTTTTTGTCTTGTTCTTTGTCAATTTGCGATGTGTGGGAGATTAAATATATTATAAATCTGTCTCGTGTCACTTGGGAAATATACACGGTATTTCGAGTTGAATGGCGTGCAATAGGAGAGGCCTATGTCCAGCAGTGGACTGCAATAGGCTGAAGATGATAATGATTTTGGGCACGGTTTTTTTTTCGTCATAAGCCCGAAAGTCTGGCAGCCAGTCTTAACAAGAGGTATCGTATTACCTAGCAAATGGGTTGTGGAGGTCAGATAGGCAATCGCTCCATGTAAAATACTGGAATTGAGCTGAATCCGGTTTGACTGGTAGCCGACACCAACATAGTTGGAAAAAGGCTGGGCAGATGATGATAGACGGTATTTTGATTAAGAGCCTTGATTCCTAACTCATAGAACTTTTAAAGGTATCTAAACATGTAATAATTTTAGTTGATAAATTTTTTATTTCTTTCTTTAGAATCACATCCATATTGAAAACGATCAAAATATGATATTGAGGAAATTCATACAAGCTACCAGTCGGTATTGCAGAAACACTTTCAAAACAAATTAAAAAAAAATAGCTTGGGTAAAGTCATCTCAACACCTGTCTCCCTCGATTTTGTATATATATATATTATAAGTTTATATTATAGTGATAGTATGTATGACATGTATGTGTATATAACCTATTTGTGTACCTAGTTTTAAGAGTTTTTTTTTAATACTTTCCCTCTCAACCAAAGCACCTGCCATTTAATCTCTTCACCACCCTTGATTGACTGGTAGAGAATGCCTAAGGCATTAAGTCCGCCTTTGTACCTTTTTGTGCGAAAAATTTAAATAAATAAATAAACCTAAAGTGCAGGATCTTTGGAGCAGTGGAGCCTAAGGAGCAGTGGTAACGACCGCGACTTACGAGATATAAGTCGAAGGTTCTAATACTGACAGGCGCTACACTTTGTGTAAATTATCTCATCACCACTTCTCCCAAAACGGTGAAGGAAAAAAACATCGTGAGAAAACCGGCATGTCCTAGAACCAAAAAGTCGAAGACATATACATCTATCAACCCGTACTGGGCCCGCGTGGTGGATTGCGGCCCACTCCCTCTCACCGAGAGATGGCCTGAGTCCCAGCAGTGGGAACATTATCAACCTAAACCAAAACAAAAAAAAAAAAACAAAACAAATACAGCCAAATACAGTAAAATACCTTAATGTTGTGTACCAATAACATTAAACTAAAGTAATGGTAGTCGGGCATCCATAAACGCTGTAAGTCTGGCCATATTTAATAGGTCAACACCGTTCCCCGAACAACTGTTCATGTGAACATAATGTCTGAAAAGACGCAACTCAAATAATCTTTTGTAAGGTGACCATTGAATTAAGAAACTTGAGATGATTTTCCCATTTCTGTGCCTACAACGGTACAAGGGTATTTTTGGCGCCTGGCCAAAATGAGAACGAATGCCGCCATTTTGTTTAAACATATGATTAAAGTTAAGTGACGTTTAAACGTCAAAAATGTATGGTTAAACAGTCGCTAATCACTACTTATCTTTGAGCAACGTTTATGAATAAAGGAGTTTATACTTGGGTCCCAGGAGGCCTGTATCCCAGCAGTGGGAATATTATAGGCCGATTATGTATGTATGTATGTTATACTTGGGCCAGCTGTTAGTGTCATGAGCTATGCATTCTTGATTAAATTTTTTGGTTAATACTTAGCTGCAGAAACAGAAATTGATTGATTCATTATAAACACGCTGTGTTCGTATTGGTATCTTTGCGGATATGTCTTTTTACGAGTAAAAAACGCGCTGGTTTAAAATAAATCCTTGGGAAAGGGATAACTGCTTCCTACCTCTTTTTTAGGGTTTCGTAGCCAAATGGCAACGGAACCCTTATGGATTCGTCATGTCTGTCTGTCTGTCTGTCCGTCCGTATGTCACAGCCGCTTTTTTCCGAAACTATAAGAGCTATACTGTTGAAACTTGGTAAGTAGATGTATTCTGTGAACCGCATTAAGATTTTCGCACAAAAATAGAAAAAAAACAATAAATTTTGGGGGTCCCCATACTTAGAACTGAAACTCAAAATTTTTTTTTTCTTCAAACCCTTACGTGTGGGGTATCTATGGATAGGTCTTCAAAAATGATATTGAGGTTTCTAATATCATTTTTTTCTAAACCGAATGATTTGCGCGAGAGACACTTCCAAAGTGGTAAAATGTGTGTCCCCCCCCCCTGTAACTTCTAAAATAAGAGAATGATAAAACTAAAAAAAATATATGATGTACATTACCATATAAACTTCCACCGAAAATTAGTTTGAACGAGATCTAGTGAGTAGTTTTTTTTAATACGTCATAAATCGTAACGTAACGGAACCCTTCATGGGCGAGTCCGACTCGCACTTGGCCGGTTTTATTAGAATGCCAAATAAACAAGAAGAAACTTCTCTTATCTAAGAAACACAAACACAACACACTTTAATTTTCTTAAACAGAATTTGGACCAATCCGCAGACTTCCAAATAAAAGGTCACTCTACTTTTACGATACCTTTTATATGTGCGATGCACCTTCATCACACAAAACTTAAGATACTTTCTCTGTAGTAACACTTCGAATAACACCTTAACACACTGTTATACGGGTCCAATTAGCGTGGCAACCAGTTTGTGGAAAGTAAAGTTAAGTTTGTCGATCGGACAACGCATTGGACTCTAGGGTGTAGTATCCGATTATAGTCCAGCCATCTCATAGTTGTTGTTTTATATTAGAGCCGTTGTATTGTGTAGTAAATTGGTAAATAATATTATGGATTCCTTGCAGTTAAGTTGGCTGACTTGCTAAAAATTTTTGATGGTCCTCGGCAAGCTGTCGCCGCCATATATAATGCAAAAAAAGAAGTTAATATTCAGCAGCCTTTACCGGTTATTTTTTTTTTTAATTTTTTGCGATTATCAGCTATAACATCTTCATAATTTCAGCCGAAAGACGTCCACTGCTGGTCTTCCCCAAGCACCTCCACTTAGACCGGTTTTGTGCTTCTCGCATCCAACGAGTTCCTGCGGCCTTCACAAGGTCGTCGGTCCATCATGTACCGCGTACCGGAAGACGTAGCGTTGGAAGGGGAGGCCTTTCAACGCCATCTGTTCTGCAAGCAATGTGCCCTGCCCACTGCCACTTAAGTTTGGCAATTCTTCAGACTATGTCAGTTACCTTAGTTCTCCTGCGGCTCTCTTAATTTCTGATTTGATCACGCAGGGAGACTCTAAGCATAGCCCTCTTCATAGCGCTTTGGGTGAGTTTTAGCCTTCTAATACGGCCCATTGTGAGCGACCACGTTTCAGTGCCATAGATAGGTCATCACTGGTAACACGCACTGGCAGTCGGCAAACAGGTCAAGATCAGCTATATAACGCGGGAAATTGGCGGAGGTAATTTGTAATTAATTTTAATGTCATCTCAACTAGCTATTAACCCATGAACCTGCTTACTCTATTACTTGGACAGTAAAAAAAACCTTTTTCTATTTCTAAACACATGAAGAGGACTCAGCAAAATAATAATACAGGATAAGCAAGCAACTCCCTGCAGAATTTCCTCAGACATGATTTGGGGCCCCACCCCTGAGACTGCCCCCGGTCTTTGCCAGGATTACAGCCGACACAGCTGCACAGGTATGAAATAAAATAACTATATTTATCGTCACGGAAAATGGCCATGGATATATTTATAGGATATATTATTACTATTATTTATTTATACATATATTGACAAAAATGTATTGAGTTGCTTTCAGGAAAAATAAAAGCTAGTTGTGCGGTAAATTTTTGCTTTTAAGTGAATTGGGATTACGTACGTCTGGAGAGCAGTGGTGGCAACGGCTTCGACTTACGGTTGTTTTGAACCCAGTCAGGCAGAATACTTTGTGTAATTTATTTCATCACCACTGCTCTCAAAACGGTGAAGGAAAACATTGTGAGGAAACCGTTTATTTGTCAGAATATTGTTACAGAGATGTTACATAGTTTTAAAAGTTTATAATATGTCCTAGAATCCAAAAAATCGAAGACATGTAACATCCGCAACCCACACTGGGCCCGCGTGGTGGATTACGGCCAATTCCCTCTCACAGAGAGGAGCCCTGTGTCCCAGCAGTGGAAACATTATAGACTGATTATAGTATACCTCTGTGAGAGGGAGTGGTCCGTAATCCACCACGCGGGTCGAGTGCGGGTTAGTTGATATCACACGTCTTCGAATTATTGGTTCTAGGACATGCCGGTTTCCTCACGATGTTTTCCCTCACCGTTTTGGGAGCAGTGGTGATGAAATAATTTTCATAAAGTAAAGCACCTGTCTGGGATTGAACCTACGACCTACAATTTATAAGTCGCGGCCGTTATCACTGGACCAGTGAAGTTTATAATATCAACGAGTCTAGCTACTTTATTATACATATTATTAGCCCCAATATCAATGAATTAAATGCTTTTATCAATTTAATAGATAATTGTAATCGCTTCGTTAGGGAAATCACAATGTAATATTATAATGATTGGAGGAGAGATAGAGATAGGATTATAGGAGAGTTACATCATATTTTGTAAACGAACGTTATATATATTTTCAATGTTTTCCTGTATTGAAGCCCAGGCCATAAGAGCGCTTTTTAGTGGTTAGTACCGCGCATTACTGGGAGTCTATAAGTGCGACAGCAATGGTGGACTGAGCAGTGGTGGCTCAGTGGTAACGCCCCCGGCCTACGGGTCGCAGGTTTTGTTTTTATTTTTCCTTTTTCAATTTAAGAAAGAAAAAAATAAAAAACATTTATTACACCAGATGCATACATCAGATAGCAACTAATAAAAAAACAAATAGAAAGTATAAATAATAATTTAATAATATAATTTAATATTTCATCACCTCTTGCTCTCAAAATGATATAATAATAATAAATCTTTTATTACTCCCAGAAATGCACGAACATTACATTGAACAAGAAACAAAGTAAAAAATTGGCTTAAGCTAAGTGATTCACTGTAAAAAAGACCCTGACCTCTAAACTAGGTAAAAACCTGTATCTTAGATGTCAGTGTACCTTCAAAATTATGCGTGGATATAATAAGCCTTATAATTTATACTTAGATAGGACACAATGATACAAGGTAAGATAGTAAAACAACAAACATAAAAGATAAAATGCAAAATTAGGCTGGTTTATAGGGAAATGTAATAAAAAGCAGCATGATGAAAGAAAACATTGACATAATATATGACATTCACCAACCTGCACTGGGCCTGGGTGTGGATAATGGCCCAATCCCTCTCACAGAGAGACCTGTGTCCCAGCAGTAGGAGCGTTATAGGCTAATTATGTTACGCTAATGGTAGCATTAGCGTAGCATAATCAGCAGAGTAATATACGCAAAGGTTTACCACCAAGCACTAATAAAAAGAATATAAACGTATACTAGATGGTTCTGTATTAAAAACGCATATTTAATTCACATTTTCTTTCTTTTTCTTTATATTATATTCGAGTGTGTATGCGTGTGAGTATCGCAAAGGAACTTCGTTCCTGACGGAGGTCCCTCGACCGCACACGTTTATTTTTATGTGACCAGCAATACTATTTAACACCAGATGGGTAATTCTCGTAATTTTAAGAACGTTCACAGTCTGATCTCAGTCTCAATCTGTCAAAAAATACTTCTAATTTCCATACGTTTTGACAAGTTTTTGACATTTGTTTGTCGCCGAGATGAGACTGCGACTAGATTTTGAACGTTTTAAATTACGAGAATTGGCCTTCTGATTTACGTAAAACCAATATTTTAACTATCTAATCTTACACCAACAATCGATAGTGCTACCTAGATACCGATAAATACTCTCTATAAATTCAAATACAACCATGTATTTTTAGTTAGTAACTATTACGTGCACCCAGCAACCATGGCACAATACAACTTTGAAGGTGATTTCGACAGTATAAATGAACGCCAACTGGAGTTTATTAATAAAGTGATTCAAGAACAAGACTTACAAGTTACTAAAGTGGTTTTCAGTCCAGTTGGACAGGCTGGAGATAATTTCGTGGCAAACGTAAAGAGAATCAGCATAGAAGGTGACAATGGAAGCTTGAAAATTATTGTTAAAATCGCATCTGCAAACGAAATGGCTCGTAAGGCAATGAACACTGAATACTTGTTTTATAACGAGCATATAATGTACACAGAGGTATTACCTAAGCTAGTTCAGCTGCAGAAAGAAGCAGGAGTGCCAGAAGAAGAACAACTAAGGTACGCCAAATGTTACGGATCTCTGAATGAAGCTCATAGCGAAGTTATAATTTTAGAAGACCTGAACGAATTTGATTTCGTTATGCTGAACAAGTTTGAGTCCCTGTCCGATGAATGTGTTAAAAGCATCTTAAAGAACTTCGCTGCACTCCATTCTCTTTCTTATGCGTTAAAGAAAAAGGAACCAGAAACGTTTGATATCTTCAAAAGTAAATTGAAGGATGTATGGATAATCATGGCTGAGAATCAAGAAATGATGGCTCACATGCAAACATTTGAAGATGAAATTCTAGCAGTATTTGATGATGATTATCATAAAAAAATTATTAGCAATAAACTACTGGATATATTAAAACTGGCTTTGAAGTTTTCAAAGGAGGACAATAGATATTCGGTTATTCAGCAAGGCGATGCCTGGACGAACAATATTCTGTTCAAAGTGGTAAGTGTTTCATTTTTAATATGGATTTTTACGGGTTTTAAATTAAACAGTTCGCTGATTAATTTATCCTACTAATATTATAAACGTGAAAGTTTGAATGGATGTATGGATGGATGTTTGTTACTCTTTCACGTAAAAACTACTGAACGGATTTGGATGAAATTTGGCACACAGATGGTTTATAACCAGGATTAACATATAGGATACTTTTATCCTGATATTCCCACGGAATCGAAACTTATGCGAGTGAAACCGCGGGGCGCAGCTAGTATCATATAAAACTCACAAACGCTGCGACGTGGTTGATAATTAAAATAAAACAAGTTCAAACCAAAATCATGAAATTATTCTGGAGATGTCTGTCAGGCTCTCACATAACATTATTTAGATTTTAGGTGAACTTCTGCCGGAGTCTGAGTTCGCGTTTCAGCAAAGTCTCATCGTGAAAACTTAGGTGCAGTGAGTTGTCATTACATCTGATATAAAGGATTCCTAGCATCGATTGATACTGAATAGACCGGCAGTTCGCGCTAATAACAAAATGTATCTACACAGAATTCAATACTCTGAGTGTATCTTTGTAAAAGCAGAGTGACTTATTTAATTTATTTTTTGTTTGCAGGGAGATAACTTAGTACAATCAATCATGATTGACTACCAATTATCAAAGAAAAATAGTCCTGTGGTAGATCTTCTCTACATGATCTTCAACTGCACTGACCACGAGACCAGGTCTAAGAACTTCTACCACTGGTTAGACTACTATCACACCGAATTAGACAATTCCTTGTCCAACTTTGGCCTGAAAGCCAACTTTGTATACTCTCGAGATCAGTTGGACGCAGACTTGAAAAAATACGGCAAATTACTTTTTGGTCAATCCATAATGTTAGCTAGTATTTTGTCACGGGATTCAGCGGAAGCCGGCAAGTTTATGGAAGCTATGAAGAGTTCAGATATAGGCGACGCGATGGATACAATAAAAATGGAAACCTTGGCGGATGAAACTATGGTTCGTCTCAAAAAGAGAATTGTAGGACTTATTGATAGTTTTACTGATTTCGGTTTATTGTAAACTTATGAATGTTTTAATGATTTCGGTTTATTGTAAACTTATGAATGTTTTACTGATTTCGGTTTATTGTAAAATTATGAATGAGTTAATGGTACTAATTATTTTAAAATAATAATGATAGCATTTATGATCCCATTGTAAGGCAAGGATTTCTTAATCAAATAAAATGTATGTGTCTCAAGAGTGTTAAAATACCCTTAACGACGCCGACAGTCACTTGTTCTTCCAGTTATTAGATTTTTTTTTTTGTACTGTAAATAAAAAAATCCTAGAAATCTTTTGGTTACGGATATACTGAAGGTTTCAACTTCTTTTGGCGTCCTTTTACTAAATCAACTCTTAAACTTTTAAATCCTTGTAGCGTTGTATACACCTAGAAGCACAATGTCTTGCATGTGTTATGCCGAGTACAAATGTAACACAAATGAGCCGTCCAAATGTACAATGCAATACGAATTAAAACACAATAACTTAGCGAATATTTGTTTCAACCTGTATTACATTATTTGATGTTATGTTTTACCAATCTAAACAGGCAACGAATTCGTTTCACAGCAATTATTTTTGCACTTTAACTTACGTTGATATACAAAATGCGTACATAACTAATACATCTAGGAATATCTTTGTTGGGTAGTCTTTATGCAGGCGAGGCAAGATGAACACTGAGAATACATGGAGGAAATATTAAAGGCTGAGTTGTCCATGACATTGAAACGCTAACTCAATGACATGTGTCACCTTGGGAAGTATTAGTTAGGGGGTTGGCAGTGGCCAACATTCCACTGCAGCTGAGCAAGAGTCATAGTATTTCTAGCAGTTCACAACGGTATTGGATTGGATTGTCTGTCACGTAAAAGATCACGTACGAGATTAATAGGTCACAGTTGCTGCAGCGTCAGAGTGTTGCATTATCAAAGGTTTGCGTCTGAATGTTTGGAAGGACAATGGCTAAACTCTACCCATTGTTATGCATGTTCTTGGTCAATAAGGAGGAGGTTATTATAGACGAAGACTACATATCACAAGTTACTGAAATTATGTCTTCTGTTCCTAAAGAAACGTTCATTTAGCCACGCTCACGCCTGCAACAGCAGCAGTCAACTGAATCTTCCCGAAAATGTGAACCTAAAATCACAATATTACAAAGCGGCCTTAAATCATCAACCGTTCTAAGTATTTTCGTAGCGTACCAGGCAATAATGTTTTGATAATTTTGTGATTACCAATATACCTACTTGGCTGACAAATAAAAATTATCTAATCTTAATACATCCGACAAGCATTGTGTACCTCGATACAGATAAAAATGTTCTCTATAAATTATAATACTACAATAATTTGCACTTAGTATTACAAGCAATCATGGCACAGTACAAGTTTGAAGGAGATTTTGATAATATTAATGAACGCCAACTGGAGTTTATTAATAAAGTGATTCAAGAACAAGATTTACAAGTTACTAAAGTGGTTTTCAGTCCAGTTGGACAGGCTGGAGATAATTTTGTGGCAAACGTAAAGAGGATCAGCATAGAAGGTGATAATGGAACCTTAAAATTGATTGTGAAAGTCGGATCTGGAGTCGAAATCATTCGTGAAACGACGAACACAAATTCCTTATTCAACAATGAGCACACTATGTATACGGAGGTATTACCTAAGCTAGTTCAGCTGCAGAAAGAAGCAGGAGTGCCAGAAGAAGAACAACTAAGATACGCGAAATGTTACGGATCTGTAAATGAAGCACCTAACGAGCTTGTAATTTTAGAAGACCTTGGTGAATTAGATTTTTGTATGTTAAATAAGTTTGACTCTCTGTCCAATGAATGTGTTAAAAGCATCTTAAAGAACTTCGCTATACTTCATTCTCTTTCCTACGTGTTAAAGAAAAAAGAACCAGAAACTTATGATCTCTTCAAAGGTAAATTGATAGATGTATGGTTACTGATGGCTGAGATGCCAGAACTTAGGTTACATATGGAACTTCTTGAAAATCAAATTATACCAATCCTTGACGACGAGGAGCATAAAAAAATTGTGAAAAATAAAGCAGTCGATATTCTTAGACTGTCGACCAAGTTTTCAAAGGAGAACAATAGATATTCAATTATTCAACAAGGCGATGCTTGGACGAACAATGTGATGTTTAAATTCGAGGCAAGTATTTTTTTATTTGTTAAAATGAGTGAGACGTAGAAGAAACTCATTGTTAAGGTAGATAAGAAAATTTGTCATTTATCAATATCGCCACCACCAACGTGCTGATTTCGATTTAAAGCCATATAACGCATTTGTGCAAAATCTTTGACTATATGTACAAAGTTGAATCGACTTTCACGTTATATTTTGAATTCCTATTCAATCAACTCAGCCTATTGCAGTTCACTGCCGGACATAGGGCTCTCCCAGGCTGCACCACAACTCCCTGTCCTTCGCCTTCCACATCCAGTCTGTCCCAGCCACCTTCCTTGAATTCCTATTAGATATTCTGAAAATTTGTATGTCTGCACAAGTTGGTGTACCTGCTAAAACATGTCGCTTATGTATGGTTTATTTTGTTTTCAGGAAGATAACTTAGTACGATCAATCATGATTGACTACCAAGCATCGAAGATCAGCAGTCCAGCTATGGATCTCCTCTACATGATCTTCAACTGCACTGACCACGAGACCAGGTCTAAGAACTACTACAACTGGTTAGACTACTATCACACCGAATTAGACAATTCCCTGTCGAACTTTGGCCTGAAAGCCAACTTTGTGTACCCTCGAGATCAATTGGACGCAGACTTGAAAAGATATGGCAAATTAATTTTTGGTCTCTGCCTTTTGTTATCTAATGTGTTGATGAGAGACTCCAAGGAAGCTGGTGAAATGATGGACACCTTAAAGGATGTTGGTGTTGTAGAGGTGATGGAATCAATGAAAATAGAAGGCCTGCAGAGAGATACACTGGTCCGTCTTAAAAACAGAATTGTAGGACTTATTGATAGTTACACAGAATTCGGTTTGTTGTAAAATTTATGATGAAAGAGTAATCAGATTTTTTTTTATTACTTGACGAGCATTAAACTTTTGCCCTGCAGTGGGATACTGCATATCTGTTATATCAAAATGTATATATATTAATAGTTTAAAACAAAGTCGGTTTTTGTGACCTTTTCACAATCACACAGAACAAACAAGCACAACAACAAGAATCACGTGAGCATGAATTGAAAAAATTACATTGGTGACTTTTCGATTCATAATATGTAAAGTACCTACCTCCATATAAGTTTATCGTGGATATTACTAACATCAGTGCAGGAAAACATCGTGAAGAAATGAAAACCCTGATTTATAATTAAATTATAAGTCTGAAATTGCCAGTCCGCCTTAAGTAAGCGTGGTGATCACGATGACATGACATGCTTTCTCTGCATGAGAAGAGGCCTTCACGAAAAACTTAGTAGAACTAAAGTTTGGGACTAATCTGAGGGCTATCAGCTGCACCTGTGGTGCCACTAGTGTCACAGTAGATGCGATCGCTGTCTATCAATATAGGCAATACCAGTATTGCAGATAAGTTTGGCCAATAATCGAACAATTTACAGCATTGGTAAAATAATAATGGAATTGTATTCATGGCCTGTTTTACGTCATCGTCATCGTTATATTGTTTACGTCATATCCAACTTACTCGTATTTAACAGACGTTGAAAATAAACAAATATTATCATAAAATATATGTCATAAAATATATCCATTAATAAAGTAGTTATTATAAAAATAAAAGTTGATTTTCTGTGTTTTTATTACTTATAATAGAACCTGCAACAAAGGATACACAGATATATGCAATTATTCTACAAATTCTACTACTAATATACAAGGTTACATAAGCGGCTGCATGCAGTCGTGTAGTGATAGTGATTGGCAGGCAGCGTTGGGAAGTCCACCTGACCCGCAACTTATTGTTTTATTGTTAACCTTAAATAATTATTTAGAAAAAAATACTAACCTAGTTGTAAGCTCGCAATTGTACTAACAAGATATGGATGTCTTTATTCCGAAATAAATGATTATTATTATTATTATAAGTTGTTTAATCCTTGCTCCTTCAATTATATAGGAGACCACAGCATGCACTTACAACTAGGTAACTTACCAAGACAATTAAATAAGAGAAAGCTAAATTCTGTTCTTACTCAGTAACTGGAATAGCATATACTCTCTTGCACATTAACATTGACTTTCGTACGAATAATAACTATTGGATTGTTCCAATCCCAAGATGTTGCTTAACATCAACATCTTTCAACCTTAGATTGCTGTCTCATCTTTCACGAATCATACTGTAAACTTCGGCCTTCCGTTTCAAATAAGTATGGAGGGGGATTCAAAATAAGTAAGAAACAAGTAGTTAGAGAAGAGTATGGCCAAATGTAAAATTAATTTTTAGGGTTCCCATTATGAGTAACAACATGTTACGTGAATTTTTGACAGTCGTTACGGGTCGTCAGAAGCTCGAAAATCTGACAACAATTCTTACCAAGGAGTATTGTATTACCCAATAACTGGGTTGTGGAGGTCAGATAGGCAGTGGCTCCATGTAAAATACTGGTATTCAGCTGCATCCAGTTTGAATGAAAGCCGATCCCACCATATTTGGGGAAACGCTAGGCAGATGATGAGCATGTTGTTAATAAATTTCATCACATCATCACAATTAATAATGGCATTAAAGTCATATACAATTAAACAAACAACAATATTAACACTTCACAGCAGACCAAAGGTGGTGAAACTGTCAATCAATCCAATGAGTCTTTTCTTAAAGAGAGACATAGTATCAACGTGCCAATCACCCATTGATTCAACCATATTCTCAAATTTCCCACTTTCCATCGCTTCCTTTAATTTACCAGCCTCTTCTGGCCTTATTGTGAGTGTACCAGACATGAGAATAGCGCACCCAAAGCCTAGCTTGCCGTATCTTTTCAAATCAGCGTCCAACTGATCTCTTGGGTAAACGTAGTTGGCTTTCAGGCCAAAGTTGGACAAGGATTTGTCAAGTTCGGAGTGGTAATAGTCTATCCAGTCGTAGAAGCTCTTAATTCTCGTTTCATGGTCGGTGCAGTTGAAGATCAAGTAGAGGAGATCGTAGACTGGGCTGAAATTCTTGGATTGTTGATAATCTATTAACATTGACTGTTTCAAGGTCTCCCCCTGGAAATACAAAATGGAAACATGTTAGCAAAAGGGATTTCGATAACAGAACCTGTTCTGCGCTATGCTAAAAGGGAAGTCACTAGTCTTGCAATCTTCATGTATAATGTATGTAATTGTGTACTGGGGCAAAATATTTATATGTTTTGTATGAAATGACTGTGTCACACAAACAGTCACATTACTTTACGGCTTATCAATTGAATGATTGAGGATCATAATGACGCTTCAACAGGATACGAGAAATATCCGTGTCAAAGACATCTCTGTCGGACCGGGAGCGCTATCTACCATTATTGCGTGTATAATTTCAAGAAAATGTATTTACAATCATTTACTATCTGCCGCATGCCCGAATCCAAATCGATAAGATAATATTATAGTAATAACAGAAATGGACTTGTACTCTGCACTATTGTTTTTCTGGTTTTGTAATTTCGAGTTACACTTCTGCGGGGTAAATTTTTATCAGTCAAAGTTGTTAAGAAAATTGAACAAAATATTGTGAAAAAATTAGTCATAGTATAAAACAAGTTTTAGATAAACGCGACGCATTAAATAAACGGGTAACTAACGTTGTAAATGCCATAAAATATTTAAAATACTTGCCTCAAACTTGAACATTATATTGTTGGTCCAACAATCGCCATGTTGAATCACTGCATATCGGCTACCATTTTCAAATTTCGCCATTTTGACGGCATTAACTATAACATCATTGATTTTGTTTTTCACAATATTCTTATGCTCCGGGTCATCGAGTGTTTGAAGAGCAAGATTTTCAATTTGATAGAAAAAAGCAAGTTGTTCGGGACTTGCTTGTGTCAAGGCTCCCAACATATCCTGCATATTGTCCTTGAAATTATCATATGTTTCGGGTTCCTTGTTCTTCAACACATAAGAAAGTGAATGGTATATAGCTAGATTTCTTAACACACTGGTCATGTATTCATCCGAGAGGGATTTAAATCGGTCCAGCATTCCAAAATCTGATGCTTTTAGATCTTCTATCACGATAACTTCATTGGGTGCTACAAGATTCGTTCCGTAACATTTGGGGAATTTCAGTAGGTCTTCTTCCGGTACCTCAGCTTGCTTCTGTAGTTGCAGCATCTTTGGCAGGATCTCTGTATACATCAGATGCTCATTATTGAACATAAGAACAACGCCCATGGCATTCCGAATGAGTTCGAACGATGGCGCTATTTTAGCAATCATTGAAAAGTTTCCATTTTCTCCTTCAATGACGATTCTTTTCACGTTTGCTCCATAATTGTCAGCCGCACCTCCAACAGCCTCGATGGTAACTTTGCTGTTATTGAAACCTTCTTTTTCGATCACTTTTTTTATAAATTCTAACTGGCCTTCAGTTATATTTTCAATTTCACCTTCAAACTTGTGTTGTGCCATGATGGTAAACTTAGGTAAACTTTGTATAGACTGCAGTTATTATTACTTCGTTGTGTTATATAGGTGCATTGTTATCTGAAAGATAAGTCAGTGCTTAGAATAAATAATCACACACCACGATGTGCGATTGTTTATATGATTAGAGATAAGTATTGATGTTATGAAATAACGAGACATGACAGGAATGTTAAATGATAAATGATAAATGATTTTATTTTGTAAGTAGGTTTGTACAAACACTTTTACACGTCAATCATATTTTTAAAACTAGATGAGGTCGGCGTTTCCTATCTGACTAGTCTGAGAAGAAAGGCCGAAACAAACTCAGACGTCACAGTCTCTTTTAAAGTCCAGACATAATCTTGGTCAGATCATATGAAGACCATGTAGGTCGATGTCTGAGATGGTCTTTTGAGGAAAGAACCACACAGATTGAGAGGACCTGTCCAGTCAGTGCACGCATTTGTCAGAAATTGTGCAGCTCAACTCAAAACTTAAGGAGCTCAACGATTCGACGAACAATACCAAAGAAAGGACATTTGGGTAGGCCACATTAATTACTCAAACTGCCAGACCATGACAAAAACTTAGAGAACAAAGAGAAAAATAATATAAATAAAATGACCCACGTAGTCTTCACATTCACAATAATTAAAATAATAGAATACTTAACAAAGTAAGCAAATGTCATAGTATATGTAAAATTCATTAATGTCAGTGTATATAAAAAAAAACAACAACAAAATAGAGCAAAAAAAAAAACATTCAATATGTAAAAAAAAAAAAAAAAATTGGAAGCAGCTCAATCCCAAGCCTTTTTGTCCTCGATATAATCCTTAACGGTATAAAAGGCTTTCTGGCACAACTTACGTTTAATGAATGATTTGAATTTATTAAGGCTTAGATCTTGAACGGGGCTTGGAACTTTATTATAAAAGCGTATACATTGGCATCTGAACGACCCACCTATTTTCTTGAGCCTTGTTGTAGGTACAACAAATTTGTGTTTGTTCCTAGTATTTATATCATGGATATCACTGTATTTTTTAAACAATTTTATATTTTTATGGGCATATAAAAGATTTTCATAAATATATTGAGAAGCCACAGTCATAACATTAATCTCTTTAAATTTATCTCTGAGCGAGTGTCTCGGACTTAATTTATAAATTGATCGAACAGCTCGCTTCTGCAAAACAAAGATAGTCTGAATATCAGCGGCATTTCCCCACAATAGAATACCGTACGACATTACACTATAAAATACACTAAGCGGGCTGTCTCTATATTAGTTAAATTACGAATTTTTCTAACAGCGTACGCTGCGGAACTTAGCTTTTTTGACAATTTATCTATATGTGGACCCCACTGAAGCTTAGCATCCAAAGTTATGCCCAAGAATACTGTGCTGTCTTCAGGATTCAATTCTTCGCCCTTTATCAACACATTGGTTTTCACCTGCCTAACGTGAGGTAGCGTAAACTTAATGCATTTGGTTTTTTTCTCGTTTAACAGTAAATTATTAACATTGAACCAGTGTACTACTTTAGAGATCGCGTTATTTACATTGTCAGTAGCCTGCTGCTGACGTTTAAGTTTAAACAAAAGTGAAGTGTCATCTGCAAACAACACTATATCATGATTATCCTTTATGAGGTACGGCAAGTCATTAATATAAATAAGAAATAAGAAAGGACCAAGAATTGAGCCCTGTGGGACTCCCATTGATACTATAGATCCGGGAGATCTTTTTCCATTAACGTCAACGCTCTGAATCCTCTTACTCATGTATGAAGTAAGAAGATCCAGAGCAGTGTTCCGGATTCCGTAGTGGCGGAGCTTCCTGATTAACGTTTCGTGAAGAACGCAATCGAATGCCTTGGACAAATCACAAAAGATGCCCAAGGCATCGCATTTATCTTCCCATGCATTATAAATATGTCCTAAAAGTTCAACACCGGCATCAGTAGTTGAACGACCCCTTGTAAAACCGAACTGTTTGCTATGTAATAATTTGTGTTTATTAAAAAATCTTTGCACTTGATCTAAAATTAATTTCTCAAAAATTTTACTAAAGGTAGGTAGTACAGAAATAGGTCTATAATTTGTAGGGTCTGATGTACTACCTGATTTAAACAAAGGAATTATTTTACTATTTTTCATAAGGTCAGGAAACTCCCCACTGTTAATACAACTATTAAAAATAAGAGCTAGAGTAGGTGCTACAATGTCAATAATAGACTTAGCAACTTCTACAGAATTACCCCACAGATCTGCAGTCTTTTTAACATTTAAAGTGTGAAAGGTTTTAATTATATCTCTACAGGTAATGTGTTCAAAATGAAATTCCGAATCGCAACCATTAACATTTTCCTTAAGCAGAGACTCAGCAACAGAAGGTGATGAGTTTAGGGATTTAGTAGTTGAAACGGGAATATCCGAAAAGAGATTTTCAAATGCCTCGGCGACTTGTGAGTCTGATTTTATTATGTTGTCATTAATAGACAGGCTGTAGTCAGTATTTCGGTTACTAGATCTTCCCGCTTCACTATTAATAATAGACCAGGTCGTTTTAATTACATTACTGCTGTTTTTAATCTTTGAACCTAAATAACGTGACTTGGCCATATAACAAACTTTTTTAAATAATTTTGAATAATTTCTAACATACAAATTAAATTCATCAGTGTTAACATAATACCTTTCATTGTACAGTTCATAAAGCCGCGTTCTACTTTTATGAATACCAATGGTAGCCCAATCACTGAAAGATGCGTTACTATTAACCGAGATAGTCTTGGGAATAAAGGTGGAATCAAATTGTTTACAGTATATATTAAAAAAAGTATCATATAGATGATTAGGATCAGCATGAGTTGACAAAACTGGTAATTCATTAATGAGTTTAACTTTAAAAGCCTCCAAGCGACTTGCAGTTTTGGGGTTAACAGTGATATCCTTTTTAGCCACTTTTTTGTTTTGGTTTTGAATAGTTATCCTTTGCCCGCAGTGATCCGAATCTAGTAAATTTATAATTTCTTTGTGGCTTGGTATAATATCTGTATAAATATTATCTAGGCATGTGGCACTAGTAGGTGTTATTCTTGTGGGCTCCAAAAACAGGTTTACAAGATTGTAGGACTGAAACAGACTTATAATTTTACTACAAGAACCTGAGTTTTCTAATAAATTAACATTAAAATCACCACAAATGATAACGGACTTGTTTGAGTTACAAATCCTGTGTAACACTTCTTGTTGATGTATTTTTTTCCTTAGAAACAGCTGCTTCCAAGGAGATGGCGGCGGCGACGAGGTAGTAAAAAATATGATAATTGTGGACATTTATATAAAAATCCCATGATACACATTATGGCATTTAAAGTGCTATCAATTATCATATTATATTATAAAAATAAAAAACAAGACATAAAACGGAATTTAGAACTACAGTTACAAAAAGAAAAAAATACAAAAGCGTAACATACCAAACATTGATTGAAACCAATTTGAAACGAACCCACATAAACAAAGCAGTTCAACTTCACAATATCAGCTTCGAAAATAGAAATGACTGCACTCATTTCGCGGTGGCTTTAAACCGACTTAAAAAAAAGTAGGGGGCTGTGTACTAAGCGAGTATCTTTTTTACACCGGTTCCTCTGTAATTCCTGATCCTATGTACGTTATTCTTTTGTATCTGGTAGAGAGAGAGAGAGCGGGGTAGTCCCACATATTTTTTTAACTTTGCTTGAACACTTTTTGAGTTAGCTTCAATAATGCGTATTTAATTCTACCACTGTTGTTTACATAGCCAGTAGTGGTATACAAATTTGTGTAGGGTCACAACTACTAAGTGAAAAATAAAAAAACCGAGCGGTTTTTTTTTTTTGTAATAAGTATGTAAGCTCGTGGAAGAAGAAAAAATAATATAACTATGATAAACTAGGGGTGCCCCGCGATTTCACCGGCATAGGTTTCGATTCCGTGAGAATATCGGGATGAAAAGTATCCCATGTGTAATCCTTGTCATAAACTATCTGTGTGCCAAATTTCATCCAAATAAGTTCAGTAGTTTTTGCATGAAAGAGTAACAAACATCAAACTTTTGCGTTTATAATATTAGTTGGATATATTATTACAAGCTCTTCAATATTTGCCAATATAACATTATATATTATTTGCACAAACATCACATAACCTTCCATTCATCTATTTTGGACGTAACAAGGATATTCCGGTTCATCATCTCCAATATCTAAATATATCAAGTTGTGTAAACTGTTGTTTATATGTGTTTTCGCTTAGTTCTTCTAACGAAAAGAATATGTTTCATTAGGCGAAATGAATGTAGTGGAGGGGAAGATAAAAGTTTTATTAGATTGTATTTTTTTACGCTAAAGCTTTGTAGGTTTAATCTAGGAAATTTTTGAAGATATTAGAATAACCAGTATTAGCGTATAATATTAAAATGTGTTAACCTGTGTGGACAATCTTCTACAAATCGCTGATTTGGAATCTACACGTCCCAACACAAAACTCACGAACACAAACTGCAAAAACTGTACAATAATGGTCAAATGTGTTTGTACAATTAATCCATCACTACTCAACCTTGAAATTCTTATGCGTCTTTATTGCAATATGACGTCAAATCGGTCTCTTAGCTATGAAAACTGTGCGCACAGATAAATTTAGGTGGGGTCGAGAGGCGGAATGTTGCCATTTTTCAATATTAATTTTTTTTTGACTGTGAAGGCATTAAATAATTCGGTGATTGTAATTTATTCACACTAAATTTTACATATCAATACCTATAACTTAAAAACATACAGCAAATGGATAGAAATAAATAGAGGACGAGAAAATCAGGTTGGTAACTTGGTAGATGTCCGCGCAAACTAATTCTGCGCGTTGTCAAAATCGGAAATAATCGTTTGCCGCCATCTCGACGTTTTTATCAAGTGTCAAGTGTGCTGTGTTCCGTGTTTTCCAAAGTAAATATTCGCCATCATTATGCCGAATATGATTATAAGTGCTGCCAGTGATATAGTCTTGAAGTTCAAACACACGCGCAGATATAGCTTGCGCGCACTTCTAGTAATCAGTATTTTCGTCAATGACGCCTGGTAGTATTGGTTGGTTTCAATTTATGCAGCTACGCGTTGCTTTAGCTTTTGAAAGGCGTTTCGAATTTTCAGTCAACAATTCAGCATATTTAAATACTTTATAGCACCATACCTCCCCATTGGTCCGACTTTTGAATTGACTACAAGCCATAACTCACAAGCACAAAAGACGGCGACTGTCTAAGAACTACAAATAATATAATAATAATAATATCTTTGGACATTTCACACAGCGCCATCTAGTCCCAAGCTAAGCAACCTAATGCTTGTGTTATGGTAACAAGATGGCTGATAAACTACTTATATACATTTTTTTTTTTTGTAAATACATACATATTCTAGATAGAAAAACACCCAGACTCGGAACAAATACATGTAGGTCATACAAATATTTGTTCCGCGCGGGAATCGAACCCGCGACACGCAGCGCAGCAGTCAATCGCTTAACGACTGCGCCAACCGTGCCGTCAAATGTCAAATGACAGACGGGAGCAACAGCTTAATGGTACAAGTCCGAGTTGGGCTGCAGACTGCAACCGCAGGCGACACTGCGGCTAGCGGCTGCGGTTGACCGCAGTGCTGCCTGCGGCCGCGGTTGCTTCTATTCCAAGCGCGGCGACTAATGTGTCTTTTGTTAGAAGAGGAAGATGATGCCGACTTGTTGTTACTATATGCCTCGAACTCTCTGTGGTTCGCGACATCACTGGCGCTGCAGTCTGCGGTCACTGTGTGCCGCGGCCGCAGTGTTGCCGCGCTCGGAATCAATTTCATAGAGATTCATAGAAACCAGTGGTGTCGCTTGCAGTTTGCGATCTGCAGCCTATATCGGACTTGTACCTTAAGTAAGTATTTAACTCAAATGTCATTCAATAGAGTAATGTAGTGGAGCTATGTCACAAACCCTGCTCCACCTCCTATCCTGCCCTCTGTGTCCCAAAATATGCAGTCAAAGTGACCTCTACGCTGCTACCGACAACGCCGCTGAAGTGACAAAGTTTTGGGTAAACAAGATTTAAAATACAGTCGTGCCAGCGACACGAAAAAGAAGAATAGAGTATTTATTTATTTATTTATATATACTTTATTGTACACCACAAAAATACATAGCATAAAAAATACATGAAACACTACAAGAGTAATATGAACGTATTGATGATGTTTGTGATTATAATTCTATAATTATTCTAAAAATTCTATAATATAAATAAGTATTTAATTTTGGTAGCTACGCGAATCATATTTAGATCAACATACAACCTCATACTGCCCTGAAAATTGCAAAAAACGTAAGAATATTTGAATTTCGCAGGCTACCCATCTATCTTTTCTTTGACTGACCGCTTCAATGACTGTTATTGATTGGTACCCACTATCATTATCCTATATATAGTGTATAATCTATGATCATTATCACCAACCTTGGCTAACATTGGTGGATAACAATACAATCTATAGTCCCATATCTACAGGTTTCCATTCATTTTACACACTTGGTTTTCCATCCAACCAATTCGCAACAGTCGCTCACGACGTAGAATAGAAACACATGAAAGTTTCATGTATGTACCGCAGTGTTTGTGAACCTTTCAGCAGTGCAAACAAGCCACAGACTTGCTCTAAGATTACGGTTCAAGATTACCTATTGATTTTCAATGAGATTTATAGTGGGGAACGGTGTGATTCAAAATGGCGTCTTCTTTAGGCATCTGTTGAACTGAGCTGGGAATAACTCTACCCGTAGGTATGTTTTTGATACTATTGTTTATGACAACTGCGCGCACAGATTAATATAAGCCGGTGGTGCGTGAGTCGTTGCCCGGAATGTTACTATTTTAAATATTAAGTTTATATAAATACTGGTATTCAGCTGCATCCGGTTAGACTGGAAGCTGACCCCAACTTAGTTGGCAAAAGGCTAGGATGATGATGTTTATATAAATATTTAGAACTGGGTATTGTGTATTTATTTTGTTTCTTATTGTGTTATTAATATCTCATCGTATACTGCACCGGTTGACGTCATCACGTCAACGCCGGCTCTCGCTGAAAACCAACGCTAGGGCTCTGTCTCGCATAGTTAGCATTATGCTGAGCGATGGCCGTTTTCCGTGGATGGGACGCATATTTTGCCCCAACTTAATAACCGACGAAAAATTTCGACGCTGTGGGGTTTAAACTCATGTCCTGAATCCATGGTTACAGTTTGCGCGTCGATGTCCCTGCCACCCTGTATAAAACATTAATAGATTATGGGCGTAACGTTGGTGGTGTACTATAGGTACATTTCTGCCTAACCCCTTCGGGGATTAGAGGCATGGTGTTATAGAATGGAATAGAAAGAAGAAAGGAAAACTCGTTTATTTTGCATTACAGAAAAATAAATACACCTTAAAACTATTAAAACGTCAAGGGCCTCAGCTCAGCATAATGTCAGATGATAACACAAGGTATGCCATACGCTGGAATAACAAACACAGGGAAAGGTGTGTCAGTTATAATAAATTGAGAGAATTAATTAAATGTGATAATATACATAGAAAATCAAATAAAATGTTGTGACATACATGTGTGTGTGTGTGTTTTATTGTAATTAATGAAAAACTAAAATCAATATGTGCGTATTACCTACATAAAAAATAAAATAAATAAATGTAGCAATAGAGGTACGAGGAACAGGGTGTAAAGTTCACTCATCCTCCATAGAAAAGGGAGGATCCTCCGACCAGACGGGTGTTGTGTCTGGCGAGTAATTGTCCAACGATTGATGTTGGGAGATTATATATGTGCCAATTGCGCGGTAACTCTGCTTGCGAGATGCAGGATTTGCGTGACGTCAATATGACGCGTTGTTCGCATGTGGCGTTGTAGATACCGCTACAAGTCAAAATCGTGTGACTGCATTGTTCTTCTTAATTACGAAACGGATTTATAATAGAATCTCTTTATTATGTATTCCATATAATTTATAGACATAAACATAGAAATTTTACAAAGGGTGACACAATGGGCGGTCTTATTGTTATGTTACTGAATAAGAAAATAATTTGAAAACGTTTCCCGTGCACAATCGATTTATATATCGTCACTACAGTCTCCGTAATGAAAACTCATACGATTGATTATTTCCTACGTAATATTTAGTTTGTAATCGAAATGAACGCGGGTTTCACGTATCTTGCAATTTCAGTGAGTGTAATTTTATAATTTTTAATGGCTATTTTATCAGTAGTTTTGACATTTGATGTAGTTAGCATGGATAGCATAATCAGCTTATAATATTCCCAGTGCTGGGACACAGGCCTCTTTTCCTTTTTAGAGGGAGTGAGCCGTTCCACCACACGATCACCACATGTCTTACACATTTTAAGTAATTCTAGTTTGTGAATTATTAGAGATTTCTATGGCCTATCTTTCCCAAGGAGCCTTGGAAAACAGGATATCTTAGCCTGTTAAATGACGATAAACACAAGGTTTATCGTCATCTGCCTAGCCTCTTCCTTTCTAGTCTAACCGGATGCAGCTGAATACCAGTATTTTACATGGAGCGACTCCCTTTCTTGCCTCCACAACTCAGTAACTGGGTAATACGATACCCCTTGGTAAGACTTGTTGTCAGACTTTCGGGCTTCTGACTACCCGTAACGACTCTTGTGTGTGTGTTCATGTTCATAAATTAGTTGTATGCTACTAATATTAAATCAAAATCAAAAGTCATTTATTCAAATTAGGCTGAGAAGTCCCCCAGAAACGCTCGCCCTTTACCACTCCCTAGTGCTATCGCTGGGAAGAAGAAGCGGCGCAACAAACTCCCCAGCAGCACAGCTGTCTATTCAGTTAGACAATACTTCAATGAATTTGGATAAAATATTTCGCACACGAACATACAGTCCTCCAGACCGTAGTTCGGCCATAGCCAATCTCAATAGAGACTAGCCTTTGGCGCGGGATATTATAGCCTAGTGCACAAGTGTGTGCGTAGACACAAGTAAACTCTCTGTTCCCTCACTCTCACAGTCCGATGGGACGGCAATCCGACACGACCGGAGAGTTATCAGGCACAGGACCAACGGCTTAACGTGCCTTTCGAGGCACGGGGTTGTCACACCGCAAACTTCTAAACTCCGGGCTGTTACTAAGAAATTCCTAATTAAAAAATCTAATAACATTTTGCCCGCGTGACCAATGTGGAATGTAATTTCTTCTATTTTTTTTTCTCTCTTTTCTGGCTTTACGATGATTAGGTACTTAATTTTGTGTTACATTTATTGTTATTGTTAAAACCACTGTTTGACACAAATTTAAATTTGTTGATGAATGAATGAATAAATAAATAAACCAACAGGGCACACGGGTAGACCTGTATTAGAACATAGGATACATTTTATCCTGGTAGTACATTCCCGTGGGATAATTTCGCTGACAAAATCAATTAAGGAATCCTTTATAGTTTATTTAACTATAATTTACAAAATAACAATATTTAATTGATAGGTTTCGGTTTGCTCAGTGGCAACTTTCTCCTTGTAAAGACACTAAGTTTTAATTTTGTAACACCGCGGTCACCTTGTTCAAGGTTAATAAAACGACAATGTTCGTTTACACAGTTGCTTTTGTTTATTCTTATGCAAGTCTGAGACTTACATGGTGAAAAATATAGTCCGTATTCACTAACACTAGACAACACTTAAATGCCAGAACACTTTGATGCCTAAATAATATTGCACGTTGGATTTTCAACGCTCTGCGCTGAGCCTGCATTGAAAATTTAACAGTATGCTATTGCTTAGGCATTACATTTAGGTGTAGCCAGTATTTTAATAAACACGTCATGGGTCAAGAATTACTTCCTAACTACTTATATGTGCCGTGTTCGGGAGTACTGCATTTATTCATCTGTTTTTTTTTTACTTTTTCAGTTATTCTCCGTAGTAAGCGCGAAAGAATTGGATGATGATATGCTACTATATTGGAGAAGAAGTAAGTACATTCTATTCATATTCGCAAGTAAGTAAACATTCACTGCTGAACCTTTGGCATTCCAAGCCGGGAGAAGACACCCTAGAAGGACAAAATTATTGGTGGTTTTTACACAATTTTGATTTCAGAAAGGTCAGGTCCGCAATACTCATAAACAGTGTGTGTATAACCCGATATATGAACGAAGTAAAAATAGTATGTAAGGATCGTGGCAGTCACCTCCTTCTGCGAAGCAGTCATGCTAACGAAGGAGGTGGCGGGGTGGGCGAGGGAACGCACCTCACGCCTCAGCCGCCGCGGGAGACGCTCCGGGCGTCGGGAGCCGCGTGACGACTCCCGGCCACCGTAGGCGCGGGCCTGCGGGCGGTGAGTAATGGGTAACTCACCGTCCGATCAGGACCAGGCTCGTGCTGGACGGCGCGTCTGTGTTCCACGCGCGCCTCAAAGAGATGTCACCAGAAGTGACGGGGCCCGATAGGGCCGAAGCCTGCCAGGGTAGCGGGATCGTCCGAAAGGGTTACCGCTGCCCTGGAACATAAAGGGCTAAGGAAGGAACACGGGTGGGTTTTAGTCAGTAAGAGTCTGACACTCCCTCCTGCTCCACCCAGAGCGGGAGGGGTCATTTGATGATCTGGCAGTTGGCGGTCTGTAGTTTCTGCCTACTCCGATGGGATGAAAGCATGAGTTTATACATGTGTGTTTTATGTAAGTATGTATAAATCTACAGTTAGCATGCTTATTCATTCGTGCTTGCCATTCTTGTGTGTTCTTATTATTTAACAGCCTCTTTGGTCAAACTTAGAAGCTGCTGACCACGAGGTCGCGGTCAGATCATGGGTAACGTAAACAACAACAATCTGCCTAGCCTTTGCCCAACTATGTTGGAGTCAGCTTCCAATCTAACCAGATGCAGCTAAATATCAGTATTTTACACGGAGTGATTGCCTATGTAACCTCCACATCCCAGTTACTGGGTAACACGATACCCCGGTTATACATGTTAAGACTGGATGTCAGACTTCTGACTACCCGAAACAACTGTCAATACTCAATACATTTATTTGCAGTCCACAATGTGAACTTAGGTGGTAGGTACATTATAAAATACATTATAAAATATACATAATTTTAGATCATTGTGGACCCTGTCGGGCACAGCAAGATAGGATAGAGGAAAAGGGCTATTATTATATTATTATTTGAAAAAGTAGAATACAAATGTTTTTACTACTACAGACTTCAACTTTGAGTTTATTTATTATTTTTGGTAATAATTTTTAATTATTAATTTTATTTATCATTAAAATATTCATTAATATTATAATAGCATAGCAGTCGACCGAGAACAGCGGCTTGACGATGCTTTCTGAGGCTCGGAGGGGTCTCGAAATATAGTGGATGGTCACCCATTCACGAACCGACGTGCGGCTGTTACTATTTAGCCACGAGCCCCTTTTTAACCTTTTTTTTTTTGTCAACCAACCGTGTCGTGACTGCCGTGTCGTGTCTTTATATCTTTAGCAATGGAATACAAGTATACATATTATATTACCTTACCTTGGAGTCTTGGAGAGGTTAGCCCCATTTTCAGCGAACAACCGAAGCATGCTACATCTTCTCTAGGAATTACAGTCGCTTCTTAATAAAATAGTTCAAATAACAGTGACTAGTTTCCTTGAGTCAGTGATATGCTCTGTGGCCTCAGTTGTAAGTGCAGTGAACAGGGTAAATGCAGTCTAAAGTCGGGTAATCGTGTGCACTGTTCTGAACTCGGATTAGAGAAACAAGAGATATGCTGAAAGTGTAGTGCAGCTGTCTGGAAAGTGGTTATAAGAGTAATTTGCTTCATAATCAGCCTTTAATGTTCCCACTGCTTCCTCTCTTCGAGAGGGAGTGGGCTGTAATCTACCACGGCGAGCCAGTGCGGGTTGGTAGATGTCACATGACGTTGAATTTTTTTGGTTCTAGGTCATGTCGGTTTCCTCACGATGTTTTCCTTCACCGTTTTAAGAGCAGTAGTTATGAAATTATTTACACGAAGTAAAGCCCCTGTCTGTGTTCGAACCCACGACCTATATAACTCGTAAGTTACCACCACTGCTCCCGCTACTTATTTGCTTAAATATCCTTTAAAAATCATGAGTACATAAGAGGAAGTCTGAAAGTGGAACCGGTACCTAATAAAGTTGTGTGGAAATCGGGGGGAATAGGGGAAGACCAAAGATACGATTGATGGACTGTGTGAATGATGATATGGTTAGAAAGTGACTACCGAGATGACGATTAATAGGAAGTATGGAAGAAAAAGTCATGTTGTGCCATCCCCAAATAAATTAGGAGAGGAGAATAATCAATCCTTTAAAAACGATTTTCTAAACTCATGATTTCACCAGCGGCCGTTGACCCCGTAATTAGCGTAATTAGCTGTGGTTACTTGAAATTAGAGTTTTGAAAATAAAACTTTCTTTTGTTTCATCATTAATTTACTGTTAGTTATCCGGTTAGACTGGAAGCTGATCCCAACATAGTGGGAAAAGGCTAGGCAGATGATGATTAAGTTATTGAAAACCATCACCTTTCAGAAAATTCATCAGTTAAAATGTTGTAAGTATAGGATTATTACATGAAATAGATTCCCTAGGGACAACAACGTTGAGCTCCTCAAGTTCTGAATCAAGCAACACGATTACTGACAAATGCTTGCACCGACTGGACTGGTACACTCAAATCTGTGTGGTACTTTCCTCAAAAGATCATTTCAGACATCAATCTACTTGGTTTTCATATGATCTGAACAAGATTTTGACGGCACGGTTGGCGCAGTGGTTAAGCGATTGACTGCTGCGCTGCGTGTCGCGGGTTCGATTCCCGCACGGAACAAATATTTGTATGGCCTACAAGTAGTTGTTCCGGGTCTGGCTGTTTCTTTATGTGAGTTTAAATGTTTATAAACGCACCCACGATACAGGAGAAATTCCTAGACTGGGGCAACGTTTTCATAAAAAAAAAGATGCCTTTCTTCTCAGAGTAGCCAGATAGGCAACGCCGAACTCATTTAAGTAGGTTATTGACGTCTAAAAATGATTCCGATATCATATTTACAGAAAAAACAATTTCATTCCATTTCATTAGGATGCGAGTGAAACTTAGTATATTAATTTACAAATAATCGAGCAAGCAAGAATACCGTATCTCCAATTGTTTCCATAATCTATGCAACCAGTAATGTTAGGTGCTAGTTTTATTGCAGTTATGTGCCAAGGTTTTACTAACTACAATACACAATTATACATTTCAGTATTACTTCATGAGTTACAGCGCGTATTGCATATTATATTTACGGTTTAACTTTATGATGGGATGAGTAGAGTTATCTTTACAATAATTATGACTTTTTCAGCAAAGATTCGGCAAGCTTATAAAAGATGCTGTTCGAAATACATCGACAAAACAAGCTAGAACTGCATACAATTTTGCAAATGGTTTGGTTTTATGTTGTTAAAAAACTTCGTTTCTAAAATAATATTATAGGTATGTCTGTTTCCTTACAGCTGATTCGTCGAAATGCGAGCCTTTCACGACCTACTTTATAAGCTGCAACAAATGTGTCTGCAGCGCCGATGGTACTTCGTTCTGCACGAGAATGGCTTGCTTCAAGGCACCTAGATTCCTAACGGGTAGGTACGACGCTGCAAGTTCTGTCAGCGCGTGGCCAAATCGGAACTAACGCCACCTCATGTTTTGTTAAAACAATATCTGTGATGATTTCACAATTTTTTACCCCGCACCCTGTCACTATCATTCGGGCGCTAAAAGATCCTTGCACTTTACAATACCTATTTGAGATTTTCGATGTTCTAATTTAATCATTCGCAATTCGGTCATTCACATAAGCATAATCAGCCTATAATGTTCCCACTGCTGGGACACAGGCCTCCTCGCTGTGAGTGGAGTGGGCCGTAATCTACCACGCGAACCCAGTGCGGGTTGGTAGATGTCACATACCTTTGAATTTTTGGTTCTAGGATTTGCCGGTTTCTCACGATGTTGTCCTTCACCGTTTTCATTACCATACTATGTTTTATTAAAATAACTGAAAACCTGAAAAGGGGTCGTTGTAGGTATTCATTCATTTGATTATGGACCACTTTGACTAATAACCAATACAGGAGTCGCGAAAGACAAAACTGCTGTTTCCTTTGTCGAGTTATGTGAACTCTAATGTATGAGGTAGCTGATTTTTATTTTCGCGGATACAAATCAGCTGCACGAAACAATAAAAGTTTTTCCTAATGATCAATACAATGACTCCTTTTCAGGTTGACAGTTATTGCAATTACACTTTGTTTCTTCAGAAGCATGTTATAAACTGTAATCCTCTGGTCTACGGAGCAATTTCCATGCTACCGCCGGTCAAGGTTCCAAAGATATACCACACCTAGAGCTTTATGAAGAACCTTTTGCCATTAACCGGCCATTAATCCAGACTTTGTTTACAATGAAAAAAAAAAAAACAAGCTTTAGGCTGCTTTTCCACCAGAGATGTGCTATGCAGCTATGCTGCGAAGATGTAAAAGCTAAGCTACGAAACTGTGCGACCGTTTCCACTAATGCTAAGCTGTGTAGCGGAGCGAGTAAGATGTGCTATGAAGATGCGCCGCCGCGAGGTAGCTGTGCGAGGAAGATGTTCAACTCGTGCTTTGCGATGCATCGGTAGTAGGGAAGACACGGGGAGTACTCTGTTTTGCACATAACTACACCACTCGCACATCCATAGCTCCCATCCATAGCACGCATCCTTCCGTATAAAAACATAGCTTAGTTGAACCCGTTTCCACCAGTGCTATGCTATGTGGACCAATGAATATGATTGGTGGATATCATACGCATCCGTAGCATCCTAGCATAGCACATCTCTGGTGGAAAAGCACCCTTAGGCTGTTTTTCCACCTAGCTACCTAGCTAGCTTAGCACTGGTGGAAACGGATTCAACTAAGATATGTTTTTTATATGGAAGGATGCGTGCTATGGATGCGTGCTATGGATGTGCGAGTGGTGTAGTTATGTGCAAAACAGAGTACTCCCCGTGAGAGGCCTTCATCCAGCAGATGGATGTCCTTCAGCTGTGATGATGATGAGGACGAATAATTAATTTAGTCTTAACTTACAGATTGGTTTCAGATGAATTCCGAAAGATTACACCTGTAGACGATACTAATCGACATGATCAAGACGATTATGGCAGCCAGCCCCTCCGTGCAGTGGACGTATGAAAGAAGAGATTAATATAATAATAAATGTTTTATTTTCTAATAAGTTTTTTTTTTAAACCTGCGCCCTGATTGCGTCTCAATTTTGCGTTGAATCATTTTGAAGGACATTGATAAATGATAAATGATTTTATTTTGTAAGTAGGTTTGTACAAACACGTCAATCATATTTTAAAACTAGATGAGGTCAGCGTTTCCTATCTGACTAGTCTGAGAAGAAAGGCCGAAACAAACTCAGACGTCACAGTCTCTTTTAAAGTCCAGGCATAATTTTGGTCAGATCATATGAAGACCATGTAGATCGATGTCTGAGATGGTCTTTTGAGGAAAGAATCACACAGATTGAGAGGACCTGTCCAGTCAGTGCACGCATTGCTAATGCATTACTTCATATTTTCGAAAAATGTTTCTACTCAACAACAACGTGTACAACTAGTGTGTATTTTGCGCTTTAAGCGCCTGTGCCAATTGTCATAGCAACCGTGGTTACCAAAGTTATTTACTCATACAACTTACATAACATACATACATAATCAGCCTATAACGTTCCTCCTACAGGAACTCAGGCCTCCTCTCAGGGAGAAAAGCTCATACAACTTATTTTTTAATTTATTGTTCATTTGTTTCTTTGTTGTTCCCGTGTTGTTAGTGAAAATTGGCATAAGTTATTTGTGTATGATGACGTCTTGCCATAGGTAAGTATATTATTACAATAATATTTCTACTGTTGGGCCACAGGCCTCCACTCTCTGAGAGTGAGTGGGCCGTAATCCACCACACGGGCCGAGTGCGGATTAGTGGGCCTAACAACAGGTATAAACAAATAAAATCGGCTGGTATCATCTTTTTCCTACTCTTATCTTAATATGATATAATTAGGTACTTATACATTTGATTAGGAGCTTCTTACATTACATATACTAACATTACAATATTTTTGTTCGAAAATGATAATTTTGGATGATAGAATGTATCCATGTTTCACACGAGTGCTGAACTCGTGTAAAACATGGATACATTTATTCTTACCTGACTGTAGCGAAGCCCAAAACAATGTTTTTGCTATTAACTATAGAAGTTAAATCTGCTACCATTTATCTTTTGCCACAATTGCATATACACCTCCAGACCGATTTCAGCCATGGCGGCAAATCTCATCGGAGACTAGCCATCGACGCGGGAGATATTATAGTGCTCAAGTGTTTGCACAGGTGCACTTTATCTTCCCTCACTCTCATAGTACGATGGTACGGCAATCCGACATGACCGGATAGAGATCAGTCATTCAATTGCACAGAGTACTCGAAGGAAAGTAGGTAAGCATTCTATTTAAGTACGGTTCTCGTTGTAACAGAAATTGTTGCAAAAAACAAAACAATTTAATTTACAGCAAAAGCGATAACATTGATGCGCCTATCTCAGTCATTAATGTGTTATTATTATGTAACTATAATTACATATGCACCTTCTAATCACATGAATATTTAACAATCGTACATCAAGTCTTATCGTACAGATAAACACGTCCCTATATAATATAACGAAGTAATACCAACAGCTTCTAGTTTACCGCATCAGACTACCATGGAGCATCACAAGTTTGAAGGTGAAATTGAGAGTGTTACTCCAGGTCAGTTAGAATTCATCAAAAATGTACTCGAACAAGAAGGTTACAAAGACAGCAAAGTTACTTTTGAAGCTGTTGGAGGAACTGGAGACAATTTTGCAGCAAACGTGAAAAGAATCGTCATAGAAGGAGAAAACGGGAACAAGTCAATGATCGTCAAAATAGCGCCAGTGAACGAAATGGTTCGGAAGCACTTAAAGGCTCCTCTTATGTTCGGAAACGAGCATCTGATGTATACAGAGGTCCTACCAAAGTTGTTGTCACTACAGAAACAAGCCGAGGTTCCGGAAGAAGACCAACTAAAATTCCCAAAATGTTACGGAACAAATGTTGTAGCACCCAATGAAGTTGTCATGGTAGAAGACTTGAAAAATACAGGTTTTGGCATGGTAGACAAATTTGTAACCCTTTCGGATGATTGTGTGACAAGTGTATTGAGAAATTTAGCTATATACCATTCACTTTCTTATGTGTTGAAGAGCAAAGAACCCGATACATATAACTATTACAAGGACAATTTGCTGGATATGTGGGGAACCATAATGGCTGATGGAACTCCTAAAGAGCTTGCTAGTTTCCATCAAATCGAGAATGTTTCTATGATGATGCTCGATAACCCAGAGCACCAGAATGTATTGAGGCACAAAGTCAGTGAGCTTCCAGCCCGAGCCGCTAAAATCTCGAAATTTGAAGATGGTAGCCGATACGCAGTGATTCAACATGGCGATTGCTGGACCAACAATGTTATGTTTAAGTTTGAGGCAAGTATTTTATACAATCTTTTATCGCATTCACACCATTTGATATTAGAGTAGGAATGTCAAATTTATCTGAAACAAATCTAAAACTACATAGGTTTTTTGTGTTGCGCTAGTCTGCTTCTATTAGTATTTGATTTAACTCCTACATACTCAACCGTATTTTGCTTCCCACTTTGAGAATATTTTTTTTTCTAGAGCCCCCCATTTTTTTTACTTACCATCTGTCGCGAATCTGAAACCGCTATTGCCGCGATTATATTTAATCATATTTGTATATTTTTATATTCTATATGTAATATTATATAGACGTAAGATAGGATATCTAATTTTTATTGTGTCGTCTACTACCGGCTTGGTCGTTATCGCCCACGTTGAGAAACTATCATCCGATAAATCTCATCCCGGGAGTTTATTTACATTAATTAATATTCAACTTAGATAGTATAGCCCGGATATCTCGATGTTTTTTCACGGTGTGAAATCCGTGCGAAGCTAGTACACTAATAAACTTTTGCAACGATTAATCATTAAAAAAACACGGGGAAATAATTATTACTTAATTGTTATAATTTCCAGTAATCATTTGATTATTGAGTTAGAACGTTTCATAAAGTTTAACCGATAAGATAAGCTTATGTTGTGGTATTAAACAATATCTACTTATAATTACGAACTCACTCACTATCACAGATTCATAATAAGATAATGCAAGCATGGTAACAAAGGGAATAGCTATACGGAATTTGTAAGTTCTCATCTTTTTAATCACTATGTAGGTTCAAAACTCTTCATTTTCTTAAAAACACATGAATGCGAATAAAACAGTTCTACGATTTGGTGATAGGCAACACGTTGATGCAATTCAAGCCATCTAATTGGAGGATTGGTTCCTCTTACCTCGCGTCCAACCACCAAAAGCGATCTTTTGTATGAATTTTGTATTGAACGAGCTCGACGATCGCTTTTGGTTGGATGCTGCCGAAGGATGTGGAGGTGTAGACTATAATATATTTAACTAGGGTTTCGCACAAAAGGAATTCCCGTTTTGGCACAACGCACATGCATGTGCCACGACTGTATTAGTGGAGAGAGCTCTGTTATCAAAATCCCCTTTTTTAACATATTTCTATTTTTTTACCTTTAGGAGGAGAGATTGAAGGAGTCAATCCTAATCGATTATCAAGTCTGCAAGAACTCCAGTCCAGCCAACGATCTCCTCTACTTGATCTTCAACTGCACCGACCATGAAACTAGAGTTAAATGCTACTACGATTGGATAGACTACTACCACTCCGAACTTGACAGATCCTTGTCCTACTATGGTCTGAAGGCCAACTACATTTACCCCAGAGATCAATTGGATGCTGATTTGAAAAGATACGGCAAGCTGGCCTTTGGTTGTTCTATCCTCATCTCTGGTGTACTTAACCTAAAGCCTGAACAGGCTGGTAAATTAAAACAAGCCTTCGCAAGCACAGAAGCTGATGCCGTAATGGGTGCTATCGGTAATGTGCCCGATGACACTAGGTCTCTTATTAAGAAAAAGGTCACTGGGTTGGTTGAAAGTTGTTTAACCTTCGGCTTGTTGTGATTATTTGTAAGTCATTTTCAGCTTGAAAAATACATTAGTGATTGAATTGTTTTTTCGTGGCCTTTTAATTATTTTTGTTACTTTGTGTTTTTCATCAATGTAAAGGGATTAGAGTTTGTGAGTAAATATTTATAATTTATGTCCTTTTATTTTTTGTTTAAAGTTAAAAGTTAATTTTACGGTCCGCTTAGATATTCTTCTATAACGTAAACAAAGTCGGGTTATTTACACAATTTATAACTCAAGAAAGGCTGGACAGATTTTTATGTTCTTTGATTTGTTACGTTTTTCTCCACCCAGAATAGCAGAATAACTGTTAAAACATGGGAAAAATCTAGTTCCACATATGTCTAAGTGGAAAATATATACGGCATATACTATGACCATAATCCATGGTCTATGACGTATTCTCAGTAAGTCTCTAGACGTTTCTCGACAGCCACTGATAGGGTAGAGACACTTTCCCACCTACTCAGGGTCAGAGGAAACCACACAGAACCCGACTATCACAATATTCCAAAACCCTACCTTATACAGTAAATCAAACAGACCATTCAATTTCACTTCTTGAAAAATAATTTATAAAAATGAATTTTCTGAGAAGCTGAAACTAATTTAAGAAGCAGAACGTATCTCAGTGGAATAAGATAAAAAATAGTGGAAAATCTTCCAAGTTATCGGCATCTCGACTTCAGAGGTTTAAACTAAGAATAATTGGCCCGGGCCACGGGCTGCAGACTTCTAATTAGTTAGAACTTGTTGAAAAATTATATACAACTCGATGCTATAGGTGCCCGATGGAGAGAGGAACATGTTGGCGGGATGCTATAGAGATGATAAACACCCCTACCGTAGTTTATATTTCTTATTTGAATTTTTGTTGAAGTAGTCTTAAGTTTGGGAAAGGGAAATATTTAATAGATCTTCTAATTTAAACTTTTCGGTCTTGTGAATGATCCACACTTTTTTATATTTACAAATTGGTCTCTTTATATCTTTCTGGACTTTTTTCACAGTTAGCCGCGGTAACTAAGCTAGGGCAGCTTGCTAGCTGAGCAAACAGTTCACTATTCTAACCTTTTGTTTTTAACGTGGCGAAATGCTCATGCATTCTGCACTACCACGGGGAGATAGTGCAGTTATGTGGGACTCTAATCCACTAAAACTCCACGGTGTCCTCCTCTGCCGCTTACGGCGGGAATACGGGCACGCGTTAGCACTCATCCGTGAACCCGCCGCGGCTGTCCGTCACCGGACCCTCCTCTGGGGAGTACTCCCCATCACCGGAGCAGCAGAACACATAGCACGCCATGACCACCCCAGGGACAAAACCAGTACATGGGCGCCAGATGACCCCGTGTCTGGGCACCCTTGGTCTCCTTGCGACGGGCCAGGTAATTGGCCCCGCCGCTTGCCAATTTACGGCCGCAGAGGATAAGGAGAGCGGCCAACGTCATACCAACACTCCTCCTCCCCTGCGGCCCCACCGCGTCCGCCATCGGACGGTGTGACCAACCGAGTTGGTCGCAGTTACTTGGCTTTTTCATATTTAGGACCCCTAAACGGGATTTATTAGAAGTTCACAAAAAGAGGCGCTTTCATTATTTATGTCCAGGCTTATGTCCAGCAGCAAGCCTCTCCCAGGCTGCGTCACAACACCCTGTCCTCCACCTCCAGTCAGACCGGATATAGCCCTAGCAAAAGGAGTATAACATAAGAATCTGAGCAGGTAGTGTTGTATAGTTTCTGCATACCCCAATGGGAAAACATCGTGAGTTTATAATAAGTAATACGGGCAGGTGCCCGCCACCCCACATCAATGCTCGTATTTTGAGCTATAATACAAGAACTATAACTACTTGTAATTCAACACAAAATTCATATTTCAAAACTGGTATCATCTTACTCTATAGAATTTCCAATTAGTAGGAGCTATTATCGAAGTTCTCTGGTGAATCTACTACGTGTTGTAATTGCCTTTCCGACGTTCTGACTGTACTTGTAGCGACAGCATATACATACCGGTGTAACGCGAAATTAGTGTCTTTAGTTTTGTTTTAAAGTTTGTTATTATGTAATACGAAGAAGTAATTTTTTTATCGTATGCATTATGAATGAAATATGTCTTACTTTACAAGAACTAGATCGATGTCTGGAGATGCTGATGTATACAGGATGACTCAATTGCAGTGGTCCTAAGTATTTTTTCTAGGAACTAAGCCAGTTAGCCAAAATTATCACAGTATCACTATAAGCTAGCTGGCTCATTAACTTATATTGAAGTTTATATGTTGTAGCTAAAACATGAGCAACTCGAATATATTTAGAAACGAGAAAATAAGTATACGGCTACCACCACACCACTCACATCATACTACACAAGCACATAATACATCACATCACAATACCTACACACATAATATTCACATCATAATACACACACACAATACTCACATCATAATACCCACCCACACATAATATTATCATCATAATACATACACACATAATAGTAACATCATAATACACACACACAATACTCACATCATAATACACACATACATAATACTCACATCATAATACGCTGTGTTATTATCTTCCTGTGCGAGTCCAAATAAATAGTTTTTCTTTCTTACTTACGTACATTTGAAAACAGTTTTCTGTTCAGTACTTTAAACAAAAGTTACACTTTCACAACTCAACAATACTATTTAAGCTATAGCATTATCAGCATAAGCAATGGGAACATTATGGGCTGGTTATCATTATCATCATAATCATCATATAATGTTCCCCAATGCTGGGCACAGGCCTCTGTGAGAGGGAGTAAGAAAGAAATACATTTATTAATTTTTTAGTAGGCCTTAATCCACTATGCGGGTCCAGTGCGAGGTGGTGGATGTCACATGTCTTCGAATTTCTTGATTCTAAGGACATACCGGATTCCTCCCGATGCTTTCCTTCACTGTGTTGAGAGGTGATGAAATTAAATACACAAAGTGCCTGCCTGGTTCTAGTTGGCGACCTACAACTCTTAAGTCGAGGCTGATACCACTGAGCCATACTGCTTTTTTTAAGCCATAAACGTACGGAAATAGAACGTGTACAACCTATCTTGTTTTATTTCATGCAATAAACGTATAAATCTCTTCATAGATTTGAAAGAAATCCATAGTAATATTACACAGAAAATAGTATCAGAAGTTCCATTTCATAAAAACTCCCTTGAGCAGTGCAGCCCTAACGGACAGGTGGACCACTGGCGGTATTAGTTAACATCAAAACATCCTTGAAAGACCTGCTACTATTTATGTTGGTTCTTAACCAAGTACTATTTATGCCTATGATAATAACAATTAGTTCTATTTATTTATTGTCATATAGTTCATGACATCACGAGAACAAAAGATGGGATTTTTTCTTAGTTTTTACAAACAACAGGCAACAGAAGGCCAATTCTCGTAATTTAAAACGTTCAAAATCTAGTCGCAGTCTCATCTCAGCAACAAACAAATGTCAAAAACTTGGCAAAATGTAGGGAAATTAGAAGTAATTTTTGACAGATTGAGACTGAGATCTGTGAACGTTCTTAAAATTACGAGAATTGCCCCTCTGAAGGAACACGGGTGGGTTTTAGTCAGCAAAAGTCAAGTCTGACACGCCCTTCCGCTCAGCCTAGAGCGGGAGAGGTCATTTGATGATTTCCCACCCAAAAAAAAAGGTGTAGGTACCTATATTACACAGATTTTGCCAGTTATGTTTAAGTCCTATGTAATTTAATATGGGGTGAGACTATTGCCTTCAACCGGGCACAAATTTCAGGGTTCGGGCTGTTACATTTATTTTTTAAATGTCGACGCATCATGCTGAGATAGGAGCCTTTTGGGCTCGTATAGGACTTTCTGTTTAATTTTTTCCTTTTGTTACTTTTTTATATAATTTGTTTTATTTTTAATAAAAAGTCACTTTTTGTCTTTTGTCAGTTACGTTTTTCTAACAAAAGCCACTTATTTTTTCTCGAAAATTCTCAATGTACAGTTTTTCTTTCGTTACTGTTTTATTATATGTATAGATTTTAACTGTGTTTAGTTTAGTTTATGATCCTGTACGAGTCGCAATAAATACTTTTTCTTTCTTTCTTTCTTACAGAGAAATTCCTAACTGAAAAACCCAATATCACATTTTAGATTTTCTAAACATTTTATAAGACCAAGATCACCAGTAGTGATCCATTGATAGCTCTGTTATTTGCATATTGGAGTAAGACCGTTATCCAAAATTGATATTGTTTATTGGAATAATTGATTTACATAAATATTTACAAAATAGGGCCTTAATACTAGGTGTAGGTAAAAATATTTGGATTCTACCTGAACTAGGAATAAACCTGTATCTCAGGTATCTCACTCAAGTGCTTATACTCGTACATAAGTATTATTTAAAATTCCTTAAACAAATACTATAAATTATGGTTATATTCTAATTGACATAAATGTGATACTCTTGCATCATCGTAAGACATTTTTGCAAGAATGTTTTACTTATTATGATTTTTGCAATGTTACATTTTTAATAAGGTTTTGTTTACTTTGTCATACTTGAAAATTTTACCGTGTCAACAAAATATCAAGATTGCATGTTTATTTATAACACGAATTGTAAAAACTAAAACTAAAATTATTTTTACGTAGGTATTATAACTAGTAAAAGACAATATAATAATAATTATTGAACTTAAATAAAAACGGATTATATACACGATAAACACTGGCGGCCTTAACCGACGTCATTACAATCTATAGAATTGATGTATCTCGTCTCAGTCGTTTCTTTGCGGGACATTCTTGGTCGCCTGTTTTGTGGTTGCTCGGTTTTTTAAATCGCAAGCATGTTGCACAATGTTCAGGAAGTTTAGTGCACTCATTCGCTCGATGACCTTGTTCCCCAATGTCCACACGTATAGGTAGCCTCCCGACAAGTCTTTGCAGCATGTCCATACTATTGACATTTAAAGCACCTGGTCACAAGCGTGAAGTCCCTCACTGGGCAGGATGTCCTATCAATGAATACTCGATTTTGGTTTATAAGCGCCTTTGTTATGCTAGCAGAAACTTCAAAAATAAAATTGCACGTAGGTCCCTCCTTTTTATCTGATTTCTGACTTTATAGAGGCCAAAAAAGAGTCACGAGACAAACAAGGCAGCTTATCGGCTACATTCTGCTCATAGATGCAATCACAAACATCTTGATCACTTAAAATGACCTAACCGTAATGATCTAACCGTATTGTATGTTGTTTCTGATTAAAACTTCTGTAACACAATTGTATTGTGTATTAATATGGACCAATATGGCGGCAGAAAAAGTTTTACGACGCATAACGTTTTTATAGTCATGATAATACTTGTAGTAGCCATATGCTTTGATGTGTATCTGTATATTGCAAATTGAGGGTCGAAGTTGATAAACGATATTTACATGGCAGTTTTTTCAGGCTTTTGGCTCTCTTGCAAAAGGTTATTTGGGGTTGTGCAACAATTTGGCCAGGTTTAAGTCAACAAAAGACCTTGCGCACTACGCAGCCAGACATATCTATCTTTATATTTCCTATTAATGTTTATAAAATGGGAATTATTTTTTGAAAATTATATCATCCAAATGTAATCCGTTACGATCACGGCACTCCTATAAGCAACGTCTAAAACTATCGATGACTGCGTGGCAAGTCAGCTCTGTGATGTTAGCCACTTGGCCATCACTGCTGGGCAAAGCACTCCCCCGAATTCCTCCGGTCTCGGGAACACTTTTCCCGCGCCACCTCGAACCAGCCCTAACGATAAGTGATACGATTGAGCCCGGCAGCCATCTTTCAGTGATAAACTATTTAAAAACATTAGGTACCTATAATGATTACCTTTAAATCTACCAACTCTGTATGCTATGTACAAACTGCTTATAAAATAAGTTTATTATTCATTATTATTAATTATTATTACCTTACCTACCTACCTACCTTATTATACCTTTACCTTTTAGATCTTCTTAATGAGTCTACCATTCAAAATATAGTAAACACAGCTCGGTTAAACCTTTAAAAACACCAGGTTTTTTCTTTGACCCCAAAATAACAAACAAAAGAATAATTTCGTTCAACTATTCATAATTCACTCAACTAAAAATGCATTCACTTTAAAATACAATTTTCGCATCCGCATCTCAGCGCGATTTGAGTGCATGCGCCTGAAATCCGTAAATCCGTGTAGATCCGGTTCGGTGGGCAGTTGTCAAGAATTACTTCCGCTCACAGGTTCCGGTGGCACTCTCCAGCGACACCTACATCCGGTTGTTTTGGAAATGCATTTGCATTGAAGTTCCTGTATTGATTTGTGTTTGTTTTGACAAAACACGGTATGTAGTTTACGAAGTTTTCAGGCTAACTTTGAATGATTTATTCCGGTCGGAATTAGGTATTCCGAGATTCCAAGTACCTGACCTCAAAAATTATTCATAGTCTTTATCAAAATGAACTTTTACTATGTAGATTTTTTTTTCTGGTATTTCTGATTTCAAAATCAAAAGTCATTTATTCAAATTAGGTTGAGAATCAGCACTTTTCGAACGTCAAAATTACAAAAGACAGTCCCCCAAAAACGCCCGCCCTTCGACACTTCCTAGTGCTATCGCTGGGAAGAAGAAGTGGCGGAACAAACTCCCCAGCAGCACAGCTGTCTGTTTAGTTAGAATATAGTTGCATGTATACAATACTAGGAACCCATGTTCAGTAATGAACATTACAAGAAGCTTAAATTATTTGCCATATTATGTCAGCTAGCCACGCCAATATACCAACAAATATAATAAAAACTATACGTACTCAAGCTAAACAATAATTAATAAAAATAAAAACTCACTACCTAAATAAAAGCCTCCAGGCATAAAGGGCGTGACAGCTTACATATTTATGCATTGCTGGGTTCGTCACATAGCTGTCACTTGCAGTCACAGATGATGAACTAGGACCATCGATGTGAAATAAATGAGTTAATACTAATAACAGTAACCTGTCAGTACCTAAGCTAATTCTGGAGAAAGAACATGAACATTGTCTTGAGTTAATTAGGGCGACCAACAATTCTTATCGTGTAAGTAGTCGTTGATTTGGTTCCGTAGCACAGGTTGTGTCATCACTCATCAGTATCATCATTGTGGAGGTTATTTTTACGTTTTTGGATACAGTTTACAGCAATGCAAAGCCCTGAGGGCCTAAGCAAAGTGACATTCTATCAGCGATGACGATGATGGAAAAGTGAAATATGTATCGAACTGACATTTGGTTTTCTAAGAAAGTGGACAACAGTCACACAATAATGGCTGTCCAAATACAGAGCGTTTGGAGACCTTAATGTCAAAACATTAGTGAAAATGACAGATTTTCACGACGGCCGTTAAAATAACGAAGGAACCAGTTTCCTAGAAACCCCTAGCTTTAGCTACCGAAAAGTTAACGTCAATCGTGTTGAAAGTCCTTGTAGAAATACGACACAATTTGAAAGCGATTGTCACTTGTCTAGGCTCTCGGAAAAATAGAGTCGGAGAAGGAAAAGAGATAACTATGAAATTAATTAAACTTAACTAGAATTTATTTGACTAGAAAACTCAGTGATGCGAAAAATGCTCTGCGTTTGCTTCGTACTTAGAAGGCCAATACACGTGAAGTTATTCTAATTGAACAGTCTTTACACGTATTTCAGACAATTTTCATATTTTCCTTGTGTGTTTGATACCAAAAAAAACCCATATTTATCATGATGAGTCAAAACAATAATTCGTACAGATAACAAAACATAGATATATTACGATATCCTTTCTTCATATGAATATAATTATGATAACTAAATAAAAATTAACAGCATTACAGATAGAAACAGAACTCTGTAAATATTTTTTTCCAACAAATGCCAATAAGTATCCAAATTTTTCCGATTTAGCACCTTCACGTCATCGTCAGAAGGAGTATGTAGACGTATCTATCTTTTTAATATACCCACATTTGCCTAGTATGTTTTTAGTTGCATGCTATCTATTGGTGCAGTCAAAAGTCAACCTTATCCTTTAAGAGAGATGCGCTAAGGTAGCCCACAAAAATCCTCCACATAATTTCCTTACGTTTTTAGGGTTCCGTAACCAAAGGGTAAAAACGGGACCCTATTACTAAGACTTCGCTGTCTGTCCGTCTGTCTGTCCGCGAACCGCGATAGCAAGACAGTTGAAATTGTCACAAATTATGTATTTCTGTTGCCGCTATAACAACAAGTACTAAAACCAAAATAAAATAAATATTTAAGGGGGGCTCCCATACAACTAACGCGACTTTTATGCCCTTTTTTGCTCGATATCAATAATGGCAACAGGTAGGCACTTGAAATATTCACAAAATACTCAGTTGTATTTCTACTTTAATAATAAATAATAAAATAAATATTTAAGGGGGGCTCCCATACAAAAGATGTGATTTTTATAGATAATGGCACGGAACCCTTCGTGCGCGAGTCCGACTCGCACTTGGCCGGTTTTTTTTTATTTACAGGTCAGTGTCAGGTTGTATATGGATTGAAATAAGATTCGCAACCGTAACAAATATGACTTTAAAGAATTGTAATCATTAATATTCAACAACCAAGTTCATAATTATAATCTTATTGGGTGATATTACATGAAATAGTCATTCAATAGGAATATATGAACGTAGAGGGCTTTTTCTGCTGGGATGGCTGAGGGAGAGAACCTCACGCCTCAGTCGCCGCGGGAGACTCTCCGGGCGTCGGGAGCCGCGTGACGACTCCCGGCCACCGTAGGCGCGGGCCTGCGGGCGGAGAGTAATGGGTAGCTCACCGTCCGATCAGGACCAGGCCCGTGCCGGACGGCGCGTATGTGTTCCACGCGCGCCTCAAAGAAATGTCAGCACAAATGACGGGGCCCAATAGGGCCGAAGCCTGCCGGGGTAGCGGGATCGTCCGAAAGGGTTACCGCTGCCCTGGAACATAAAGGGCTAAAGAAGGAACACGGGTGGGTTTTAGTCAGTAAGAGTCTGACACTCCCTTCCACTCCACCCAGAGCGGGAGGGGTCATTTGACGATTTCACATAAAAAAAAAAAAATAGGAATATATGAACGTAGAGGACTTTTTCTGCCGCTTCCTCTTTATTTATACCATCAGCTGGGGCTTGTAGCTTAGTAAGAAAAGCCGAACGGCACCCTAATTGCGTAACACACAATCAATCGGAATCGGTTTCATTTTGACAGTTCAACAACATTCATTGCTTTATTTATGTGTTGAGCAGACAAAGTTTTCGAATTTATAAAGCAATGGATTAGCAATTTGCTTCAAAATAATTCAGATTACGATTGATTGTGTGTTACGCAATTAGGGTGCGGGTCGATCGATCAGTTTAAACTACGGTTGCCGCAATTGGGCCGCGGATGGGTGTCCATCTTCTCATACCAAGACCCCTCTGTGCCTCGGAAAGCATCTTTGAGAGTCGTCGTCGAAAGTCTGCCAACTAGTCTTACGAAGGGGTATCGTATTATCCAGTAACTGGGTTGTGGAGGTCAGATAGGCAGTCGCTCCATGTAAGATACTGGTGTGCAGCTGCATCCGGGTAGACTGGAAACCCACCACATCATAGTTGGGAAAAGGCTAGGTAATAATATATCCCATCGTCCACTGAAGCAGTAATGAAACTGACCTTATAATGTACTTAATAAAATATATGGTTAGACGGTACATCTGAAACAGAAAGAAAATTCCAAAATTCCAATATGGTAGAGTTGAACTATTTACTTCAACTAACCTTTACCGAAGGCCAGCTAAAATAAACTTAGCTAACTATTTCTGGTCAAGTGAAAGTATACTAGAACCGATGGAAACCTAAATATAGGGCTCTGAATTTGTAATATTTCGTAGCTAGTTCAATGGCATTGTGTACAGTTTTGGAGGACGGAAATTGTATCTGTTTGAGTTTTGTGGTGACAGAACCACATTTCACACCTGAAGCTTCACATTAAAGAAACATTTTATTTTTAACTAGTTTCGGCCCGGGACTTTGTCCGCGTGAAATTTGTTGTTCCCCCGACCCACCCCATCGCATCGCATTGCCTGCCCGTGCTATTGCTTCGTTTTCGCTTAGTTCTTCATGTTTATTGTTTTATTTTCGCTCGGCTCCTAATGGCCCTAGTGTGATGTTAAGTAGCCTATAGCTTTCCTCAAGAATTCGTTTATCAAATGCAAATATAATTTTTCAAATCCGACCGGTAGTTCCAGAGATTTGCGCGTTGAAACAAACGAACTCTTCAGCCTTATTTATTAGTATGAAATTAATTACGATGGCACGGTTGGCGCAGTGGTTAAGCGATTGACTGCTGCGCTGCGTGTCACGGGGTCGATTTCCGCACGGTACAAATATTTGTATGACCTGCAAGTAGTTGTTCCGGGTCTGGCTATTACGATACAGGAGAAATTCCTAGTGTGCGGCAAAGTATTGAAAAAAAAAAAAAATGGACCGTTTGTGTTTTGACCTTGGTCTTTCTTAGTGAAAAGCATATAGGTACCAGAATATAGGTACTTGTCGAAGTACAGTCCACCATACATCAGTGGTAATGTCAGCGCCTTTATATCGTAGACGTAAGGATGATTTCCGTAGTACAAGTGACAACACTGATGTGCGATTGAATGCAGCAACCAAGCATGGATGGCATACTGCAGTACGAAAACGATAAAGAAAAGATAATTTGAAAGAGGTGAAATTCAATTTCGATTAATAACGGTGCGATTTCTTGCTATGCTATAATATTAATAGAATGTTATTTCTTGCCGTTACGGTGACAAAGTCCATTCGTATCTTATCATTGGTTCACTACGTGGCTGACGTTATCATGATCGGGATATTCTTAACTTCATAATCATGATATAATCACTAATCGATGTTAAGAACCCCCCTCCGTTTTCGATATCTCAAGGACACACACAAGTATTATTTTATTATGTGATATGACATGCAAACGCCAGAGCAATGGTGGCAGTGGAAGGATGAGACGTACGAGTTGTAGGATCAACCAACTCAGGTAGACACCTTACTTTGTGTAAATAATTTCATCAGCACTGATCTCAAACCGGAGAAGGATAACATCGCGAAGAAACCGACATGTCCTTAAACCGAAAATTCAAAGATGTGTTACATCCACCAACCCGCAATGGCCGCGCGTGGTGGATTACGGCCCTCTACCTCACAGAGAGGAGGCCTGTATCCCAGTAGTGCGAATATTGTAGGTAAAATAAGCAGGCGGTCCAACCGATTAGTTAACATCTGCAATACCAGAAGTATCGCAGCTGCGATGCCAGCCCTGAGATCAAGCTGAAATATCTCATTTCCCTTTAATTACACCCTTTCCCTTCACACCAGATCACAGTAATTCTTTGTGACCGAATTTGTTATTCTCGTTCTTTGTTTTGCTGGTACATAAGTATTTTGAACCTGGGGGTCTACTCCGAAGTAGTATCGGCCGAATGTTCGGCCGTTTTCTGCTACGAAGTTACTACCTATTTGGTTCGGTCGATTCCGATCCTACACTCCTACACTCTTTCGAATATTGACTATAATAGGTCCCGATCCAACTGAGCTGATCCGAACTTTTTTCGCATTTTTCAATAATATTCGGTTCGGCCATGTGTCGGTCCGATCCGAACATTCGCACTTTGCACTTCGGAGTAGGCCACCCCGGTTAGCCCAAAACTTCGCCACTACCTCGACGTCGTCTGTGGCAGTGCAGAAGTCACTTTGACTGCAAGCTTTGGGACACAGTGTGCAGGATAGGAGGAGGAGCATAGTTGGCGATACAGCTCCACATCCACACCCTGCTTCCGTTCCGTCAGGTTATCCACACTCCACTAAGTTGGAGTAACATGTTCCCACTTGAGTCCGGAGACGGCAATGGGACAGAATTATATATTGTGGTAGTACTGGTATGTACTTCTCTCAACGAGCCCTAGCACAAAGAATTATATTACTATTTTTCGAAACACAACTCCTAAGAGATATCAAAAGGTCACCCAAAGTTTCGCTCAGCCACCGTTGAGGGACAACAACTAGTAAGATATATTCATAAATCTTCAAGTGCCGAGGTTCAACCACTTACGAAAACTTCAAAGACACCGCCTCGAGTTTACAAAGTTCGCTCTAAAGCAATTTCTTGAATAAATTACAAGTTTAAAATGGCCGTTACAAACATTTGCATAAGAATGAGTGAAACACTATTATACTATGTAAAATTGTTTTAAATTTCAAAGTGTATTTGAAGGGACTGGAAGACAAACCAGTTTCTTTTTATCTTTTACTGGAGATGTAAAAGATAATATGAAATATTCATATTTTTGTAAAGTAGTAACCTAATATCCTTTACAGTTAACCTTACAGATTTTCCTGATCTTTCTTATGCATTCATCTTTCATTGCGTAACAGATTATGAGCCCAGCCCTAGCAGTCTTGACATTCATAGCGATCGCTTTACGACCGAATTAGGTCCCAAAGTCCCGAATTGACAGGTGAAATGTATGGAGTGACAGGAATTTGCGACCGAATTCGGTCGCAAAGCAATCGCTATGAATGTCGAGACTGCGGGGGCAGGAGCCCTGTTAAATGTGGTCACAGTGTGAAAAAGTGTAAACATTACTCGCCGCTGAATCTTAAGCAGCCTATAAATGTTCCCACTGCTGGGTCACATGCTTCCTCTCTCTTAAGAGGGAGTGGGCTGTAATCAACCACGCGGGCTCAGTGCGAATTGGTGGATGTCAAATGTCTTCAATATTTTTTAACACGTGTCCTCACGATGTTTTCCTTCAGTGTTTTAAGAGCAGTGGTGATGAAATTAAATACAAATGTAAAGTGCCTGCCTGGGTTCGAGCTCAGGACCTACAATTCGTAAGTCGTGACCGATACCTCTAGGCCACCAGTGCTCTCGCCGTACCGCTAATCGGATACGTGAAAAAGGAGGGAGCGCATCGTTTTTTCAGACTGTCAAAAATATTATTCAGTTGTCAAAATGGTTGTCAGGCAATCCTCTGACTCCGTAAATTATGTTTTCCTAAATAAAACTGATCTTGAGGCAACTCATTCTTCTTCTTGGGCACGTCACAATAGCGGCGATAAGTCCCCTCTTTGAGGAGTGGCTAGAGAGGCGTCACGGTGCCCTCACCTTCCGCCTGACGCAGGTCCTCACTGGACACGGTTGTTTTGAGAGGTTCCTGTTCAGAATAAGGCGGGAGGAAACGTCAGGGTGTCACCACTGTGTGGATCGCCCGGAGGATACGGTGGAGGTCTGCCCGGCTTGGGCGGAGCACCGCCGTATCCTCGTGGTGGCGATCGGCGGCGGCGATCTCTCGCGTCCGGCCCTGGTCCAGGCCATGGTACGGAGCGAGAGTGCATGGGAGGCAGTCACTTCCTTCTGCGGAGCAGTAATGCTCGCGAAGGAGGAGGCGGAGCGCGTGAGGGAGAGGCAATCACTGCACCCTCACGCCCCTAGTCGCCGCAGGAGACGCCCTGGACGGGAGTCAACAGCCGACTCCCGGCCACCGTAGGCGCGGGCTTGCGGGCAGCAGCAATGGGCAGCTCGCCGCCCGGTAAGGGCCAGGCCCGGGTCCCACGCGCGCCTCAAAGAGATGTCAGCACGAACTGACGGGGTCCGCTAGGGCCGATGCCTGCCAGAGCCGCGGGTAGTTCGAAAGAGATACCGTGGGCCCCGGGTGGGTTTTAGTCAGTAAAAGTCTGACAAGCCCTTCCGTTCAGCCCAGAGCGGCAATCTATGGTTACAGATTGCTCGTCGATGTCCCTGCCACCCTGTATGGGTGTAATATTGCTGCTATTTTGGGGAAAACCAGAAGTTGACGGAGTCTCAACGGAATACATGCCCAAATCAGTTATCGTGTAGATATCTCAACCATTTTCAGCATGAAATCTAGCCAATTATCTTAGCAACTTTTTGTTAGCATATTGAGTGGCTAGCTAGCAACGAACAGAACATTATTTCCTTTTCCTTTAACGTGTTGAGCATATTTACATACTAATCTACATATTGTAGTACTTTTGTTACACAGATACAATACGTTTCATCAAGAATGAAAGTGTTAACTAATTCAAACAGCGGAGTTTCTAAATAATTCATGAGCAAAATCGGCTATGCAGCATAAATAAAAATATGATAGCTAACAAAAACCCTGACAGGCAGTTAAAAGTTTGACGGGCAATCGTGTAGAATATTGAAAAAAATCAAATAAAAAATGTATGAATATAAAATTCAAATGGAGCTACATTTGAATTTTATATTCATACATTTTTTATTATGACACATACATGCTTTTGTTTAGGAATATGTAAACGAGCAACATTTTTTATGACGTCACTATAAAAAGGAAGGCATTATTGATCCTGTCAGGGGTGTGTCTGGGTATATTGATGATATGAGAATAGACAAGCAGTACATCATTTACACAGTCATGTATTCAGCAAAGAGATTCGTGGAGTTCCGATAGGCAATCACTCAATGTAAAGTACTGGTTCTCAAATGCACTCCGTTTAAATTCAAGTTCAAAAACCTGTCAATACGTTTAGACTAGAAGGATTGTAAAGGCTAACCTAGGCAGGTGAGGTGCCATCACAGTAAACGGCCGTTTAAACAATTTTGATGACATGAAAAATGGTATTTCTTTTAGTTTTGGGCCGTAGCGGAAGCAAAACTATGACCGACATTTTTGAGAGCTACCCAATAACACTTTCAAAAAGTTTGATAGGGAACGAAATAAGGGAGGCAGACGAGAAACCTCGTAGACCTGGCTAAGGCGAAAAAGTAGGTAGATCGAACTTTAACTAGCTATATGTACAGTCAACAGCAAAAGTAGATGATCAAAATCAGAAATTCAGTACTAATGAATGGAGTTCGTAGCTATATGGCAGCTGTACTAGTAGTAAATGTTTGGTATAATTTACAATCACATACTTTTGAATCACTTCGACGCTACACAGTTCTGACGCGAACTCCGTCCATTAGTATTGAATTTCTGATTTTGATCATCTACTGTTGCTGTTGACTGTACCTATGATCTCTCCAGCTCTAGCTATACAGGGTGGCAGGGACATCGACGCGCAAGCTGTAACCATGGATTCAGCACATGTTACTAGACCCCATAGCGTCGAAATTTATCGTCGGTTATCAAAAAAAAAAAAACTTCATAGAAAAGTGCAATATCTACGCGGTCAAAATGTATGGAACAGCAATATTTTTTTTTTATAACCGATGAAAAATTTCGACGCTATGGGGTCTAAACTCATGTGCCCCTTTTGACCTCACAGGATTTCCACCCAGAAAGGTATATTTTCCCTGTGCACTCAAGTAACTGCCAACTCAATTTTCCTCCCGTTAGCATAGCAAACAGACGTTCTAGCACGAACGAGCGACGGAAACGTACCGTAACTCAAATTGGAACTATATTTTTATTAGTATCAATCATATATAATATATATATATATAATAAAGTCTTAAATATAAGTCAATAAATAATTGCGATACGAAAATATTCAATTTTGAAAACCTTTGAGGGCTCCGCCACATTTTAACCCAACCCAACCTACATAAAATAAGTATGTATAATATATGTCCCTTTTTAGTTTGTAAATTGCTCTGTACAACGGATTCTATTCTATAATTTTGTGCATGTAAACTAAAATAAATAAATATTGTTATAAACCTGTGTTATCCCACTGCTGGGCAAAGGCCCACTTTCCCTCTTTCCACTTTTCCCGGTCTACCGCGATAAAGAAAAATGGTGTAAGTATGCTTTTTTGATTTTGCTAGCGAATTGGCGTCACGTGCTTTTTCGCCCCAATCGACCGATTCAAAAACGCTATTGGGCGAGTCGCCTGAGTTTTCCTACCCTACATTTACTCCGCACGTTCATGCTAGGCTCACAGAATAGTTATTATTAATCAGTAAGTGTGTAGTTGGCTGTTTCAATACAGTTACCAACTCTAAATTGAAAGTTGCTGGGAATATGATGGAAAATTCTAACTTGGTTCCGAGTAATTCGTTTACACAGAAATTGATTTTGAAAACAAACGTAACTTTTGTGCAGTTTGCTCTGCGTATGTGGGGAGTTGATTTCATTAAAATTTAAGTAACGGCCTTGTTTTGTTTGTTTGTAGTTATTTGTTTCATATGAAACTGGCTCAACCTCATCTGGTTTTCACGGTTCCGTGCAAAAAAGGTGCCAACGGGACCCCTATTCGTCCGTCCGTCCGCTAAACCGTCTGTTCGTCTATCTGTCAGCAGGCTTTATCTCATGATAATAATATGATCATCGATAGGCAGTTGAAATTTTTACAGTGTGTATTTCTATTGCTAAAAAATAAAGGGGGTACATTAAAGGGCTCCATACAAGACCCTTCCAGACAACCCTTCGTGTACGAGTCCGACTCGCACTTGGTCGGTTTTTGAAATATTATTGACTTGTAAAAGTGTTTGTATACCTATTTATAGAAATAAACATAATGTGTCATTAATCATAGAAAGTGGCCAATAGCCGCATTTAGACGTAAATGCGTTGCTATAGCGACGAAGTTAAATATCTCATTTGCATTTAACATTACAGGCACCCATAGTCTTCCAACATACTTCAACCTGATTGAGTGGCTCGATAGTACATATATGAATTCATATAAAAATAACAAGTATCTTTAGTCCACCTTATAAGCACGAACATACATGAAAGTCTGAATTTCACTCAAAATTAACACACATATCTATTCGTTGAATTTCATCGGCGCGAATCTCTGGAGCATAAATATCTGTGACGTCATCCCCGGCTATCTTTTGAGCGGGCCCGTTCACACGGAAACTCCCTACGTTGCATATTCTACACGTCGCTGTTAAGGGGACGTATTGTGGATACTACTCGAAAAACGAAACCTTGAAGACTAAATTAAAGAAATAAAACATTTAACGGAGCAGATCGAGATGGGGATGAGAGTATCAGCTCAACTCTATCTCAAAACTTATTTTGCAGCAGTGGATGGACAGAATTGGAAGTAGAGTTTAACGGTGTAAACCTATCAGTGAGACACTTCATATTTCTATAGATTAGATTAGATTTCTTTATTTGTTTAACATTGTGTATATAAAAAAAGCATGCAAGATATTACGTCGTTTGAGTCCAGTCATGTTTAGCCGTAAGTGTCGGCGTACAAATATTTCCATAACATTGCAAATAATTAATAATAAGACAAAAAAAAAGAAAAATATCTAAGATAAGCATTTACACAATTTATTATTATGAAACTTTAGAAACCAAAAATTATTTTTTAACCGACAAAAAAAAACGGAGGAGGTTCTCAAGTCGACGCTTATATATATATACTTTTTTTATGTATGACCACGCATAACTTTTACAGAGTAGTCCGATTTTGATCATTCTTTTTTTATTGGAAAAGGTATAGCCCAAAGTTGGTCCCATATAAATTTGGAAAAAAAATTCCTTCCCTAAGGGTGGGAAAATAGGGGTGATTTATTGTTCACTCACAGATTTGAATGCTGAGTTGTGTATTATTACTCTACTTAGTGCCACATATGCGTACCCTTTGGCAAACAATTAGTAGATTATAGCCACAAAAAATTATAGAATAAAACTTTTTAACAAAAAAATTAAACCGCCGAAAAAACTGAAAAATAAAAAATAATAAAACTTTTTATTTAACCTTAATAACTAAGTTCTTAAACTAATGTAAGTATACCTAAATAATTTTGAGTCGGCTCCGTTTAAAGGACAATGTCCAAATTGGCCCTGTGCAATAAAGAGTATCAGATTAAACGATAATTAATCGCCTATTTTATTATTTAAGTTGCAAATACTTCTGTATCACGGACTAGCTGTATTCCAAAATGTAGTTTTAATAGAATTTAACGTGACTAATAACATAAGATCGCCATCTTCGCCTAATGTCATGTCGTGTCAGAAGTGAAATAGGGATGTCCAATCAATTATAATCGATTGATTGAATTATTATTCGATCGATTGTGTTTTCTTTTCTAAAGTGTATTTTTAAAATCCTAATAAGAATACTTTATGTATGCAGTCATACTCCAATTTAAATAGGTAGTAAGAATAATATTATACAGTAATCAAAACTTTTTATTTTGATTATCTAATTCATTTTTACGACAATTAATACAAAAATAACATTTCTCTTTCGGCGTAAAATAAACCATTGTCATACGTAGGTACTTGTAATGTTTATATGACAAAGGTGATGTAACAGACAGTTTGAAATAATTTAAGAACACAGTAAATCTTAATCGAAAAAATCGATTATTGGTGTGGTGTCGTACTACATCCCTAGTTTTGCTGTGAACGTCACGTCGCGTCGTTAGTTTAAATGCATTTTAATTTTGCACTTGCATCCACTTTTTAGAAAAACAACTGCATAGGTACCTAATTATCTAGGTAGGTATTATGATATTACCTACTTTTCAGTTTCTTAAAAATCACTCAGAGCTATGAAAAATCGTAGGTACCTACATTTAATATTCGTTGTTATGGTTAGATTATAACCTCAAAATCTGATACTTTTTTTGAAATATACCTTTTTTGCAGCTAGTCCGCTACAAATACAAGATCTTTTAAGAATCTACTAATGATAGAGAATACAATACATAATTATCCGATACTCTTGGCTCCAGGGCCAACAATGTATGGACGCAGAGCAATGTCCTTTAAGGCAATTTAGTGATCTTTGTTTATTAATTGTTTGGCACCGACTCAAAATTACTTAGGTATACTTACATTAGTTTAAGAACTTAGTTATTAAGGTTAAATAAAAAGGTTTATTATTTTTTGATTTTCAGTTTTTCGGCGGTTTAATTTTTATGTTATAATTTTAAAATTCAAAATAACTCAAAAACTATAATGTCAAACAAATACAAGAATAATTTCGAAATTACAAAATATAAGTATGTCAAAATTAAAAGATTTATGTCTTTACAAGATTGATGTCAAACAAATACAAGAATAATTTCAAAGCTAGAAAACATAGATACTTATTTCAAAATGAAAAGTTATGTAAAATTTACATGATTGATGTCAGAATTATAAGGTTAATGTCAAAATTACAAGATTTATATAAAAATTACAGGATTTATATTATAAACCAAATTCTTATAAATTTTAGTGACAGAAAAATTATTAACAATCAAAAAACTTTTTCAGCAGGACAGCAAATACTTATATTAAAGACTAACTCCTGCCCGCGACTTCACCCGCGTGAAATTTCTTGTTTCCATGACCCGCCCCGTCGCATCGCATCACCCTTCCGCGCTATTACTTCGTTTTCGCTTACCGTTTTGCTCGGCTTCTAAGGGTCTTAGCGTGATGTTAAATAGCCTATAGCCTTTCTCAAGAATTGGGCTATTAAATGCAAAAATAATTTTTCAAATACGACTTCTAGTTCCAGAGATTAGCATGTTCAAACAATTAAACAAACTCTTCAGTATTCGTATAGATGATGTTGCTCCTCTGCTTGGCGTAAACTAATTCATGATGGTCACTCATAGACTGACTCACAAAGTAAATTAGTTTATTGTATAAAGCATTTTTTAATTAACCATTCTACTGCTGAACTCATATACTTCCCAAATATGTGTGACTCATTCTTTGATGACTCAAGGTTGGAAAATTATGGAACTCCCAATGGTATATCTATACCACCCTTACAAACTGACATTTATATTTGGTCACAGCACCAGGAATCTGCCCGTTGAAAAACTGCAATAATTAACACAATTTGCAAGCACATTGATCATCACATATCACATATCTGTGACATTGAACAACAATTAACTAATAATTATTGCAATTGATACATATCCTGTACAGCTAAACATCTGGGGTCTTACTACAAAAACTTAAACACTTGTTGAACGAGTGTTTAATGTCAGTGTTATGTCAAAGTCCATATAATTATGTCGTGTTTAAAAGGTGTTTAGCCTAAACAACTGTTAGACACTGTTTTGTGGTAGTCAGGCTTGACTTTAGATTAATTTGACTGTGTAACTTTATACTATGTTTAAGGGAAATAAAGACTTATCTTATCTATCTTAGGGCTGATTTTTCCATCGCCAGATAACCTTTATTCGAAAATTGACGTTTGACAGTTTTTGTATGAAATAACTGTCAAACAAAATTATTTCTTGTAGAAAGTTATCAGATGATTAAAAAATCAACTCTTATCACAGTTGGATTTTATTTAGGGCTGATTTTTCAATCATCTGATAACTTTATTCGAAGAATTATTTTGAAATTTTGACAGTTATTTCATACAAAAACTGTCAAATGTCAATTTTATTCCTCGAATAAAAGTTATCTGGCGATGGAATAGTCAGCCCTTAGTAGATAACAGAAAGCTATCCCCCTTATTATAAAACAAAGTTTTTCTTTAGATCAGCAGTGCGATTCTGTAACCATCTCACCGTGAAAACTTAGGTGAAGTGAACGTGGAGGGAGCTGTCATTTCAACTAATTCTAGGGATTAACACTATTGACAATCTCAAATATTCACTCTAAGCTCACTTCACCCAACTTTTCACGGTAAGTTTTTTTCAAAATTGATCGGCAGGTTCATTCATACCACCGCACCGAGCCAGTTATTGAAATAAGAACCTAATTGTTATAGAAATGCAGTTCTTTATATAAAAATGACAGCTTATGTCAGTGCTAAGTTGTCATTTTAGTATTAAAAACTTTGCCAAAATTTAGATGGCTCAAAGGTTTAGATTAGAACTCTAAAGTATGATTTCGTTTTGTAATAAGAAGGTATCTGTCTCTTCGTCACCTTTTTCGGCACCAAATTTAAAACGCATATTTTAAAATCGTATACGACTTTCACGAAGTCGCGTAACTCCAAAATACGGTCCCCAGGACGCGTTATCATTTTTACAACTTTTATGTATGTTCGCTGAGACGATCAAATCTCTGAAGAATGTGCCGTGCGAAGGTTACCTAAGGCGTAAATGGGTAGATGTTTTTAGAACTTTCTCTACACTTGGATTCTCAAACATAATGAGCACTTTGAGCGGTTCTTTCATTGGAATTATAATCTTATCTGTTCAGTAGTGCAGTTCTATTGTCGAGTGGATTTTCCTTTTGATTTTGTAAGACTGAAACAAAGTGTTAAGTTATTGTTACATAACAAAGCTTTTTTCTTACAAATGACATGAAATCGATAGAAAGGCGAAATAAATTAAGCTTTCTCGTGTATGAGTGACTGTAGCTTAGGTAGATCTATTGTATAGTGGGTGCTGATCCATCTATACTATATTATTAAGAGGTATTTTTTATGTTTGTATGTAGGGGGTAATCTCCGGAACTATCAGTCGGATTTGTGTGTGAAAAGTGGAAAACTGAAAATCAATCTTTTCAGTTGGCCAGGGTATCGGAGCACATTGCACACGACCTAAATCGACTGGAATGGTGATGCTAGATATTGATAAAGCCTTTGACACTGTCTAGCATGAGGGACTACTTCACAAGCTAATTGTTAACGGTGTTCCTCTCTCACTTGTCAAAACAGTCCAAAACTATCTTATTAACCGCCATTTCAAAGTTTCCATATGTGAACACTGTTCTATGGCGAAATTTATTGTATCTGGTGTACCACAAGGTTCAAATTTAGGATCATTTCTCTTTATCCTGTATCTAAATGACATAACTAAGCAACCTATAACTCATCTCGTAATATATGCTGATGACACTGTCACATATATTCTTCAAAGGATATTTAATTAATAATTGGGCAGCTTCAACTTGCACAAAACCTACTTGACTCGTATTTCAGCAAATGGAAACTAAAATTAAACTCCAGTAAAATAGAAGTTATTATTTTTTCGCGTAAACGATCATCACCCTCCAGGCGTTTATTAACTTTAAAAGTCATTCCATAACCTGGAGACGTTCAGTCAAATATCTCGGTGTGGTTTTAGATAGCAAAATTAACTGAACACACTATATCATATCGATGGTGGATATAAGAATACGCAAAGGACCAATGAGGTCTCAATATAAAAGCCAACTTTATACCGGTAGGGCTACAAAACGTCCTTGCTTAAAAAAAAAAAAATTTATGGGTCCTCTCATATATAATAGATTACCAATACATTTAGAAGACTTACCTATCACCGAATTCAAAAAACAATTAGCAAATTGTTGTTAGACAAATGTTACTACACGCTTAATGATTTTTTTGATGATAAAAGTTTCTGTTAATCGGATTCTTGATGTAAAATTATAATTATTTTTATGACATTTCTATAGTAGGTAAGTGCCTAATTCCGAATTATATGTGTGGTAATATTTTTTTTATAATCATCATATAATGGTATTAAAAAATTATTAATTAAATTATTAATTTATTAATTTGGTTTTATTATTGATAAAACTAATAATAATATTATTAGTTTTATCAATAATAGTGTAATTTTTTAATACCATTATATGATGATTATTTTATGCTATAAGTAAGCGAAAAATGTTAGATGTAATTCTAAGTCATTATGTTGTCTCAATTGTATAGAAATGTTATTTAAATGTTAACGTAGCAATTAAGCAATGATTAAATTAAATAATTTTTCATGCCGTAAGGCAAAATGTATCGGGACTCTCCATGAATTAACACTATATTTGTTACCTACATTATTGGCAAATACATTATTTCTATTTCTACACTGATGCACTTCGCGAAAAGGGTCTGAAGGCTATCAATAATGCGTTAGAACCTATTATTAACAAAAAGTCCAAGTTAAGCGCTGCCACTAAGTTACGTATTTATACTACCCTCGTCCGACTATGTCTGACATATGCTGCGCCAGCCTGGAGAAGCCTGACTGATAAAAACTACAATAATTTGCAAGTTGTTCAAAAGAAGGTAGGTAATCAAAATATCTTTTAACGCTGCCTTTCGTACAAATTTAAAACGAACAAATTCCAACCATTAAAAATTGTATCTTAAAATCACCCCGAAAATTCTATATAATATTATGTAAAAATCCCAAACATGATGATTATAGGTTCTTAAATACGATAAGTTATTAGATCTACTTTTGCCTATGGATGAAATTAATGGGTTATCATCATGACCACCATAACCCATTAATTTAAAATAACTTATCGTATTTATTTACCACATTACTATTTTTTGACTGAATCACAATATCTACCTACCACCGGACCGACCGTGCTGCCCTCATCCGGTCGCAGTAAGCAAACTCGGCGAAAAGTTACGCATACTACCCTCAGTTTAGAATTATCATTTTTTGTTTACCCTCATCGATGTTAAATGTTTAAATCTAAGTTATATTAATGTGTGTGTTATGTTTGTGTTATTGTAATGTTGTACCCTGTGCTCCTAATAATCAGTGAGTACATTACCTTTAGTAGGTAAACAGTAGTATGCGTTTAAAGTCAGTGCTAAGACTTTTGTGCTTTTTTTAATATTACTGACCTAGAATGTTTGTAGAATAGTAAAATAGTAAACTCAGTGTAAAATGTTTGTTAAGGTAAGTTAGCCTAAAAACTTGTTATGTATATGGTTGTACACAATTAGAGTAAGATCTTATTGTAAGTATGCACTTTGTGTTATTATGTTAATAATAACGATAAAAAAAATCATCAATCTTTCCATTGCAGTCGGGGGACGGTTCCTTGGAACAGTTCTTTACAGGTCCCCCGACTTCGCTGAAAAGATTGGTTTTCAGTTTTCCACTTTTGTGCACAATGGCGGTTTAATATACCTAATCTATTTAGTACCTAACTTATGCCCATTCAACACTAAAATCATTTATCTTGTTTTCATTTTTTAGTTCAATTTTTTAATTCACTTTTTGACAAGGCAGGTGTGTTTTTTTTAATATTATTATCAGATAGATCTACTTAATTTGCTTTACATTTTTTTTTATGATTACTACTTACCACTAGCCATACCCGTGTGTTAAATATTAATATCGCCGTTGTAGTGGCACGATGTATAATCGGTAATAAAAGAATTTCTTAATGAAATGAATGAGTTTGAAAATATTTATTTCACCATATTTCTATCAATAAACAACAAACAACCAACAAAACTAGCTAGCTATCATATGAAATTCAAGGCAGTTAACAGCACTATAAAAGACACGGTGACGCCATGAATTTGTTACCAACGCACCGAACAGACTGTAGCGTCAAACATTAACGTGGTAGCGCACTGCGAGGGGAGAACGCTGCGGTTGTTGAGTGGGTTTTTATTGCCTTAAAGCATCTTTTACCGGTCAGTAAAGTTTTTGATACTACAAATATACATCACATCAACACATACCTTTTTCCCATAAAATTGGCAGTTAAAACTATAGAACGTCACGTGTCGCGATCCCTATTCATCTTTTGTTCTGCTTATTTTCTATACTGAATCACTTGTTATTTTGACTTATTTGAGATGGTAAAAACTACAGTATAATTTGTGCCAAGGTTTCTTGACCAGTATTAAAATTAAAAACCAAGGAATTAGTAGGTATACGTAATATAATTGTGCGGATACAGTAATTTTATACTGGCTGAAAATCATACCAAAAATAGTTGATAATTATTCGGTATAAAATTGGTCGCAAAAATCGAGCAGTACCTCCCCTACTATAAAGTACACTAAAAACTTACTAGTTCATCGTGATTATAAAGTAATTTTTCTGACTGTACATCGCTTCTTATCCGCCGCATTTACTTTTCCAAGTGCGGCACCCCAACCCCGCGGCGTCCACTGCTCAAGTCCATAATTCAGGCCCACTAGCGCATGACTTCTGGATTACTCTCCAGCACTGAACTGGACTGGACACGACTCGTCGTAAATGTTTGAGCAACAGGTCCAGTTTGTGAAGTGGTCGTTGTTGCTGTAACAACAATAACGGGTCATGTGTTAACTTTATATTTTGCTAGCTTTTGCCCGCGGCTTGTTGGTACACCACAGAATACCTGCAGTACTGTCTCTCCTTTCTCTCTAAATCCATTCAAAGGTTGTCATTAAAATATCGCTTTTAGCGATACGATGGCCCATTTATTTATTATTTTATTTATTTATTCATATAAAAATTCGCATTGTGTTTGAATTATGTAGTACATTAATTTATTTGTTACAGCTAAAAATAATAAATTATGAATTTTAAACAGTTTTCACTATAAATAATCAATAACATAATTATGATAAATATTATGTCAATAGATTGTAAATAGTTGTTATATATTGTGTTATACATCGTGTAACTCACCCCTTGTAAAATTTCAACATCTATATCCGTAATATTTATGCTGTACATAATAAAGAGTATTTCTATTCTTCCCCGAGTGGAGGTCGTCAACCGATATAAAAAGTATCCTATGTTCTAACCCAGCTCATGATCTACCTTTATCATCCAGACGTGATTGATTAGCAAACATAAAAAAATCACTCACAGACTTTCAGGCGTTTAGAAACAGAAGTAGGTGACAAAGGTTCCGTCAGGTAAATTAATTGTTTATCAAATTGACACACTCCGTCAATTTTCCGTATTACAGCCATTTTATACAACCATTAAGCAGTGGTGGCTCAGTGCAGTGGTAACAGCCGCGACTTACGAGTTGTAGGTCGTAGGCCAGACAGGCGCTTTACTTTGTGTAAATTATTTCATCACCAATGCTCTCGAAACGGTGAAGGAAAACGTCGTAAGGAAATCGGCATATCTTGGAACCAAAAATTCGAAGACATTTGATATCTACCAACCCGCAATGGGCCCGCGTGGTGGATAACCTATCCCTTTCGAAGAGAGGAGGCCTGTGTCCCAGCAGTGGGAACATTATAGGCGGATTATGTATTACATCCGCAAACTGTCGACATGACAGTTTTGATACGAATGTACGGACAATTTAAGTTGCTAGTTAATTGGATAAATATTTAATTTACCTGACTTTACATAGATAGGGAGACTATAACAAACTCTAAATCAGAAAGTCAACTAACACCCTAATTGCGTAGCACACTATCAATCTCAATCTGAATAACTTTGAAGGATATTGCTTATTCATAAGTTAGGGCTTCCACACATAAACACGATACGACGTCGCGTCGTACAATGCCAATATCAGACAATGTCATTACGTTGTGATATCGCTTTCAAGCATATACAAGACAGCAACATACATGCCAAGTCTGTCACTAGCAGCCGTCCGGACAATCGTTGACGGTCACCATCTGACCTTGAATGGTGGCACCTTTGTTACGATTTTTTTTTATTGACAATGGATTTTGAATGGTCAAGAGTGAAAACTCTTGACCTTAATCCAGCCCAGAGGCAGGGATGAAATCTACGGTGGAACGAGCTTGCTCAGAAGAATCCTATATACTCTCGCCCAGAAGAGATTCGGGTTGTATGAACTCGGGAATGCAGACGCAGGCATACAATTCCACTCCTTAGCTGTGCGCATCAGAAAAGATGATGAGAAGCGCTTAGTGCGTATATATGGTATATTAACCAAATAGGGGTGGTATCCCGCAGTGCGTTTGGACTCTCGATGGTAGAAAGGTGAAGGCGGGATGAGCTCATGTAGCTCTTGAGCACACTCCCCAAAGTACAGTCTGTAGAAGAAGACGACGAATCGAAGGATTTTACGACGCGACGTCGTATCGTGTTTATGTGTGGGAGCCCTTAGAAGAATGTGTCTGCTCAACAACGTAAATAACGTAATGAATGTTCTTGGACTGTCAAAATGAAAGATTTCTACTAATAGTGTGTTACACAATGACAGTTATTTAGTTTACTTTAAGTTAAGTATGTCTCAACAAGATTTATATTAAGTATACAACATACTTAACCACACGCTTCAGAATTTGTTCTTAACCAATTTACCTAGAGTCATCCTGTGTGTGTAATATGACGATGGAACTTGTATGGAGTGCTTCAGGATAGTGGAATGCCTTTCAGTGTGGGCGACGAGGGCAGCGGTTATGCCTGGTAGACAATAAGATATAGCTATCTCGCTCATCATCATCTGCCTAGCCTTTTCCCAACTGTGTTGGGGTCGGCTTCCAGTCTAACCGTATGCAGCTGAATACCAGTATTTTACATGGTTTTGTTATAACTATCTAGTTGATTTTCGTAATGCAAGAGAGGTACTTAACCACACAATATTTTTTCAATGTCTTAGAAATAACTATTAATTTGATGCCGAGCAGTGGTGGCCCAGTGATGGTGGTGGGTTCTAACCCAGGCAGGCGCTTTACTTTGTGTAAACAATTTCATCACTTGCTCTCAAAACGGTCCAAAACAAACATAATAATGAACTTTCTGAATCCAGGCGCTGTGATTTTTGAATCCACATTTTTGATTTTTGAATTAAGTTTTTCCTCTTTGTTCAAGTAACGGTCGTAGACTTGCTATACGATTCTAATAACTTGATGTGAAATAGTTATTTCAAATGTTATGTTAATTCATTTTCATGGCCACACGTACAGACGTCCCCAGCGATGTTCTCGCTTGTCACAATTTCTATTTTCGTGTGATTCTGCAGAGTAATAACACGATAGGTCTTAACTTTGCAATTCGGGATAACTTTGTCATGTAATACGAAACATTTTAGTATGTTTTGATATGACATACCTGTCTTATAAGCAGTGATAGGAATAGGTAGTGCCTATTTGCCTAAACTTCGAAGAACAGAGACAAGAAACGGAGACTTCCTTAGGACTAAATTTTTTCCGGAACATGTGTCCAGAAATTCGGGACAACACTTTTAATCTATACTTATAATAAATCTGTAGAAGTGAAAATTCTGTACATTGAAAATCATCATTCTCCTGCCCTTATCCCAATTTATTTGGGGTCGGCGCAACATGTCTTTTTCTTCCATACTTCTCTATTAGTCGTCATCTCGGTAGTCACCCCCTTTCTAACCATATCATTATTCACACATTCCATCCATCGTTTCTTTGGTCTTCCCCTACTCTTATAGCCATCGACATTCATACTCAAAACTCTCCTGACGACATTTTCCTCATTTCTCCGTAACACATGCCCATACCATGACAACCGATTTCCACACAACTTTTCAGTTACCGGTGCCACTTTCAGACTTCCTCTTATGTACTCATTTCTTATTCTATCCATTCGTGTAACACCACACATCCCTCTTAGCATTCTCATCTCAGCTGCATGCAATTGCCTTTCATTTATCCCTTTTGTGGCCCAACATTCTGATCCATACAAGACAGCAGGTCTAATTATGGTTTTATATATCTTCCCCTTAAGTTTAACGGGAACAATCTGCGACTCCCGCATTCCCCATGCGGGAGTCGCAGATTGTTCCCGTGACCTGCCGCCATTTCATCCATCCAATGTTAATTCTGTGCATAACCGTCCGATCTACTTCGGCATCGCTTTGCACGAGTGAACCGAGATACCGAAAGTCGGAGCAGACTGGGAGAAGTGCGCCATCAAGCGCTATGGTTCCAAAACTGGAGAGACCGCCGAAACATTGAAAATATCAAAAAAATAAATGGCAGGGGGTGTTACTAGACCGACACCGAACCCAAAAATGTGATTAAAAAAATTTTTGTCTGTCTGTCTGTCTGTCGGTCTGTCTGTCTGTCTGTCTGTCTGTCTGTCTGTCTGTTTGTTCAGGCATCACGCAAAAACTACCGGTTCGATTACGATGAAACTTGGTATAATTATTCTTTAATATCCTGGGCACCACACTGGGTACTTTTTATCCCGGAAAAGTATATACAATAAAAAACAAACTTAATTTTGCGGTTCGATCCCTAGATCCGATTACTGTACCAACCGCAAATAATAAGTTTGTCGTAGGTTAGGTCACACGCAGTGGAGTTCATTTTTATTCCTTTTACTTTTTAGAGTTATTTAGGTTTATTTTTATATAAGTCGTAGGTATAGATTTTAATTTTAAAGTATAGGTAGTATATTTGATAGTGTACGTAGTGACCGTAGGTTATTTTATAATACTGTTAGGTAGCATAGTCATTCGTATAGATATTAGTTTTTAGAGATTTTGCTTATTTATTGAGTTTAGATTGAGGGGCCCGTGGCTAAGTAATAACAGCCGCACAGGTCGATCGGTCAGGTTAAGCTACGCTTGCCGCGGTCGGTCTGTGGATGGGTGACCATCTTTACATACCGAGACACCTCCGTGCCTCGGAAAGCACGTTAAACCGTTGGTCCCGCCTGTCATTCGTGGATCTTTGACAGTCGTTACGGGTAGTCAGAAGCCCGAAAGTCTGACAACCAGTCGTACCAAGGGTATCGTATTACCAAATAACTGGGTTGTGGCGGTCAGATAGGCAGTCGCTCCATGTAAAATACTGGTATTCAGCTGCATCCGGTTAGACTGGAAGCCGGCCCTGAACATTGTTGGGAAAAGGCTAGGCAGATGATGATTGAGTTTAGATTAGTTATCGTCATAAATAGGTTTATTTAGGTAGGTAGGTATTTTATTTTCTGTTATTGAGTTTATTTATTTTTTTAATTAGGTAGGTACTTAGGTAAAGATATCATATAGGTACCCTCTTAATCACCATTAATGAGACACAATTGGTTTTCTATTATAATTAGCCACAAAGGGCCCGCGAGATAGATGGCATCCTGGTGCACATACATTTTATCCTGTTAGTTAGCACGTTCCCGTGGGGTAATTTCCGACATCCACGCGGGCGAAGCCGCGGGCAGAAGCTAGTAATAATAATAATAATTCATTTATTTCAGATAATAATAATCCATACAATACATTAAATTATATTAAAATCAATTGGTACGTAGACCACAGACACTGAAATAGAATTAAAATCAATTTAAACAATACTAACATTACATTAAATTAAATAATACATATTCCTATCACTGCTTATAAGTTAAGTTAAAAGGTTTATTCCTCGTCTTAACTAATATTGCTTGTTCCGCTTTAACGCTAAAACGACTGACCGGATTTAGATGAAATTTATACATATGGATAGACCATGACCTGAATTAGGACATAGGATACTTTTTATCGCAATATTCCCACGGGATCGAGACTTATGCGGGTGAAACCGCGGGGCGCAGATAGTACCCCGTCAGGAACGAACTTCTTTACGGGATACTCGCACGCACACACACTCGTATATAATAGAAAGAGAGAGAGAGTGAGAAAGTGTGAATTTAATACGCTTTTTTAATACAGAGCCATCTAGTACAAGTTTTTAGAAGCTCTCATAAAGTGGTTGCCATCTTGGATTTTAATTTTGACTCCGCTTTCTGCTTTAACACCCTCGAAAAACATGAAAAAGACACCCATTATGAAAAATTTTAAACTTTTCGCAGCCGCCATCTTGGATTTTCATTTTGATCTCACTATCGACCTTAGCACCCTCGAAAACCATCTCTAGAGAAAGTCGCATAAAGGGAGCATAACGCTTTTTAGGTACATGACATTTTCTATCAGTTTACTCAGCGTTAAAGAACTTCGTTCCAAATATCCTTCTGTATTGTACGTTTACAGACACGAATCTTATAAATACCAACACTAAACCCGAAACAACTATCAGTAAGTATTACCTAACGCGAAACGCAAAAGCCTCAACTTTAATAAAACCGACACTGCTCCACCCAAAAAAACCTCGACTAAAGTCCATATTCAAACCAACCAATAAAACTCAATCGAGGTAGTGCTGGATATAGTCATGATATACCGAATACAAAAGTAAGGCATCGGTCAAACCGGAGGTGGGCGACATAACGGACCGCCAGCCACCGGATACGGTCGGCCGCGGGATCACTTTCAGCCGGAAACAGCGGCCATTGCCGCGTGGATCTATTTCCTGCAGTTTCAACGACAAACTTCATTCAGTATATTGAATAAGGAATAGTAATGTTGCGGATTTCATTCGGTTTACCTAAATTCTGCTCTATTTACTCTAGTCTTAAGTAACATTTTGAATGTGAGTTAGTATTTCAATGATGAAAACTCTATTAAAGTTAGTCTCGTTTTTGAGATTAGAGAAGGCTAGTTCTTTGTGTTTCGTAGCATCAAAGCTCATCTATACTATCAGTCTATACTATTAATATGTTTGTTTGAATGCGCTAATCTCTGAAACTATCAGTCGGATTAAAATAAAATATTTTATACATTTGACAGTCCAATTCTTGAGGAAGGTGGAATGGCTATTTACTCGTAACATCACGCTATGGCCCGTAGCAGACGGGCAAAAAGAAAAGTAGTCAGAAAGAACGGTAAGTGAATACAAAGTGATAGTGCGGGCAGGCGATGCAATACGAAGAGTCAGGAGAACAAGAAATTTCACGCGGATCAAATCGCGGGCGGAAGCTAGTATTGAAATAAAGAGAAATATGAGAAATTTATTTTATGTACTCGACAAGGAATATCGACTGACTATATAACTTACAACGCAAATAATAATAAATACATAATTAAAATAAAATAACTTTATTTCCTTTAGACCTTGATATATATGATGTTAGTAATACACCTACCTACTACTACCAGCAATAAAGAGACTTAAGAGACTTTTGATAAGGATTAACAACGGGCGGAAAATTCTACATGCAGTGATCAGGGTTGCTGCTTGATATTCATATCTGTGGCTGCCAATTACATTAAATTGCTATTTCGCCGATATCAGACGCTTCACATTTTCTTCTGCTTCTCTCTCTTCTGCTGCTTCATTCGGCATCAAGCTTGGTGGAGCGACGATGTTCGCAGGATGGCTGATAGCAGCTGGATGACACTTGTCAGAAATCAAGTTGATTGGCGTGCAATACATGTGCGCGCTTAGTACATAATTTATAGAAATGAAAATGTAAAGGGGTGGGATCTTGGTGTCCTGAAACACAGGCCACGAGCCTAGCTTAGGCACCAATCTCTCACAATATATACTTACCTGAACTATGTGTCATTGTCGAAACTGACCAAATGTAAAATAACTCAAGTACATTGTGGTGAGAAAATAAAATTTATTATTATTATTATTAATAGGTGATGTCCAGCAGTGGACTGCTATTAGGCTGATGATGATTATTCGGCACATTTCACTCGAAATGAAACGTCTGAACACAAAATTAATTTATTAGTGAATCGATCCAACGATGTTGGATTTCGGCACTCGGCATCTTTCACTCGCCTACCGAATGATCGAAAAATTAAATGCAAGGAACAGATGAACGTTTATCCCTATACAATTTTGTCGGTGTCGTGTGCAAGTGGAATGAAATCACAATGAACCTTTACTCGAGTAAACTATTCACTCGAGTGGAGCAGATGCTGATGCCCGGTTCTTGCAGCCCAAAATTTGTCGGTTTTGTTATAAGGGCTTAGCAACAGTTCCTTTAAAAAGATTGCCTTGAAAAGGGAACTTTGCCATAAGATACATGAGACGAAAGCGTCGTAATATAGCTACGAAACTAAATCTTCAATATTCTGGAAGATAAAATAACGTAGGTGTAAAGCTACGGTTTGCTAGAAGAGAGGTGGCCGCCATTAGGTATGTTGAAACTGTGTGTACTCCCCGTCACTTTTCCCTAAAGGTTCATTAGAAAACCAGCGTCAGACAGCATCTGTCTGGCATTAATGCTGAAATGAACCTTTTTGGCGCAGCCGTGAGGCACACACTATTGTTGTCTGAAACATTATTATTTATTTTGTATTTTGTGTTTCACGAACTGTGTCCAAATAAACTTTTTTGCCTTTCTTTCTTTCTTTCCATATAACAGCCGCAGTGACGTCCGTCATGAAACTAATGGCACTGGGGTTTGACATTACAGTGTTAAAAACGCTTTCTAGGGATCCACTCCAACTTAGTTTTATAAATAGCTTCTAAGTGACGTCATTCTACCATGCATTGCGGATGCTATGTGGCGGCCACCGCAGTCTTAGGAACCCCGACCTTATAACTGTAAGTCTATAACCATAATCGGTCGACAGCCATTACGCAACCAACAAATAACCTCCCTACAAACATTAGGTACCTAACTCATAAATCAAATCCAGCAATACAGCATTTAAGCTAAATTCGTCCAATCAAAATGCTAATCCTAATTCCGGATATAACATTGTTACCTATAACGTTGCTATAATAGTTATATAGCAGCGCTATATAGCAGTGTTATATAGCAGTGTTATAATTGCGTTTGAGTGAACCGGTATTCAGCATGACGGCTCGAAAATCCGATGACTAGGGTTGTTCTGTGTTATGAGGTATCGATAGTTTTAATTTAAGTTTTCAAGTGATGCTGGACTTAATTCGGTATATTGAATTTGGTACAGACAGGACGTTGTTGTAATTATGTTTATTCCTTCATCTTTATTGAATAAGTCATATAAGTAAAATGCTAGGTGCACAGCAGAAGTTGCAGCAACAGTATCGTATTGCTGCAACTGCATTCGGTAAACATTGTTTATGTTTATATCTACAAGGAGGGATCTATCACTGGCGTCGTATATCCTTGGAGTGTTCCGAGGTAACATAAATAATCCGGGTGTGCTACAGGGGATGGGCTTGTGTGTGCCGGGTGGGTACGTGTATCGTCGACGACGACCCAACCTCTTCGCGGTGCCGCGCGGTCGAACTAAACTGTGGGATAACGTCCCTCTGACGCGAACAATGCGCACACTAAATTTGGTGGCTGATAAAATAGATATTTTCTCATGTTCACTGAGCGAGTTCGCAAAGCTATTTACACTTATGTAAACGTAAGTGTAAAAATCTTATGTTGTAAATTATTCCATTAATAGTCTTCATTACATTTTGTTTACTTTACAAGTGTTATTGTGTTTTGCTTCGTTAATTTTGTTATTTCCTTGTGTTATTTTTTAAATTGTATTTTACCTAACCTACTTAGGATGTATTTGTGTCACTTTGTAGTTTGTAAATTGCGCTGTACAACGCCTTGGGATTCAATTTTGTAATGTTGTGCGTGAATTTTAAATAAATAAATAAAAAATCTGTCTTTTGTTGTTGTGTATACACATTTATAAACATTGCAGTTTAGCTGTAGAGCATTATGTAATGGGGTGAATCCCTACTCACTCCGTTTCAGTCAGAGTGAATAGGGATACAGGGGTTAATCGGGACGATAGTTTGTTGCCATAAACGACACTTAATCGCTAATTATAATACAGTAAACACTTTTTGGCAACAGACTATTATTATTTCAATGTTAAAATCCCTATTGAAATTCTTCCCGATTCACCCCTGTATCCCTATTCACTCCGTTTGACTAGCCAAACAAACAACCGATATAAAAACATGTTTCATGTGCCTTTTCATAAATAGTTACGGTGCTATTTTCTCACTTCCCCAGATCTATGATCCTACCTTAATACTACCAAAATCATCGTCTATCACACCCATTTCAAACCATTCTTGTTACTTTTCCATAACTTTATCACCCCTACTGGATATATCAGCTGCTTATTGAGTCGGGTAAGTTGGAGAAGCCAATTTACAAAACGGGGCTGTTAAATGATCCTTGTAAGCTTTTCAATTTCCGACTGAATATGAGCAGGCTTTTGCCCTTGATATATATTTCACTGCGAAGTTGTTTCCCGTGCCGCGTTTCTTCCAAAGAAAAGGGAAAAGAAATGAATTAATTTTGCTGACCAAATATTATGGCGGAAGCCACGATAGCATAAGCATGATCTGCCTATAGTGTTTTCTGGGTGGGAGTACTGGGACACAAGCCTCCTCTGTGTTAGAGGAAGTGGGCTATTATCCACAATGTGGGCCTAGTGCGGGTCGGTAGATGCCACATGTCTTCGAATTTTTGGTTCTAAGACATGCCGGTTTCCTCACGATGTTTTCCGTTTTAAGAGCAGTGCTGATGAAATAGATTGCATAAAGTAAAGCGCTGGCGGAATTCGAACTCACGACCTACAAATCGTAAGTCAAAGCATAGAAAAAATTAATTGAAATAAATAAATAAATTGAAATAATTGCTGTAAATAAATTAAAGCTTTAAATTTTTTTTAAATACCAGCAGATTTATGTATTCTGTAAAAATGCCACCGTAAAAACTTAGGTACAGTGAGCTTGAAGTGAATCCACCATGGCTAGCATCAAGTGGAATGACAGCTCATTTAAAGCTCATTTTGCCTAAATTTTCACGTTGAGATTTTAGACCGACCGATTTTTTTTTTAGACCGAGCGAATTGCCGAATAGATAGTTTTACTACATACATACTTGTAGCGGTATCTACAACGCCACATGCGTACAACGCGTCATACTGACGTCACGCAAATCCTGCATCTCGCAAGCAGAGTTTACCGCGCCATTAGCATATACACAAACTTCCCAACATCAATTGTTGGGCAATTGCCCGCCAGACACAACCCCCGTCTGGTGGGAGGATCCTCCCTTTTCTATAGAGGATAAATGGACTTCACACCCTGTTCCTCAGATCTCTATATACTTAAACTAACGCCTTCTTCCCATGGGGGTACCCTACAGCACCCTACTCCATTTGCTTCGTTCACGTTCATACATCTGGTCAAATGCAATTATAATCTAAACTTCATCCTAAACGCTGCCTTAATTTATACGCTTAAATCTCTGAGCGATGCCACAAATCCCAGAAAACGTTCCTTGATTCATTCAAAGCTAAAATTGTTTCCTTGTTTCCAACAACAATTCGTTTTCACTAATTTATATTGTGTTCTTAATTCCTTAAAGTTTTGTCCAAGAGACGCTGTCGCTGTCCCAATGTTTAATTAATAGGCAAGGTAAAACTTGGTCAGGGAGCCTAATGAAAATTTATACAGTTTTAATTAATACGCACTTATTAATATTTATGAATGTTTATTAATATTTATAGGTTTAATGTTTGAGGTTTTGATTAGGTTTAGCTTGAGTTGGATTTGGATCACCTAACATTGATATGAATTTATGTTTTGCGACCTATATTGGTATTTTAAAATATATTTTATTTGTTTTTTTTTGGAAAATTGGTCAGTCATGACATGACTCATAGGAGTTTCCACGACGAGTCAAATGTGTGTTTTCTGAAGTTTTGATAGCTCGTCACAAAAATCGAAAACCAAAAATATTAGAGGGCGAGCCTATTGCCGTCAATTGGGCACAAATCCAGACTCCAGGCTGCTCTTGAGAAATTTCAGATGAATAAACTCAATAACACTTTACCCGACCCGGGAATCGAACCAAGTACCTTCATGCTTAGTAGTAGCGTTTGCGACCACTAGACCAACGTAGACTTATTTTATAAAATACTCACAGTAAATATCCAGAAGGCCAATTCTCGTAATTTAAAACGTTCAAAATCTAGTCTCAGTCTCATCTCGGTGACAAACAAATGTCAAAAACTTGTCAAAATGTAGGGAAATTTGAGGTATTTTTGACAGATTGAGACTGAGATCAGACTGTGAATAATCTTAAAATTACGAGAATTGCCCCTCAGATGTAAAATTGATTAGACTTCATAGAGCATTGCAAAAAGGAATTTATCTAAAAAATATTACTTTCTGTAAAACTTAATTTAAGAAAAACACTATTATCTGTAGTGATTTTTTCATAAATTAGACATTCAATAACCCTCCCTTGATTTTAAAACTAATCGACCTTTCAAAGACCAATCAAAAAAATTTCTACCTTCAATATCGAATAAGGTAGGTACTGAAATACCCAAAAAACTCGTCGCTGAAAAGATTCTTACCTATCAAATTAATTAGCTCCCAGTTTTAACGAAATATTATTCTAATTAGTAAAATTTATGAATGAATTTTAATTCATTCATTGTTGACAGCTGACCGCGCGCGCGATAAGTCGTTGACCGATTGTGTACGAGTGTGTGAGGACAATGACCTCGAACTTTGTAAAATGTTGCACCTGTAACATAGTGATAAATGAAGTGTTAGCTTTTGTCTATAATAAAATGACTGTGATGGATGAGATTTCGTTGATCAGAATTTGCAATACAGCATTTGATTCGGATGAAATTTTAACGGCCAAAAAGTTATTATTTGAAGCCTTATCAAATAAGAAAATGAAGAGGCGTAGAAAGGATGGTAAAACAAGCCGGGATTTAGAAGATATTGTTGAGTTGCTGAAATCTACGGATGCGGAAGATCCAGAAAAACTACCCATCTTTGTGGCGAAAGAACTGCATAGGCTCCCTCCTGTTACCTTTGACCACCTTGATGCAACTCGCTTACTTAAGGATATTTTGTGGCTACAACAAGAGGTGAAGACCATAAAAACAGACTATGTTTCTAAAGAAGATTTAAAAGACATTAAATCTAAAGACTTAGAAGAGGGTGCGGGTATGACAACAAATAATAAAAGAGGTGCGTGTCTAAGAAGTAGTTTTCACTACGATAGTGGCCCCATGGGAATGCAACATGATATCAATATGGGTTTGCTACACAATTACGAGTATATGGTGTCAGATAGGGCGGTAGACGAAAAAAACGACGATAATTGCAAAGTAACTGTCGGTGTGTCAATCCCACCCGCCAATCGGGTTCTTAACGTCACTAGTAACGCTGTCTCGCTTACGCCAATACAATGTGTGGAGTTGTCGTTGCCATCGCCCTCGCGCGGGGAGGCCGGCACTGCGGTTTCAAACGAGGAGAACTCGCCTGTTTGCACCAGTATCACGGAATTCGGATGCGTTGAGGCCTGCGCTGCGGTTTCGAACACTGATTGTACACCTATGTGCGCACACGCAGCTGGCGCGTGTCATACCAGTACAGATGTAACCCGTACGAGCGATAAGGAGGTGACTAATCATACTAGCTTACAAAACCAGTTTGCTACTAAACCAACGATGGCTGACGTTCTTAAGGCAAGTAGAGATTCGAAGCAGAAAGTGTACGGTACCGAAAACAACTGGCAGGTAGTATCTCATAAAAAGAAGCGTACAAATGCGAGGTTTATTGGTAACACGGGGACTGATACAACTGATTTGAACTCTAAATTTAGAGCAGCAGAGACCATATTGCCCATTTACATATCAAATGTTAGTAAACAAACACAAGAGTCGGACATAATAGATTTTATTTGGAACAAAACTGGAGAAAGGGTTACTCTAGAGAAGATCCGTGCAAAAAAGGAAAAATATTATGACTCATACAAGTTATGTGTTCCAAGACACCTATTACATGTGTTTCTGAATGATGCGTTGTGGCCTGAAGGTATTTGTTTTCGACGTTTTGTGGTCTTTAATGAGAAAACGAAAGAGAACATAAAATATGATAATGCTATGAATTCAAAATAAACAGTTACCCATGGATCCCAATAGTAGTAAGACAACACAGCTATTCAATATGGTAACATTCAATTGTAAGTCCATTAAACGTTCTTTTGAAAGTGTGAGACGTATCTGTAAAACCGCCGACATAGTGGCGCTTCAAGAAACGTGGTTGCTGCCTCACGATATACCGTTGTTGGGGACAGTTGATGAGAAATTCGAGTACACGGGCAAGTCTGCGGTTGACACTTCTTCGGAGATTCTTATAGGAAGGCCGTTCGGCGGTGTGGCCTTATTATGGAGGAAAGGCATTTTTCAGTCAGTTTCGTTAGTGCAGTGCAAAAGTGTGAGACTTACGGCTATAAAAGCGTCTTTGTGTGATCGATCTATTATAGTATTTAGTGTGTACATGCCTACAGATAATGTAGAAAATATGTCAGAATTCACCGATTGTTTAAGTGAGATGAGTGCTATAGTTAACAACAGTGAGGTAGAAGCCATATTTATGCTAGGTGATTTTAACTCGCATCCTAATCAACCTTTTTGGAAAGAATTATGTAATTTTTGCTCTGATCAACACTGGATATTCGCTGATTATGAACAGCTGCATAATAACACTGAAAATTATACCTATATCAGTGATATTAACGGAAGCAGACGGTGGCTTGATCACTGTATTGTTACTAAGGCGGCTTGGCAGTCTGTTAAGAGTGTAAGCATAGAATACGGTGTTTTCTGGTCTGACCACCTGCCATTGACTGTTGAGTGCAATCTAAACACTGTTATGCCAAGGGTAAAGCCAATTGTAGAAAATGTCCCTAACAAAGTGATATGGCGCGAGCGAAGTAACAGTCAGATCAGAAGATACCATGATCTGTGTAATGGTAAGCTTAGAGACATTGACTTTCCCGAGCAATTTTTAACATGTGCTGATAAAATGTGTAATAACACTGAGCATAGAAAAGAACTGGACAAGTTGTATAGTGACATTGTGTCTGTGTTATCGGAGTCTGCTATTCATACCTGTGAGCAGAAAGAGGCACGAGTGATTGGTCGTGTGGTTGGATGGAACAAGCATGTGCATGAGGCTCACAGGGAGGCTCGGATAAGGCATCAGGTTTGGGTACAACTCGGCAGACCTCAGTTCGGTCGAGTATGGGATGAGATGCGCGAGAGTCAAAGAGTTTTTAGAGGCAGGCTGAAATGGTGCCAGAAAAATCAAGACCAAATTAAAATGGACATTTTGGCCTTGCATAGGGCTTCAAAAAACTTTGCTCAGTTTTGGAAGTCAACCAATAAGCTTAACCTTAAGCCGGGCCTTCCTGTGAGTGTCGGGGGCCTGGATACTTCGGAGGATGTAGCCAATATGTTCAAGGACCTTTTTGTAGTGCCTTCACCACTGGGACCATCAAATGAGAGTGTCAATGCTGAGGCTGGTCATGGTAAGTCTCTTTCTTGTTTTTCTGCTAAGCAAGTGACTAAGGTTATTATTAAAATGTGCAGAGGCAAGTCACCTGGACATGACAGTCTCAGTATTGAACATTTGAAACATGCAGGTGTGCATTTGCCTAGGTTACTGGCTATGCTTTTCACGCTCTGTATCAGTCACTCGTACTTGCCAACGAACATGATGAAAACAGTGGTAGTCCCTATTGTAAAAAACAGAACGGGTGATATCTCTGATCCATCCAACTACAGACCTATATCGCTTGCCACTGTAATAGCGAAAGTATTGGACAGTTTGCTTGATAAAGAATTAAGTAACATTTTACAGATACATGACGCTCAGTTTGGGTTTAGGCCCGAGCTTTCCACTGAAAGCGCAATTCTCGGTCTCAAGCAAACTGTCCGATATTACACGGATAGAAATACCCCCATTTATGCCTGCTTCCTTGACCTTTCCAAGGCGTTTGACCTTGTAGCCTATGATATCCTGTGGGGGAAGCTGAGGGAAGCGGGACTATCAATCGAACTCCTAGAGATCTTTAAATATTGGTACACTAATCAGCTTAATTGTGTTCGATGGGGAGGGTCTCTGTCCGAATCGTACAGGTTGGAGTGCGGGGTGAGGCAGGGTGGTTTGACCTCGCCTAAGCTCTTCAACCTTTACATTAATGGGCTGATTGCTGGGCTCAGCAGTATGCGTGTCGGATGCTGGATAGATAACGTTTGTGTAAACAACTTTAGTTATGCTGACGACATGGTGCTGCTGGGCCCGACGGCCGGCTCGATCAGAGAGATGTTACTCGTGTGTGAGCGATATGTCACAAGTCATGGGCTTGTTTACAATGTAAACAAAAGTGTATACATGGTTTTTGAGGCCTCCGGTAGACGTGTACGTAGCGACCCAGTTGTAATGCTGAACGGGCTGCCCCTCAAAAGAGTTGACAATTTTAAATACCTGGGACACTTCCTAACCGGAGACCTCAAAGACGACGCAGATGTGGATAGAGAGCGCAGGGCGCTAGCGGTCAGGGCCAACATGCTGATACACAGGTTCGCTCGTTGTAGTATCGGGGTAAAGATTACGCTGTTTAAAGCGTATTGCCAATCGTTCTACACGAGCGGCCTGTGGGTGAGGCATACTAAGAGATCACTAGACGCCCTGCGTATTCAATATAATAACTGCTTCAGGATGCTGTTGGGACTGCCGCGCTATTGTAGTGCGTCCGGTATGTTCGCTTTTGCGCATACTGATGATTTTTACGCCATAATGCGCAAAAAAACAAACTCCATCTTGTCAAGGGCGCGGTCTAGTTCTAACAGCATCCTAAGTATGATGATGGAAAAATACGACGCACCTTGGTTGTCGCACGCTGTGGAGGTGCTGGTCAGAAGACCCCTCAGCTAACCTTAACCTTTTTATTTTCTTTTATTTTTGTCTCTGTGTTTTTGTTTACTAACAATAGCTGTTAAGAACAATGTTACTAACAATTGGGCTTAGTTGCCATAAATAAACAAATATTATTATTATTATTATTATTTTAATAAACTTCGGTTTTATGAGTTTCTTTTTAATGGAGTCCCTTTGAAATGGGCACCTGTCATTTGGTTTGAGAGAGGAAAGGAGTGGTATTTGGCTCGATCGTGAATTTATTAGGAGGCCATAATCAGCCAATAATATTCCCACTGCTGGGACACTGGACTCTGTGAGAGGGAGTGGGCCGTAATTCACCACGTGGGCTCAGTGCGGGTTGGTACATGTCAAACGTCTTCGAATTTTTAGTCCCAGCACAGCATAGCATAATTATATGTACGTAACATCACAAAAACAAATGTTTACGTTGAAAGTAGCGAAATCAGTAAAAAAAACTCGTTTAGTCACCTAATTTGCTCATCCAATTTGCGTCACTCAAAGCTTACACATAGGTTTTTCCGAGGGTCGGAGTCATCTGCGAAAGGGGTGGTGTTGCCAGTTACGTGGAAGAAAAACGTAGGCACTTATTCAGGCTATACGATGTCCTTGGAAAGTAAAAAAATAGATAATATAAAACAAACACAAGACAAAAAGAAAATAAATTTCAGAAACTGTCCACAATATTGCTGAAAATATCGACGAGTATACTTAAAAAATACATACAGATGAATATTAGAACCTCTTCCTTTTTTGAAGTCGGTGAATAAACTACGTCGTACATACGTGACGTCTGACTTTATACATGACTATGCCTAAGAAAAATAACTGAAGGGAAATGGAACCTGAAACGTAGGTATAGACAAGAAAGGTAGGTACTGTTGCGAGCCTTCGCTATGACAGATATATTACTATCTCATTATATTCTATTTTTTGATTCCTTATACTTACAACAAAAAACAGTTGATTAATATGCCGTCACAATTTAAAAAATAACTTCATAATTCAATTTTTAGCCTCGAAAATTACTCACGCATCTCGAAATACCGCTAACGACCCCAAAATTCTACAAAATCTTCCAAAAATGGCAACACTTGACAAACGATGAGTCAGCTGTATTCCCAAGTAGCATCCATGCCATGCGTGGGGCGCACTTAAATCTGATGCGTCACTCTTACGTAAATACCTACGCAAGTTTTCTAAGTACTTCGTGGATGAAATGTCTTTGGTGTATGTAGGTTGAAATATATGTTCGGTTTTCCAGATGTGTTTTTGTTTTTTTAGAGATACAAGAAAAATAAATGAAAAGCGTCAAGTGATAAGTTCCATGTGGACCAAATTCTATGACAACGTGATAAGAATTAGCAAAGGTACTTACCGATGAATTTACAGACCGTTATTGGTCAAAATCGGGCAGTGGTGGCCCAATAGTCACTGCCGCGACTTACAGTTCTAGGTCGCAGGTTCAATTCCATTCAGGCGCTTTACTTTGTGTAAATTATATCATCAGTACTGCTCTCAAAACGGTGAATCAAAACATGGTGAGGAAACCGGCATGTCCTAGAACCAAAAATTCGAAGACATGTGACATCTACCAACCTGTACTTTGCCCGCGTGGTGGACTACGGCCCATTCCCTCTCACAGAAGGGAGGCCTGTGTCCCAGCAGTGCGAACATTATAGGCTGAATATGTAAGTATGAGAATGTATTGTTGAAAATTAAGACTCATCTTTACCAATAATGAAGCATAGACCTCATAGCTTTGCATAGTAGACCCTCCCATATGGAAGTAGCTATTACATTTAAAATTAGCTTACGAATCTATTTATATGCACAGTTTGGCAACAAAAAAATTTACCATTGGTATGCAAAACGATTCGTTTTTGTTTAAAGGAACCGAGCATGGGGACTGGATCAGGGGATCCGACCGGAATAACTCAGTAAATTGGGTAATCCGTTTGTCCGAATTATCGTCGCTTCACTAAATGATGAGTGAGGTAATGATATTTATTTCTGTGAGTAGGCTTTACACGTCAATAATATTTTTTTAATTGACTTAGTAGGTATGTGGAAGCTTAAATATCGCAAAATTAACAGACCGAAATTCGAACCGAATTTAGGCCGTGGCAGCCAATCTCAACGGAGCCTGACCATCGACACGGGAGATATTATAGTGCACAATTGAGGCCATGAGAGCCACAGTGGCCTAACTGAAAAAAAAATAACTAATTTTTTAGGCCACTGTGGCGCTATGACTTTTTAACCGACTTCTAAAAAAAGAGGAGGTTCTCAATTCGGATGTTTGTATTTTTTTTTTTTATGTTTGTTCGCGCATAACTCCGTCGCTTGCCAACCGATTTGAAAAATTCTTTTTTTGTTGGAAAGGGTATACTTTTCAAATGGTTCCATAAAAATTTCCTCAAAAAAGGTTCAGTAGTTTGGTTTTTAAACCAAAATTACTGGTAAAAATTACAACTTAAAAGTGAAAAATAAAAACTTTTTGAAAAAAAAAACAACCTACTTCCAAAAAACACACTACAAACTGAAAAATAACTTTAATTTCGAAAGTCGGTGGCAAACAACGAAAATGCGAACCCAACGACACCGACTTCCGAAATTAAAGTAATATATATATTTTGGTTAAACTACTGAACCGTTTTTGAGGAAATTTTTATGGAACCATTTGAGAAGTATACCCTTTCCAACAAAAAAATAATTTTTCAAATCGGTTGGCAAGCGACGGAGTTATGCGCGAACAAACATAAAAACAAAAATACAAACATCCGAATTGAGAGCCTCCTCTTTTTTTAGAAGTCGGTTAAAAAGTCATAGCGCCACAGTGGCCTAAAAATTTGTTGCCTAATCAATCAATCAATCAATTAGTGGCCTTTTTTTTTTGTAAATAAGTTTTCATTTTTCACTTTTTAGTTGTACCTACCTACCCCACACAAATTCATATATGTATATTATACTTGCAAGATTAGAGGTACCCCAATAACAACTTTGGCAGAAATATGGGTGTACCGTGATATACTGAACACATCCTTTAAATAAATAACATCACGCCTGTACCCTCGTACAGGCGTGATGTTATTTTGTGTGATTGCGTAAACAATGCATACATATGCGATAACAGCAATCGCGGTTGATTTGCTGGCATTTATTGAAGACTTCCGTTGTCTGTCTCCAAAACTCATCATCAGATCTTTACGAAATTTAAATGGGACCATTTCGGAATAAACCTCTTTCGAGCCAAAAAAGAATTTTGCAAATCCGTTCCGTTCCGAATTTTGAACTTCCGAATTGAGAACCTCCTTTTTTTTTAAATCGGTTAAAATGAAAAACTATTTGTGCTTACTCTGCAAGCTATGTCGGCAACTCTGGTTCTTTTCCGAATAATTTCGTTCTTGATTTTATCATTCAAAGAGACTCCGAGCATATCACGCTCCATGCCTTGAATTTGTGGACCAGCCCGACAGTCATTGTCCTCAGTCAGTGACCTCAATAATGCTAAGAACTTTTTAATATTTCACATTTTTTTTTAGCGCATCTATGGTAAAAACTTTGTAATCGGAATTCACAGCCCAAAAACGTCGGTTGCCACCCAAAATCCTCACACCAAAATAACTTTCTAATCGCACCAGAAACTATTACCGGCCTATCCCAAACTAACAAATTGGTGAACAATTCCACTGAAACGTAGGCACGTTAATGATTAAGTTTTCAATATGCACAAACGGACGCAAAACCGCGGCCGGCGCCGACCGGACAAATTGGTCGCGCGGCAAAGCGTACCACAAATGCCATTGGGAGGTAGCCCTGTGGTATCAGAGGTGGGAGTTACTGAGAGCGGATTAGGATTAGGGTCATATGTGTTAAAGTATCAGAGTAATTGTTAAGTTGAACCCAGGCAAAGTCGGGCAAAGTGTTATTGGGTTTTTCCATTAGGAATTCTTAGTAACAGCCCGGAGTTTCGAAGTTGGCGGTGTGATAGCCTCGTGCCTCAGTGAACACGTTAAGCTATTGGTCTTGCACCTGATCTCTCTCCGGTTATCTCGGATTGCCGTCTCATTGGACTATGAGAGTGAGGGAAGAGAGAGTGCACCCGTGCTTGCGCAAACATTTGTGCACTATATCACCTATCGAGGAGCTTTTCGGGAATGGCACAAAATTATATAATAAGTTACCTATTGCAATAAAAGATCTTGACAGCATACACCATTTCAAAAAGGCTCTTCTTGATTTATTGGGTGAGAAAGCTTACTATACAGTGAATACCTGGAAGACAAATTGTAATTTAATGACATTTTATTGGTTTGACATTTTAATTGTAATTTAATGACATTTAGGTATGTAATTAGTGACATTTTATTAGTTTTAAATGTTTTTGTACTTTTTTGTTTATTTATATTTTCCATTTATCTATTAATAATTAGAAATAATAATTAGAAATTTGTACGCCGTTGACGGCAAGACATAGCGTTCATTTTTATAAATTTAGATATCTGTACCCTTTGTTTACCTGTGTTCTACAAATAAAAATAACCATTTGAATTTAATTTGAATTTGAACTTTGATAATAATATAATAATAATAATACAAATCTTTATTTCCAACTTACAATTCACAATGTCACCGCATGACATTATAAACAAGTTTTAGTTTTAAGAATTGTACTTAATACAGACTATACACTAGTGACACCCAAGCTAAGATTGAACTTGTATTATGGGTATAAGTAAAACTATAAGTTAAGTTGCGCGGCATGTTTTCTAAACAAAAAGAAAGAGCATTGATCACCCTGCATCTTCGATCAAGAACATGTGTGCATAGTACGGACGCCAGCACATCAAGCTACTACAATCTGTCAAATTTCTGTAATAGATTTTCAACTTTATCTGTAAAGTATTAAGGTTCAAGGTTGATTGGGAAAATTTGACAGTTTCGGGTAGCTTGACCTGCTGGCGTCTGTACCTAGTTGCGTGTTGGCGAGTTTTATTTCGGGTTTCCTTACAATATTTTCCTTCAGTCTATTTCTACGTATATTTTCTTTTTATATCTACATTTAGTTTAGTTTTATGATCTTCCTGTACGAGTCGCAATAAATACTGTTTCTTTCTTTCTTTCTTTCTTATAGTAAAGCTAGAGAGTTCGTTTATTTTTTTGTTTGTTTGTTTGAACGCGCAAATCTTTGGAACTGCCAGTCAGATTTGAAAAAATCTTTCGCGTTTGATAGCGTAATTCTTGAGGAAGGCTATAGGCTAACCAACATCACGCTACGACTAAAAAGAGCCGAGTAAACAAAAGTCAGATAAAACGCTAAGCGAAAACGAAGTAAGAACGAAGGGGAGTTTTATAAAATTGTGACTGTTAGTTTAGTGCATTGTGTATCAAACAAAAAATAAAGCTTTAAAAGGACGCATCCAAGTTAGAAGGGTCCTGCGCTCAAGATATTATTATCGAACGTTTTTTGATGAAATTAGACAGGCAGAGATGTTGAATATGTCTGTCGAGAACTATGTACTCTAACAAAGCCAGTGGTAGTTCTCAATCAGTCAATCAACTAAGCCTATTGCAGTCCACTGCTGGGCTTAGACCTCTCCCAGGCTGCGCCACAACACCCTGTCCGCCGCCTTCTGCACCCAGTCTGTCCCAGCCACCTTCTTAAGGTCGTCCGTCCATCAAGCTGGGGGGCGTTCCACATTACGCTTGCCGATACGCGGTCTCCATTCCAGAACTCGTCTGCTCCACCAGCCATCGGTTCTTCGACATACATAGCCAGAACTCGCAGTTCTAGGTACTTATTTTGAATCCTCGCTGAAAGTGTAACCACACCAACACCCGTCACTCGGGCGTAATATAAACGGGACAAGTGTAATTCTGATTAAAATTCAAACGCTAACCACCATACTTGAACTCGTGACGTCACAGACGTTAATCATAGTCATATGCAGGTTGGCGAGACTGTAGGTGGAGGCAAATTAGCTGGAAAGATTCATAAAGGAACCATATACGGGCTAGCATGTTCTAAATTTTGTTGAGGTCGGCTTCCAGTCTAACCAGATGCTGCTGAATACCAGTAGGTATTTTACATGGAGCGACTGCCTATCTGACCTCCACAACCCAGTGACTGGGTAACACGAAACTCCTTGGGAAGACTTGATGTCAGATTTTTGGGTTTCTGACTACCCGTAACGACTTTTAAAGATCTTCGAATGAAGAAATTAATGAGAGCTGGCCCCGGCTAGGGCCAGCTTAATGTGCTTTCCGAGGTACGGAGGGGTCTTGAGAAAAGAGATCCTGGCCAGCTTCTTTTTTTTTTTCTGCAAGGTGGCACTGGGATGCGGTGAAAGGATTTCATATGCCTACCAAATGTGTGAGTTTTTCAGGCGCTAGATAATTTTGCAAATCAAAGGGCAATTTTCTTTGGATTTGGTCGAACCTACGACCTATAACTCGTAAGTTGCGGCCGTTACCACTGAGCCATTACTGACTCACTGCTCAGGTAGGCACATCATTATTTCAGTTTGGCAATGAGCTGTGCTGTGTGTGGGACGCCCCCCAGCTAGATGGACGGACGACCTAAAGAAGGTGGCTAGGACTGACTGGATGCGAAAGGTGGAGGACAGGGTGTTGTAGCGCAGCCTGGGAGCAGCAGCTTTTATGTCCAGCAGTGGACTGCAATAGGCTGAGTTGATTGATTGAATGAGCTGTATGAATAATATATTTGCGTCCTTTTGTGATGACTAGATTTTTTACATGCAGGTAAGGTTATTATAAGAATTGTGACCTATCCTTATATTTTTTGTCTTTTGGTGTGCAATAAAGCATATCATATCTTTATGTATCTATCTTATAGGTAGGTCAATTCGCACGTCTTGCTGAGTTCAATCCACATCGAAGGATCGCTTCTCGATGTTGTGAAGGATTATGTCTACCTAGGGCAAGACACGCTAGGGCGGTAGACAGTCGAGTCCTGGAGTAGAGACCGCGTATCGGCAAGCGTAGTGTGGGACGCCCCCCAGCTAGATGGGCGGACAACCTAAAGAAGGTGGTTGGGGTAGACTGGATGCGGAAGGCGGAAGGAGGACATAGTGTTGTGGCGCAGCCTGGGAAAGGCCTATTTCCAGTGGTAGACTGCGATAGGCTGAGTTGATATAGGTAGGTAATCCCATTAGCAGATTTTACCTCATTATTAAACCAATCCAAAAGTCATCCATTTTGTTTAAAAAGCCGTACAAAACACCCCAAATCACAAAATACTGTTGGCAGGAAAAAAATAAATGCATTTTCACTGTGCCAAAACAAGTTAGCATTATTAATACTGTTTTCTACTGCCATAAATATGTTTTACAGCCTTTCAGCGATGTAGGGGAAACGGCCATTATTACCACAATTATGGGTTGCCAGTTTGGGGTGAGCTAAAAATGTAATATCGCCATTTGTGGCCTGACCTGTTGATTTTTGATGGTATAGCATGACTTTTAACGGTTGTGGAAGGTAGGTACATAATATAAAAACATTGAAAAGCCTTTATAATGCTATAGGCAATTTGTAAATTATCCGAATTTGCCTCATTTTTTTTTTAATTTGTATTAAAAGTATTTTATTTCACATAAACCTATATGGGCACCTAATTAACGTCAAAAGCTAGGTGCACGGTTTCAATTGGTCGTTTCCTATGAAGAAGCCGGCAAGAAACTCCACGGTCTGTCTCTTAAAAATCTTACAGTGTAGGCCTGTCAACAAGTACCAATATTTATAGTTTGTTACTTATAATTCGACATAGTAAGTACCTACAAAACTATTCATGTGTTTCAAGATTGTTTTGACCGCACATACTTTTGTCCTGCTCAAAAACCCAATAGTTGTCAAGAAATTTCTATTTAAAGCCTTCAGGAAAGTCAGATTTCAAAGTTGAATCGTTTTGACCTTTAAGTTAAATGACGTCCATTGATAAAAGTTACTTTACTTTTCCATTTGACATAAACCAATGAGTATAAGTCAAATACTTTTTGGTTCAATGGCATTATTTCTCAAAACTTCGGTAAGTCCTTTCAAGTTTATTAGATAGGTTATCGAAAAGCAATTTTTGAACCCAGACAGGCGCTTTACTTTGCGTAAATAATTTCATCACCACTACCCACAAAACGGTGAAGGAAAACATCGCGAGGAAACCGGTATGTCATAGAGTTAAAATATCGAAGACATCGATATATCGATGTGACCTCTGCCAACCCGCACTGGGTCCGCGTGGCGGATTATGGGCCACTCCCTCTCACAGAGAGGAGGCCTCTGTCCCTAATACCAAGTAGTAATATAATAATACTTGCAATGTCAGGAAAAAAACCTATAGAAAATTTTCCTTCCATAGCTTTTTTCACATAAACTTGGCTTTACCTATTGGTAAAGCATAAAAGTTTCTGTACGAGCTACAACTCGTCCTACTTACAGTGAAACGTTGCAGTTTGTTTTACAACCTAAAGTGTACATTATTACTTTATAAAATGTTATTTTTAGTAGCAATAAAACCTTTATACCAATTGGTTGTTTACTCACTCAGCATAACATTCAAGATAACATCCCAAGACACAACATCAACATAACATTTTCACTGTTGGAAGTTACGCCCCAACAGTTTCATGATTAATCTAACAACTTAACTTTTCGATGTCCATTTAGGTATTGGATAGAGAAAGTAAGAAAAGAAAGAAACTTTGCCTCGCTATGGAATCTTTACTGTTAACAACGATGTGAAAAGTTTCTTTATATACGTAGTGCAACAATCATATACTTAATAACAAATAAATAATCCAGGTCACATTTTTACTTCGGATCGTTGCAAAATATTGTCTACCATTCTCCATTGAAAAATTGATAACGGATCGTATCATATTGGAATCCGTATCTCAGCACAAAACTGCTTCACAATAATATTGCAATATCAAATCCCAGAATCACATACACAGCATGAGGCTGGTGGTGTCAGGGACACAAAGGCCAAGTTTCTCACCCTGTCGTTGACGTCGGCCGACCGCAGTGACGCATTCGTCCTCGGCCTCTCGGCCTGACTGACATTTAGGTTTATTCGCACGCCTATTTCTGTTTCGGAATGTGGCTAGCAAAAGGTAACACGTAGATAAGATGTATGGCTAGTGTGAGGTTTATCAATAGTGCCGCCGTCGAGAAGATACGTTCTTGACAGCAGTCATTTTCATACAAACGAATACGTGTTTTGCGAATTTGATCTTTATTAGCTACTAGAATTGTCGCAAAAACCGCTGAGAGAATGCGTTCTTGACACCTGCCAGGTGTCAAGAACGCATTCTCTCAGCGGTTTTTTGAAGACGATTAAAAAAAAAGACGACATTCTGCGACCACCACAAATAAATTGAGTGCCAGTAAGTATATTATAATAATATTACAACCTAAAGAAGTCGTAAATATATTTTTTGTGTTACTTAGCTGCAAAATAATAAATAATGAGTAGATTTATGTAAGTCTAGAGAATATTGTGAACGCCTACTATTTCTTTAATAGCAAAACGCAAAAGATGTATCGTCATAATAAAATGTGAATAAAATTTCAGGCGCTTCTCACGAGAGATCATCTGCCTAGCCTTTTCCCAACTATGTTGGAGTCGACTTCCAGTCTAACCGGATACAGCTGAATACCAGTATTTTACATGGAGCGACTGCCTATCTGACCTCCACAACCCAGTTACTGGGTAATACGATACCCCGTGGTAAGACTGGTTGTCGGACTTTCGGGCTTCTGACTACCCGTAACGACTGTCAAAGATACACGAATGACAGCCGGGACCAACGACTTAACGTGCTTTTCGAGGCACGGAGGGGTCTCGGTATGTAAAGATGGTCACCCATCCACAGACCAACCGCGGCAAGCGTAGCTTAACCTGACCGATCGACCTGTGCGGCAGATTTACCAAAACAATGTGCTTTTTACCCGCGACTATGTATTTTGGCAAAACATAAACTTGCTCTTTCCCACCAAATGTTCCAAGGTAAATGGTCTAAGACCATTAATCGAGCTGGTTAACGCTAACACGATGTTGCCAGCCACAACAGCATATATTAGGTTGGAGTGTTGCCAGCCTTGTTCCGTGGTTGGTTCCGTACAAAATTAATGTCCCGAGATTCTGATGTACCTACTGGCAGAATTAAACGTGGGTTTGGAAAATAAATATTAATAAGATTTCTTAGGTAAATCCATAAAAGTATTTCTGCTATTTCTTTCTCTCCATTTTTTTGACAATAGCTATTTGTTTCGGAAAACTTAAAAAAAAAGGCGGGTAGAAAATCCAATGGTACTCTTTTAAAAGTAGGTAATTGGCTTTTAACAAGTACCAGGTACTTACCTAATAAAAAAATGGTCTACAGATCTACACTCTACAGTGCCTACAACATTTTCACATTCACAAAATAAAGAATCTGTAGAAAAGATAAACAAAATAATTCAAATAAAAACCTTTAAATGACACGATTGCCATTACAACTACTACTAAGTATAAAGGGTGGCAGGGACATACGCGCAACCTGTTATCATGGCTTCAGTACATGATTCTAAACACCCACACGTCGATAGATTTCACCGGTTATTAAGAAAAAGGTTAGCAGTTCTATACATTTTGACCGCGAAGGTATTGCATTTTCCTATGAAACAGCAGCAATTTTTTGTTATAACCTACAAAAAATTTCCACGCTAAGGGGTCTAAAATCATGTGCTGAATAATAATTCATCTGCGCGTCGATGTCTTCCCTGCTACTCGGTAGAGTTGAAATTAGTAGGTATGTCAAATAATGAAGATTATGTCAAAGAAGAAAGCCGTTAATAGACTTCCACCCCGTGAACTATTACTACTGCGACCTAATTGACTAACACACTATCAATTATAAATCTGAATCACTTTGAAGGATATTGCTAATCCATAGCTTCATATGTTCGAAAAATGTATCTGCTCATCAACGTAAATAACGCAATGAATGTTGTTGAACTGTCAAAATGAAAGCCATTTCTACTGACAGTGTGCTACGCAATTACCCCTGTCACGTTTCTTCTAACGACTACTAAGAATTCAGTTCACAAAGTAATACAGATTTTTCCAATTTATTCCCACAATAGAAGTGACAATTTTGAACTCACTGCATATTGCTATATTCCAGAATTCCAGGTAAATGGGTATGTAACGTGCACGTTGCAAATGACAGCCTTCAGTGTGTATAAGCAATTTCCGTCGGGTGATGCTTCGCTAGGGTAAGAATAGGTTAGGTGGGTTAAGGATTCAGGTAAGATATTGTGGTTTAGGTATATCGAGTACCGATAGCGCGTGTTTATTTCGTACTCTTTTCATGGTATATCCAAATTGATTTTGTTGTCGTCAAAGTGGGTTGGAGACTGAAAAAAAAAATAAGGGACTTTTGATTTCGGAAAAAAACACGTACGGTATAGAAATTGGTCAATAATACCTCTAAATTACAACTTTTTGACATTGATTGTCACTGAGGTGAGAATTTTTTTAAAATCCTGGATTCCTGTACACGTATTTAAACACCCTGCGGAGAGAGGGTTATTTGCGTCCTTGATTAAAACCAAGGACGCAAATAACCCTCTCTCCGCAGGGCAAAACTTAACTAACTTTCATGTTACAAAGTCCACGCGGATGTCTCATTAAATGTGTCGCCGGCAGCTTTAATGAAACACGTTATCCTTGCGTGTAAATATTAACAAAATGGCGTTCGTCAAACTATGTAGTAGTAGGGCTGTCACTAACAACACGGGCAATGCCCGTAAGTTCAAATGCAGAAAGCGATAAGGCCGCATGTGATGATTATTGTTTAGCAAAGTATAAATAAAGGGTATAGTCGTGCGCGCGGGTACTAATTCGATCCAGCCTGTCCCTTTGCTGCCCTCTCCCAGCGACGCCCTAAGCCGAGGTTCGTACCCCACAGGGGGTGCCCTTAGCGTGCAGTAGCCCTGGCTGGAGGCTTTAAGAATTCTTAAAGCAACCACAGGATAGTCCGGTTAAGTAGTCACGACCTCTCAAGGTCAACTACGAGACGCCATTCATAAAAAAAAAATGCGCGCGGGGCACGAGGTGGGGAAGAAGCGAACGGGCTACCAAGCCGAGTGCAGCACGACTATTACGAAATAGCACTATAGTTGTTTTACTATATCGTATACTTACCCCCGTGACAAGTGGACGTCACACCGCACATTATGTATTTTTAGTGTTCGACAGTATTTTTTTTTTGTATTTTTGTGGTGTACAATAAAGTATATATAAATAAATAAACGTTCACAGTCAGATCTCAGTCTCAATCTGTCAAAAATACCCTCTAATTTCCCTACATATTTGACATTGATTGTCGCTGAGATGAGATTGCGACTAGATTTTGAACGTTTTTAATACGGGAATTGGCCTTTGGATTTTTTTATGCTTACATATTCCTTGCGAATAATGACCACTGAACCTTTACCTATAGGCCAAAAATGGGGCTATCAAATGAAAAAAGATTTTTTCAAATCCAACCGGTAGTCCCAAAGATTACCCCCTACATACAAACTTACAAAAAAACAAACAAATTTCACTTCTTTATAATATTATTATAGTATAAATTATATTATATTATCTCTTTCCAAGTTATTCACTTTTCGAAACTAGTATTAAAAGCTAGTGATAAATAAAACCAAAACCAGTAAAAACTACTGAACATGCGCAAAGTTGATAAAAAAATAACATACCGATCGACACATTTACATTGGTGGGCTAAAGATAGCCGAGTACAAAATGCCTTGTTTAAATGCGTGGTTTATCAAATTCAAAAACAGTTTTTTAATTCCGAGCGGTAGTTCAAACAAACAAACTCATAAGCTTAATATTACTTTAAAAATTAAAATGGATATGTCAACCCTAGCACAAGGTGGCTTCCGTGATACACCTTAACTTTGCAAATTAATGTGAATTAGTTCCGTCGCAGATAAACTAGTCTGTTGCTTGTTTGTTTTGACTCGCTGCAGGCGAAACCAGAGGGTTAACTAGTGATTCAAACTGTACGGCGACGTGTGAAGAAGATTGTTGTTTGTAACCCGTTCTCTAACGGTATCCGGTTACTAACTAAGTTATTTACATTTTTCGCACACGAAAAGGTACAAAGGCGGACGTAATGCCTAAGGCTACGTTTGCACTGACAGGTAGCTTGCTTAGCGCCTTTTAGTATTTCCAAAAAATATAGTAGGTATACAATTATTATACTTTTTAATTTTAGAAAGGTATAAAAAAAAATTGGCCTCTAATTGGCCGCTCCTAAAATCAGCCACCCTAGGCTCCAGACTACTCAGCTAGTTGGTAAATCCGCCACTGGCCGATGAGGTGTAAAACTTATAGTTTCAGAAAGCCTGACACAACACAACACACTCTGATTTGGTGTTGGTATTGATTAATTAAAATACAGAGTAACACATCAACGCGCAACCTGTAACCATGAATTCAGCACATGATTCTAGCGTAGAAAAAAAAAAAAAAACTGCTGTTTCCTAAAAAAGTGCTTAGTATTCAAATAAGACATTATTTTTCACCGTTTCTGTGTTTACTCATTTTATAATATGGCTGCGCTGGTGCTGCTGCTGCGACTGCGGAAAACCTCAAGCGGCGTAAATATAATAACCTTATTGATAATTATAGTTTCGAGACGTTTGGGGTTGAAACCCTCGGGCCGTGGGGTCCGAGTGCGCATGGTCGTTTTAAGGAAATTTCAAAACGACGGGTTGAGACTTCCCATGACCCAAGGGCTGGCTTTTACCTTGGCCAGAGGCTAAGCATTGCTATACAACGTGGCAATGACGCCAGTCTCTTGGGTACATTACCAGTCGACAGCAATGCGGATGAATTTTTCGACGCTATGTTTTAGTTTGAAAATAGTTTTAGTTAAGTTAGGATATAAATTTGTTATTTTAGTGTTAGATAGTTAAGATCAAATAGTATACTGTACTGCTATTACCGAAGTTTAATAGCTATTTACCATATAGCTCATTTTTTTTAATAAAAAAAGCAGATTTTTAAAATTCCTGCCATACGGCAAGTAATATAAATTACAAGAGATTTAAAAAAAAAAAAAAAATGTCATTGATAAGGGTAACTCATTAACCATGATTAGGTATATATTTATTTCAGAAATCTTTATCTACAGCTATTTCGTGTACCTTCTTGTTTTTATTCTGCCACAGAGGCAGGAAAGCATTGTTGGCCAGACGTGACGTTACAAAGCAGGCTATGCTAATATGGCCGCGTGCGTTCATTTGTGGGTAATTCCGCCCGTGTACAGCGGACCGCAGTTTTCGATCAGCCAGCCGCAACGTTTGTGTTAGCTGCTGCGTTATTTGACTAGCTTTTAAACTGGGGTGGACTTAGCACCCTTAGATTTAGTTTTGGGTCGAAATAATTGGCAGCTCAGACATGAAAGAGTCTGTTATGTAGGTATATTATAATGAATGGTTACGGCTTTCGTAGCCTGCGATAAGAAATGCCTGGGTGAGTTAGGTTGCTGTATAATATCAAATTTCTCTTAGTTATGGGGACAACGCCAGGGTAGACCGTGAATTTTCGAACAAAATATGATTCGCGTCCGTAAAAAGTATGTATTTACACAGAATTTATTATAATCATTAAAATCATCAATACAACCTTCTAAGTTCATATAATCCTACTGAATGATTTAATACCTGACACTGGCCTGCAAATTGCAAAAAACGTAAGAAAATTTGAATCTTGCATGCTACCCTGGCGCTCAGATGTGCTGCTGGAGAGTTTGTTGCGCCATTTCTTCTTCCCAGCTTAGTAAAGCACCCGGAAGTGGTGAAGGGTGAGTATTTTGGGAGACTCTTTTATGTAGTTTTAGCCTTATTTGGATAATTAAAGACTTTTGATTGAAATCAATGTTTTGCACTTTGCGTAGCCTTGGCATAAAACAGTAGGTTAAGTTGGTTGCCATAAACCATACATGTAGACTGATAACATCAACGGTCTAAATCTTTTGGGTTTTTTAACTACCGGAAACAACAGTCTCTATGATAACAAGGACGTAGTTATAGTAAGTTTATCTTTTGTACTTGTGGGAAATCAGTACTTCCTAATTCGCGCCTCACAAAAACCACACAGTTTCCCGCACGATATTACAGTTCAGCACATTAATATTAAATATTTATCAGGTTCTGTATTAATTGTAAACAATTTTCATTAGTTCTCACGGCGCTGTGGTTAGTATTACCCTAATGTACCATGTAGCTTTTGTATCGTGTAGCTTCTAATATATTATGTATTAACGCTTTTGATTTTAGTACCTGGCGCTAATAAATTAAAAGCTGTGTGATCTTAGAGTGATTGTGGTTAAAGGCTGCTGATTGATTCAGTGTTATTAAGTATGAGTAACCGCTGAATATTTGGCACTTCCGCAAGGATTAGTAATAACTGACGAAAAATTTCGACGCTATGGGGTCTAAACTCATGTATTGAATCCATGGTTACAGTTTGCGCGTCGATGTCCCTGCCACCCTGTATACTTTACAGTATATGAAAACTGGGCTAGTGGTCGCAAACATTACTGCTGAGCATGAGGTCCTGGGTTCGATTTCCAGTTCGAGCAGTATTGTTGAGTTTCCCATCTAGAATTTCGCAGTAGCAGCCCGGAGTTTGGATTTGTGCCCGGTTGATGGCAATAGCCTCACACTCTATCACATGGGACCTATACATAACTGGCGAAATGTGGGTGTACTATAGAGATACCTCTGCCTAACCCTTCGGAAAAACAAGGCGTGATATTATTATTTATTATGTTACATTATAAATATGAAATGGGTAAATGGTCGAATTTGTAGTGAGTTTCAAGAGTCATATCGACCCTTGAAAATATGTAGAAAAGCTATAGCATTGGACGGTACGAATTATTTAAAACTACTATTCACCCCATGACAAAAATAGCGTGAAGATCCGTTCCTAAAAAAAAACACGAACAAATAAAAAAATCCTCCAAACATTTTCCTAACAATATCCAAGTTTTATAGCAAACAGCTTGTCGACGAGTGAATGATCATTGCTATTACAAATTGGACAGGCGCTCCGAAGTGGGGTGAATTTGCGACAATACAAGTTGAATTGTGTCAAGTTTCCGACAGTTTTCTATGTTCAGTGATTTAGAATAAATAAGAGAAACTAGCTTTTATCACTGTCTTTTAGAAATAACGTGTTCGAACGGAGTAAATACTGTTTATCTGTTTCCTTTACCAAACAAACCACGTTTTGCAAGTAAACGAAAAAAAAACGTAATATTTTTATACATCTACTGAATAATTTATTTAAACATTACTTTGTTGCATATTACAGTATAACAGGAAATGTAGTAAAAGCTCTCGAGACTGCAGGTTATAATTAATTTCTTGTTAGCTAGAATTAGCCATTAGCAAATGCATTACTTCTCGGAAAAACAAGTTGCTATGATATTTTTACTAGGAACTACCGTTAATTCGCGCGATAATGATTTTTTTAGCTGCTTTTTTTTTTGCTTTTTTTTAATGATATAATAATATTGTTCTACGCTTTAAATAGAGAGAAGTGTTAATTAAGGAGAGGCCCTGCAGTGGGACACCACAGACTTTTAATAATAGTTTTCCTTGGGTGCACTTGCCTAGTACTACTAAAAATGCACTAAACAAGTACTCCAGTCATATCAATTAAAATAATATATTAAATTACGGAAATAATAAAAAAATAACAAAAATGTAATACATTCATAATAAACTAAAACAATTTATATTATTATTTATTTATTTCGTACACAAATGATTCATATTGTTGTTAGTAACACTTATAAAACTACGTTAGTAACATTCTGAGTAAAATAAAACTAAAATAAAATATAAAAACACTAATTCATATACCTATAACTATGCCCCCTTCCTGCTGCACCAGACCTGCAGCTGTGCATACGGTCCCAGTGCCCCAGGAACGGGCAATCTGTTCTATTCGATATCACATATACACACATATTATGTAAATACTAGTATAATATCAATGAACAACTAAATTAAATGTTTATAAAGTTACCTATTGTTGTAGTAATTAGTCCAATTAAAGCACTTGTCCTCTCTCATACTTTGCTGTGCCCGAGAGAGTCCACAATGATCATGTCAACTTAAATTCACATTGTGGAATTCAATAAATATATCCCGCAATAAATAGTAGAACAGATAAAAAATAACATACCTAAGCCTCTGCGAATTGATTCTTCTTCGTGTTTTGTTGGCCCAAAACTTCGCCAATTCTACAGCGTCGTCGGTGGCATGCAGAGGTCACTGACTGAGTTATGTCATTCTCATAATTCATTACACATCTCAGATTTTACCTCCTCGCTCTAGGTACACGGTATAAAATAAAATTGAAAGCAAAAAAGCTAAATATATTTGCGCAAGTAAATCGTATCATCATACATAATGTGCCCACTGCTGGGACACACGCCTCCTTTCTGTGACCTCTCAAAATACGGTAGATGTCTCATGTCTTCTAAATTTTGGTTCTAGGACAGGTCCCTAACGATATTTTCCTTTACTGTTTTAAGAGCTGCAGTTGGGTCGTCTCAACACAGGCAGGTGGTTTGCTTTATGTAAAAAAATTGATGAAATTTTTCACGTACAACGTAGTGATAACAGAGAGGTGGTGGTGTAGTGATAACGGCCCCGACTTACAACTCGTAAGTCGGGGCCGTTATCACTAGAACACCACCACTCTAGGTACACAGTATAAAATAAAATTGAAAGCGAACAAGTAATAATTCCAGCACAAATAAACCGTATCGCTGCTAGGAAAGTAGTGGTGGTAGCCACGATAAACGTTAACAGGCATTTGGAGCACAGAACAGGCAGTAAACAAAGGAGTGCTAACTTCCTAGACTAAGTGAATAGCTTAGGTTTTTCACTATGTCTAAAGTTGTACTAGTAGTTGTGTATGCAGCTATGCAATGCTAGTGGGGCCATGAAAATAGTTTTAGGTTTTAAATCAAGGACCTTGTGCAAGTTTTGGATGTATAAACGTAAAGTTAGACTGATTTCGTTAGCGGTCTTGGTTTTGAAGTAATCAATAAGTTGTCTAGTGTACGTTATTGTGTATGCGAGAGCAGTGGTGGCCCGAGGTAGGTCGTGGGTTTTAATCTAGGCAAGCACTTTACTTAGTGTAATTTATTTCATTACCATTGCTCTCCAAAACGGTGAAGGAAAACATCATGAGGATATCAGCATGTCTTAGGACCAAAAATTCGAAGACATGTGACATCTGCCAACCCGCACTGGGCCTGCGTGGTGGATTACTGCCTATTCCCTCTCACAGACAGGAGGCCTGTGTTCCAACAAATGGGAACGTTATAGGATAAGTTGTCAAACCGGCCAACAGCCTTATGAGAAATGGTTACCAAGCCCAATTAGGCAAACGACTACTCCAACCAAGGGCTTTTTCTTTTGATTCTTATGCAGAATCCTCCGGAAGAAAGAAGGAGTTGCAAAAAAACACGGGTTTAAGTTCGTCAGTTTTTGTAATAAGAACTTTAACTTTGTCGGATGAAAGTTTGAAATTTAAAAATACCTCGATGGCTTAAACCCGAGGGGCAAATCTTGTAATTTTAAGAAAGTTCACAGTCTAATCTCAGTCTCAATCTGTCAAAAATACTTCTAATTTTCCGACATTTTTGACAAGATTTTTACATTGATTGCGACTAGATTTTGAACGTTTTTAGTTACGGGAATTGACCTTCTGGTATAAAGAAAATCCTTGTTTTATTCTGAAGCCGTTTAGGAATGTCGCATTGCTACAGACTGCATTCCCGCGTATTTCATGGCTCCATCCTAAATACAATAGTTCGTGATCTGAGTAAGGCCGGTGAGCGGTTTCCCAAGGACTTCTTAACCGCAACCCGCAATTATTCGCCATTTGCCAATTAAAGCAATTTTAATGCATTAGATATTTTGCCTGCAGGAGCCTGCTGAATCACCTGCCTAGTGTTCCAACAATGTATGTCTTGTCTCTAACCGTGGGTGTGAAAAAGGTGAGTAATATATTTTATCAAGGGGATAAAAAGTAGCGTCTTTAACAATCGCCTTATACAGGATAATTTTTTATTCAGTGCGTAAATTTTTACAGGGTGTTCTACCCATGAATATGAACAACATTCACTATGGGACCATCTCTGAAATCACGAAAAAAAAATCAGCAGATTCATACATTTTGGTCGAGTAGGTATTGAACTTTTATAAGAAACAGCTGATTTTTTTTTTTGTGATTTCAGAGATGGTCCCATAGTGAAAGTTGTTCATATTCATGGGTAGAACACCCTGTGAAAATTTACGCACTGAATAAAAAAATATCCTGTATTATGGTGATTAATATACTTTTCATCGGAAAATTATAAATTCAATAATTTTCCGATCGTAAGTAAAAAAAAGGAGTCAATCAAGGATGATGAATGACGGGTGAAGGAAGACGTATTCAACTCAGCCTATGGTAGTCCACAGCTGGATATAGGCCTCGCCCAGGCTGCACCACAACACCCTGTCTTCCGCCCTCTGCATCCAATCTGTCCCAGCCACCTTCTTTAGGTCGTCGGTCTTTCCGGCTGGGGGGCGTCCCACACTACGTTAACGCGTAGTGGACGCGAAGAGTGGAAGCGTATGGACTCCAGGACTCGTCTGCTCTACCGGCCATCAGTCCTTCGGCAAACATGGCCAGCCTACTGCCACTTAAGTTTACTCTGCAAGCCATGTCGATAACTCCAGTTCTTTTCCGAGAAATATATTGATACTCATGAATAGCCTCCAACTGCAAAAGATAAGGATTTATGTTCACAGTCACATAGGATTTTTCAAAATTTCTTAACACATAATAATTTTTTTTTTTTTAATTAGCCATAATATTATTAGTCCTCCAGACCGTATTACAGCCATGGCGGTTAATCTGATGCGAGACTGTCCTTCGACGCGGGAGGTATTATAGTGCGCAAGTGCGTGTGCACACACAGATGCACTCCTTCAGCTCTCACTTTCATAGTCGCAGACACGACCAAGACTCGAGAGAACGAAAGAGATCAAAGGCCAGTTCGCGTAATTAAAAATGTTCAAAATATAGTCGCAATGTCACCTCAGCGACAATCAATTTAAAAAAATTGTCAAAAATGTAGCGATATTACAAGTATTTTTGACAGATTGAGACTGAGATCAGACTGTGAACGTTCTTAAAATTACGAGAGTTACTCCTTTTTTTTTTTTTTTGAGGATGGGAAATCATCAAATGACCCCTCCCGCCTCCCGCTCTGGGTGGAGCAGAAGGGAGTGTCAGACTCTTACTGACTAAAACCCACCCATGTTCCTTCCTTAGCCCTTTATGTTCCAGGGCAGCGGTAACCCTTTCGGACGATCCCGCTACCCTGGCAGGGAGAGTTACCCCTCAGGTAGTCATAGTAACAAGCAAAAGAAGTCATGGCTCAGTACGACGTAATAAAACAGATATGACATGTTAGTCTCCACAACTAGTTTTTTGTATGCCGACCGTGTCAATAGAGCATTAGTCACATTCATAAATACGTTTCTAAATAATAATAATGTCATCACCCACAAACATCATAGTTAGTGTCTAGTTATACTGTCAACAACCTCCATTATGCAGATGTTTTAATTATAAACTTCGACTTTTCAATTGTGAACTAAGAACTAGGCCAGACAGCCTATAGGTATTATAACTCTATGTAATTAAAACTTTTTACATTAACGTTACCTACTATCCTCCTTCGCTTATCTCGATTATTTGGGGTCGATGAAGCATGTCTTCTTCTTCTTCCATGCATCCTCATCAGCATTCAACTCCATACAACCTATATCATCTATCACACAATCCATACAAGGAAAAAAAGGAAGAAAGAAAGAAAATACGCATAAAACACAAAAAAATAAATAAGAAAGTGTTGGGGGAAACATGCGTCAGATCCACGCAAAACGGCTATCGCTCAGCTGATGCTGAGCGATAGCCGTTTTGCGTATCGGTTTGGGTTTGGGTCGTAGCAATTATGCTGCGACCCAAACTATATAAACTATGCAAGACAGAGCCCCAGCGCTGGTTCACATCGTTTCCTTGGTCTTACTCTATTCTTAGTCATTGGCATTTTTGGTTTTCTTAGCCTATACAGCCCTCTGCTGCGCAAAGGCCTCTCCCAAGTCTTTCCAGGAGCTCTTATCCCACGCCACCTCAAACCAGCCCTCGCGGTACGTCCAAGTCGTCACGCCACCTCTTTCAGGACCGGCCTCGGCGCCGCCCATGTTCAAGCACCCATTGTGTGGAGACTTTTGCCTATCGGTCATCGTGCATGCAGCTGATCAATGTGACCCGCACTAACCCATTGATATTTTATACTTTAAAAATCCCTCGTGTCACGGAAATGTCATGTGTGTGTGTCGGAAATGTGATGTATGTCATGCTACGGTCAAGGATGAGATATCTAGTATCTAGATATCTATCATCATCCACTATACTCGTATAAAACTTGATATTGTAAACCATCTATCAATTGAGTATAATTTCTCAGAACTTCTAATAAGTGGTCTAGTAGACAGCTGACGATATTGCGTCATTATCAATGGGTCATTATAATCATCCGCAAAGAAACGTTCAATTATACTAGCAGTGCCCCACGGTTTTACCCGCATATGTTTCGATCCCGTGGGAATATCGGGATAAAAAGTATCCTGAGTGTTAATCCAGGTTATAAACTATCTGTGCACCAAATTTCATTCAAATCCGTTCTGTAGTCTTGGCGTGAAAGAGTAACAAACCATCCATCCATCCATCTATACAAACTTTCGCGTTTATAATATTAGTAGGATATATGTCATAAAATGCTATAATGTATGATTGCGAGGGAATATTCCTTATAAACAGTTTACTTATTGGTAAAAGATACCATGATCGCATTCGTCAAATTTTCTCCCACGTTAGGAGCAGAAGTTTCTTAAGGCAGCTGGTGACCAACCACCATAATATTAATCAGTACTTAGTTGTGTGTATTTCAAATGCAGTATTCAGGCGCGGATCTAGGTTCTCACTCAAGGGGGGAAATGCTTCTCTCTGAGGAAGGGGGCGGGATTTCTCAAGCTTTAAAAAAAACCTTCGGCACCAATTTTCTCTAAACTCGAGAATGAACAGGTTGTCGAGGATGACTACGATTTATCTATCTATAATTATGTATATACATTATATCTTAGTAACATACTGCACCCTAATTGCGTAACACACAATCAATGAGAATCGGTTTCATTTTGACAATTCAACAACATTCATTGCGTTATATACGTGTTGAGCAGACAAATTTTTCGAACTTATGAAGCAATGGCTTAGCAATTTGCTTCAAAATGATTCAGATTACGATTGATCTTGTGTTACGCAATTAGGGTGCTGGTTACAAATAAAATTACAGGCTATGCTTATGTCTAATTTAGACGTTTTGACTCTTGGTACTTGGGGGAGACCTATGTCCAGCAGTGGGCATCTCTCGGCTGAAATAATGATGAGACGTTTAGACTCAGTGTGGTCGAAGCCCAGAGGGGGAACAGCACCCGTTGCCCTCTCCTCCATATCCGCGCCAGACAGTATTAAAGTTCATCATATTTTCCGAGAATTTGAACTTCTGGGAAGCCGTTGAAACGACACATAGAGTTGTCATGTCAGGGGCACAAATAACGAAACCATTTAACTTGGAAGCAGAAACAGGTATACTAGCGACCCGCCCCTGCTTTGCGTGGTTTCACAACTTCACAAAGCATCGAGATTTCTTCATTATAATTTATAATTATGTAAGTTTATTATTAATCTTTAAGTATAAAAATCAATTGCCGAGCGTTAGTTTCGCAGAAACTCGGAAATAGCTCGATCGATTGTGATGACTCTCGGAAGTTGTGTGAACGCCTGAGAAGAACCCTAAAAAATAAATAATGAAAACGGTATTGCAATGCATACATTAGCTAGTGCATTATACATTTAATCCTTCTGGAATAAATTATCTAAATAACTGTGAAAAGTGCATCAAAATTCTTAACGTAACTTATAAGAACAACGCGGTCACACAGACAGACACTAATCGTGACTTGTAATATGTAGGTAGGTCATACAGATAGACTCTCAAGTTTTAAACATGATTTTCATTTATAATATAATATACGGGGTCAAGTCAAATTAGCTAGCGAAACTCTGCAGCCGTGATGGCTATCGATATCTAAACATGAAAAAAGAAAAACAAAAAGATTTGGGGGGTCAATGACTGCTTGTAGTTTTGTTGTTACTTTGAAGTATGATTTGAGAAAATCTATATTATTTTGGTTTTATCGTGTTTACCGATCACGTCTGTTTACAGGACATAGTCCCTCTCAATCTGTGTGGTTCTTTCCTCAAAAGACCATCTCAGACATCGATCTACATGGTCTTCATATAATCTGACCAAGATTATGTTTGGACATTATAAGAGACTGTGACCTCTGAGTTTGTTTCGGCCTTTCTTCTCAGACTAGTCAGATAGGAAACGCCGACCTCATCTAGTTTTTAAAATATGATTGAAGTGTAAAAGTGTTTGTGCAAACCTACTTACAAAATAAAATCATTTATCATTAATCATTACACAACAAAACTGTTTTTTTTAACCGATATTTCAAGTAAATACACTACCAGCGGTCGACGACCCCACAAAAAATCATCGAATTTATTTATTTTTTGTTTTATCATGTTTATATATCGATAACTATCACGTCTGCGGAATTTATGATAGATACCTGTTTCTGGTAATACTCCCCCAGGCGAACCATGTATTTTATTACTAGGCACTCTATTATCTATTTCTGAGAAGAAATGATTTTCTCTTACAAATCAAGAGTGTATAACATCTACAATTCTCAATAATGAATACTTAATTTATTTGCAATTCTCTATGTAAGGGCAATGTAAGTGACGGGGCACGATAGGGCCGAAGCCTGCCAGGGTAGCGGGATCGTCCGAAAGGGTTACCGCTGCCCTGGAACATAAAGGGCTAAGGAAGGAACACGGGTGGGTTTTAGTCAGTAAGAGTCTGACACTCCCTTCTGCTCCACCCAGAGCGGGAGGGGTCATTTGATGATTTCCAATCCAAAAAAAAAAAAAAAGGGCAATGGAGAGGGCTATGCTTGGAGTTTCCCTGCGTGATCGAATCAGAAATGAACAGATCCGCAGGACAACCAAGGTAACCGACATAGCCCTAAGAATTGCTAAACTTAAGTGGCAGTGGGCAGGGCACATTGCTTGCAGAACAGATGGCCTATTGGGCCGAAAGGTCCTGGATTAGCGACCGCATACCAGAAGACGTAGCGTTGGAAGGCCTCGCACAAGGTGGACCGACGACCTTGTTAAAGCCGCAGGAACTCGCTGGATGCGAGAAGCACGGACCCGGTCGAAGTGGAGGTGCTTGGGGGAGGACTATGTCCAGCAGTGGACGTCTTTCGGCTGAAATGATGATGTATACTTAGTCGTAACTCAAAATTATATGTGATCATTAATGGACCCTGTCAGGCACAGCAACATAGTAGGAGAGAGGAAGTTTTGAAAAACTTAGCTTATTGTCTTCTGAACTAAATCTAATATTATTATATTACTAGCTTCTGCCCGCGGCTTCGCCCGCGTGGATGTCGGAAATTATCCCACGGGAACGTGCTAACAGGATAAAATGTATGTGTTTCCCCAGAATGCCATCTATCTCGCGGGCCCTTTGTGGCTAATTACAATAGAAAACCAATTGTGTCTCATTAGTGGTGATTAAGAGGGTACCTATATGATATCTTTACCTAAGTACCTCATCATCTCATCTGCCTAGCCTTTTCCCAACTATGTTGGGGTCGGCTTCCAGTCTAACCGGATGTAGCTGAATACCAGTATTTTACATGGAGCGACTGCTTATCTGACCTCCACAACCCAGTGACTGGGTAATACGTGATAAGACCCGGATACCGGATACCGTACCTAAGTTCCTACATAATTAAAAAATAAATAAACTCAATAATAGAAAATTAAATACCTACCTACCTAAATAAACATATTTCTGATGATAACTAATCTAAACTCAATAAATAAGCAAAATCCCTAAAAACTAATATCTATACGAATGACTAATCCTACCTCATCATCATCATCTGCCTAGCCTTTTCCCAACTATGTTGGGGTCGGCTTCCAGTCTAACCGGATGCAGCTGAATACCAGTATTTTACATGGAGCGACTGCCTATCTGAACCTCCACAACCCAGTTACTGGGTAATACGATACCCCTTGGTAAGACTGGTTGTCAGACTTTCGGGCTTCTGACTACCCGTAACGACTGTCAAAGATCCACGAATGACAGCCGGGACCAACGGCTTAACGTGCTTTCCGACACACGGAGGGGTCTCGGTATGTAAAGATGGCCACCCATCCACAGACCAACCGCGGCAAGCGTAGCTTAACCTGACCGATCGACCTGTGCGGCTGATAATATTTAGCCACGGGCCCCTCACTAATCCTACCTAACAGTATTATAAAATAACCTACGGTCACTACGTACACTATCAAATTAATATACTACCTATACTTTAAAATTAAAATCTATACCTACGACTTATATAAAAATAAACCTAAATAACTCTAAAAACTAAAAGGAATAAAAATGAACTCCACTGCGGGTGACCTAACCTACGACAAACTTATTATTTGCGGTTGGTACAGTAATCGGGTCTATGGTTCGAACCGCAAAATTAAGTTTGTTTTTTATTGTATATACTTTTCCGGGATAAAAAGTACCCAGTGTGGTGCCCAGGATATTAAAGAATAATTATACCAAGTTTCATCGTAATCGAACCGGTAGTTTTTGCGTGATGCCTGAACAAACAGACAGACAGACAGACAGACAGACCGACAGACAGACAGACAAAAATTTTTTTAATTACATTTTTGGGTTCGGTGTCGGTCTAGTAACACCCCCTGCCATTTATTTTTTTGATATTTTCAATGTACAGAATTTTCACTTCTACAGATTTATTATAAGTATAGATATAGATATATTTTTTCAATATAAGTAGGTATACAGGCCAAAAACAAAAAATAAAGATTTGACGAAAAAAAATTGAGTTCCACAACCGCTGACTGGTGCTACCGAATGGGACTTTGCGCGAATGGGACTTTGTGAGAATGGGACATTGTGCGAATGGGACATTCTGCGCCAACATGACTTTTTGCGAATGGGACATTCTGCGTCAGATCCTTTACTTGAAGTATGAATTGAGAAAATCAGTTTTTTGTTTTATCATGTTTATTATATCGATATCCCCACGTCTGTAAAGTTTACAAAAAAAACAACTGATTTTATTAACAGATATTTCAAGTGACTACACTAACCGCGGTTGTTGACGAAAAAGAAAGATCAAATTAATTATTTTTTTGTTTAATTTTAGATATCTGTGCCTATAACGTCTGCGGAGTTTAGAACATACATCTACTTCCTACTAATATTACAAACGCGAAAGTTTGTGAGGATGGATGGATGAATGAATGGATGTTTGTTACTCTTTCACGCAAAAACTTCTAAACGGATTTGAATGAAATTTGACACACATATAGTTTTAGTTTATAACCAGGATTAACACATAGGGTACTTTTTATATTATTATATTCCCACGAGATCGACACTTTTACGGGTGAAACCGCGGGGTGATGCTAGTCGGATATATAACAGCGGAAGTCCTCAATTATGAATGGCTTACCCTTTATCTGACTTGAATGGAAGGCAAAGATTTCCACGATTTTCTTTGAACAAGGTAACGTTACCGAAACGTAATCTTAATATATAAAAGAAGACCCAGGAATACAAATAAAGTAATGAATAGTAGGTGTTAGATATCCAAACCTCAGTGGAAGAACTTGCCAAAGGGAATCGGTGAAATTGAGCATATTAACACTCCGTTGCAGCCGGTCGATTCTGTAAAAATCTCACCGTGAAATCTCAAGTGAAGTGAGCTTGATGTAAGTTGTCAGTAGTGTCGCTCCCTAGTATTATTTGGAATGACAGCTCACTCCACGCTCACTTCACCAAAGTTTTCACTGTGAGATGGTTACAGAATCGCACTGCAGATTGCATAATCAGCCTATAGTGTTCCCACTACTGGGACACAGGCCTCCTCTCTGTGAGATGTAGTGGGCCGTAATCCACCATCATCATCTGCCTAGCCTTTTCCCAACTATGTTGGGGTCGGCTTCCAGTCTAACCGGATGCAGCTGAATACCAGTATTTTACATGTAGCGACTGCCTATCTGACCTCCACAACCCAGTTACTGGGTAATACGATACCCCTTGGTAAGACTGGTTATCAGACTTTCGGGCTTCTGACTACCCGTAACGACAGGCAAAGATCCACGAATGACAGCCGGGACCAACGGCTTAACGAGCTTTCCGAGCCAGGGAGGGGTTTCGGTATGTAAAGATGGTCACCCATCCACAGACCAACCGCGGCAAGCGTAGCTTAACCTGACCGATCGACCTGTGCGGCTGTTATTATTTAGCCACGGGCCCCTCGTAATCTACCATGCGGGCTGTAATCCATTACGCGGGCCCAGTGCAGGTTGGTGGATGTCACATGCCTTTGAATTTTTGGTTCTAGGACATGCTGGTTTCGTCACGATGTTTTCCTTCACCGTTTTGAGAGCAGTGGTGATGTAATTAAATTCACAAATAAAATGCCTGCCTGGGTTTGAACTCACAAATTACGACTACGACTTGTAAGTCAGGGCCGACACCACTGTGTAATGAAGTTTTTTCTTTGTCGGAAATAATCAATTCATTTAGGCAAATATATTGATATAATCTTGTCGTATCATGTTTGCAAAGTGAGCAGCTTTTCGAACCACTGCTCACAAATAAAGTAATGAATAGTAGGTGTTAAATTTCCAAACCTCAGTGGAAGAACGTGTCAAAAAAAGAAAGAAAGAAAGAAAAATGCGTTTATTGGCATTACACAAAATGAATACACCTTAAAACTATAAAAACAGAAAACAAAGATTATAATGCCAAAAGGGCCTCAGCTCAGCATAATGTCAGATGACAACACAAGTGTACCACCTGACGCTGATTTTCAGCTGCAACCCACGAGTGCCATACGCTGGAATAACAAACACATTGTGTGTCCGTTATAATAAATTGAGAAATTATAGAAAACCTCATGCAAAATCAAATAAAATGTCGTGACATACATGTATGCGTGTGTGTGTGTTGTAATATTGATCATCATGGGTATAGTGCGTTACTGAGAGCTCGAGGCTAAATGATAACAACCGCACGGATCGGTCGAAGGTTAAGCTACGCTTGCCGCGGTCAGTTCGTGGATAAGTGACCATCCATCACTTACCGAGACCACTCCGTGCTTCGGAAATACGTCAAGCCGTTACTCCCGGCTGTCATTTGTAGATCTTTGACAGTCGTTACGGGTAGTTAGAAGCCCAAAAGACTGACAACCAGTCTTACCAAAGGGTATTTATTGTGTTACCCAGTAACTGGGTTGTGGAGGTGAAATATTCAGTCACGCCATGTAAAATACTAGTATTCAGCTGTATCCGGTTAGACTGGAAGCTGACCCCAACAAAGTTGGGAAAAGGTTAGACGGATTTATTGATGGATTGAATGGCTATAAGAAATTGGTTGAATTGCTGGAAGACCAATGAAACGATGGATTGATTGTGTGAGAGATGATATGGCTAGAAAAGAGGTGACTACCTGATAGACATGAGAGATGTATGAAAGAAAAAGACATGTTGCTCTGACGTCAAATAAATGGGATGATTTAATAATGATTGACAGCACACAAAAATCTTAAATGCGTATTTTAGAGCCATATACCATTCACTAAACAAAAATTAAAGACTGGCTCTTAATGATCACACGGAACTTGTAAATATAACGGGCCTTGGGTGGAACGGCGTAATTAGCACTCCTGCGTACCCCCTCGGAGAACAAAGCCGTGATGATAAGTAATGTATATGATATATTATATTATATGATTGATTACAAACAGCAGTATAGAGTTTCTACTTAATCAGAATTGAATTTGCCAGGTGTGTTAGTGAATCAATTCGTATTGTTATATGTATCTTCAGTTTTAGTGCAGGTAATGAATGGATGAAGTTTATTATTAGAACACGCATAAATCTGTCATTTATGAATCATCAATTCGATATATGAAATCATTTCTTTGTAACATTCCGACAAGGGATTAAATGTGAATGGTCGTTCGATCTGAGGGACAATTCCCGTTTCAGTCGCAATCTGCCAAAAATGCAATCAATTTTCCAATATTTGTGACAAGTTTTTGACATTGATTGTCTCTGAGATGAGATTGCGATTTGAATTTGAACGTTTTTTAAGTACGACAATTGGCCTTCTGATTCCTTAAATGAAAAGCCTGTAACAGACAACAGACGAACCTGAAATCAGTACTAAGAATCATAATATACAAAATATAATATAAAAAATGGACTTCGCCGTATGTGACTGTTAGCACATTCAGCGTACCGGCTGTGCAAGGAGTGCCGGCCGTGTTTATAAAACAGGCACTTATCGGGATGTACGTATAATAGGGAACACTACAGTCGTAGACACTGATGACTAAGGCAACCACTAAAGTCCGCAACGAAACGTTGCTAAGCGGGAAAATGGTTCACCAACACAGTGTGTTAGACGGAGACAGACGTAGTTTTCCGACTGCGCGCAAAGAGGCACGAGTTCGAGCTAGTTTGTTTTTTCTCGGACTACGTTCGGTTCAGTATATGCCACGCCGCCGAAGTATGCAGTGGTGCGACGCGCGCTCATCATACTAAAAACTCGTTGCAATAATAAAATATCAACATTATACCTGTGTTTTACGTTTCAAACAATCTATTTGTTCACCGAAACGTTAAAAAATACGTTTAATTTACGTCAGGAGGTTTTGTTTTTTGGTTTTTAACGTTTTTGCTGGTTTTTATTTTGACCGGGAAAACGCCGGGTGTCCGAATTTCTGTGTGTATGTTAACGTGTACTTCATTCTTGAGTGACAGTTGAACTCTGAGAGGAGATCTTGTTGTTTTCGTGTGTTTTATTATTTATTTTGTTGTTGTTTTGTTATTTTATCTTCTGTTTTACTTACCTACCGGCGACTGAGACCGGCACGTGTGTTATCGATCTTCGCCTGTCGTCATAAGGTAAGTTAAATGTTCGAAATAGCGTTCAATCATATTTTTTTATAGGCAATACGTTTGATCGAGTTGTTGGTTTATATAACATTTAGGTTAAGTATTACGCACTGGTACTAAAAATGGCTCTACATGCAATATTCAGGGTTTATCCTCGTCTCTACGTTTGTTTTCCTATAGCTACAGACAGTTTTGATGACATATTTATGTTGTTAGGTGTATTTATGTAGAGCGGCTCTACCATTCACCTTTCAATTTATTGTTTTATACCTACGCAACCTTATAACTATACAGGCATATGTATGTCTTACAATAAAGTTGATAAAATCGTCTTAGCAGCCTGTAAACTGGACATTCGCTTCCTGATAGACCGGCAATACAAAGAAACTGAAAATATGTAAAAAGGACAATTGTTTTTGCCCAGAAGTGGACACACATAGGCTGTAAGGTCATACAATGTATCAAGGAGTATGGATACAAAACGTGGTTCACTTGTTTCGTAATATTGCATATGTTGGGCAACATCGAATGCAATGGCAATGCATATCAACTTATGCAAAGTAACACATGTTCAACTAATTTATACATAGGAGAGTATGTATTCGTAGGTACGTATATAATCAACACGCTACTGCATAATATATGGGATTCCTATTATAAATAACGAGATCAATACGGGGGTTATGATAAAAAGTTATTAAGTGAGTCAAGGACATTTTCAGAGGAGAACTTTGTGATTAACACAGGTTCCTGAAAATGTTGAGGATAACGGTAAATGTGACTGAGAACCCGGAAATTTACGAATGTATGCATTTTCGTCCGGAGTCTGTATTTCTGCCCTAAATAACATCATATAATCAGGCTTTAATGTTCCCACTGCTGGGACACAGCCCTCATCTTTACGACACGGAGTGGGCCATAATTCTCCACGCGGGCCCAGTGTGGGTTGCTGGATGTCACATGTCTTCGAATTTGTGATTCTAAGACATGCCGGTTTCCTCACGATATTGTGGATGTTTGTTCATGGTTCGTTGTATTTGTGCCCGGTTGATCGCAATAGGCTGACTCCCTATAACAGAGAACCTAAATAAAACATGACTGAACCCTTCAGGAATTACAGGTTGTTATTTTGTCTGTCTGTTGGGTTGGTCAGCTCGTATCTATGGCAATTACCTCAAAAGATAATTCCAAAGGATTTTCTTACATTCATATAATTTTATTATATAAAGTTTTGGTGATAACTGCCTCTAAAAGGGACCTCGAAGTTTTGAATTCATATTTATTTGCCAGAAGATAGTCAGGTAAGGACGCTGGGACCAATTCAAACTGCATTGAAAAAAACATTAATCGTCTAAAGGTGCATTTATACCAAACTAACATAGAACAATAACAAGAGCTTACCTTATTAATATTCTTTTCATTTAATTACGGATAGATCAGGAAAAAGAGTTTCTTGCCGACTCTTCTCCATAGGAAATTACCAATTGGAACCGGTCACCTAGCTCCTGACGTTGCATAAGTGCCCTAAACCATGGTTTATTTGAAATAAAATATTTTGATTTTGAATTCTCTACCCTATTTTCACAAAAATAATTTGGTAGAGCGGGGATAGGATATGTATTCCCTCATTTGGTATAAACCGACCTTAACACTTAAACTAGGCAAAGTCCTGTCACTGATATCTTAGCTTATCAAGCCTCTTGTAAAAGATTAAGTAGGTCGATCCCATAGAATTTAAAACAGATCACCTATAGTAGGTCAATTTCAATCTCTTAGCAATTTAATATAGCAAATATGTACTCAAGGATAATATACCGTTTACATGGAGTTTCTTATCAGCCAACGATTGCGTCAACGCGTGATATGTTTTCCTCTGGTTTGTGCGCCATAATAAAAGCATTGTGTTCCTTAAACCTGGATCAACACGAGTTTCTGGTGAATGAAGGCAATGAGGCTTCACTAATGAATGATAAATGTCAATTCACATTGTAATGTCACTCGTTTATTCGAGGGTGTAGGCGGAATGCTCATAATAGATTACCGGCTGACAGTATTAGTAAATTTGATGATTAGCTTTAAAGCTGCACTGGATTCGCTTGGTTGGTTACGGCTCAGTCCTTCTCACAGAGAGGAGGCCCGTGTCTCATCAGTGGGAACGTTGATAAATAATTTTATTTCTGCAAATATATAGGTTTGAAATGGAAATGGTGACAGGTCAAAGGAACAACTTACGACCCACGGATGCTCCTCAAGTTAAAGGGGAAAATTTATAAGTCCGTGATAAGGCTGGGCTGTGAAGAAGACGGATGAAAAAAGCTTGCATGCGGCGGAGATGAGAATGTTGAGATGGATGTGTGGAGTGACGAGAATGGATAAAGTAAGAAATAAGTATATAAGAGGAAGTTTGAAAGTGGCGCCAGTGACAGTAAAGTTGAAAGGAAATCGTTAGGCTTGGTATGGACATGTAATGAGAAGGGACGAAACGCATGTGACTAAAAGAGTGATGAATATACATGTTGATGGACGGAGAGGGAGAGAAAGGCCGAAGAAAAGATGGATTGATTGTGTGAAGAATGATATGAAAGAGAAGGGAGTGAATGATAGTGTGACGGTTGACAGAGGAGAATGGAAGAAGAAAACATGTTGCGCCGACCACAAGTAACATGGGATAAGGGCAGGGAGATGATGAAGTATGTAGGTTTGTACAAACACATTTACCCGTTAATCATATTTTAGAAACTAGATGAGGTCGGTATTCCCTATCTGCCTACTCTGAGAAGAAAGGCCGAAACAAACTCAGAGTTCACAGTCGATTTTAAAGTCCAAACCTAATCTAGATCAGATCATGTGGAGACCATGCAAATTAAAATCTGTTCTCCCGCGAAAAATTTCATCCCACGAAGGTTTACAATCATGTGCTAAACTCATGGTGACAGTTAGCGCGTAGATGTCCCTAACAGCCTGTATTCATTTATATATATGCCTTCCACATACGTGGAACCGAGTTCTGGGAACTTATACTGATATCGATGTCAAAGCTTGTGGATACTGGTAGTATAAATGCTCTCATTGAATATTTAATCGGAGCAAGGTCGTATTAAACAACGTATGAGGAATAAGATAGATGTCACTCGTAAGAGATCAACGTTAAAATCAAATTGAGATTGCGATGGAGAATTCGAAAATAATTTCAACTGAAGTTTAATTATTTTTGTTGCTGAAACTGAAATTTCTTTGAATGATGAATTGTGAGATGATGAAATAATTAGAAATATAAAATGTTCTAAAATTAGGTAATTCAGTGAGAAGAAAAAAAATACTTTCACAGATAGCATTCGAGGAAAAACAGCTGACTTCAGCAGACACATTTACAAGAATTAATGATATTCTCTGTTTGGCCCACGTTGTAGGCCTCCTCTCACAAAGGAGGCCTTTGTCCCAGCAGTGGAAACATTCATCATCATTATTTCTACTGAAAGAAGTCCACTGCTGTACTTCGACCGGTTCTGTGCTTTTCACATCCAATGGGTTCCTGCGGCCTTCACAAGGTCGTCGGTCCACCTGTACGAGGCCTTGCAATGCTACGTCTTCCGGTACCCGGTCACCACTCTAGAACATTTCGGCCCCGTCGGCCATCTTTTCTGCGAGCAATGTTTTGCAAGTTTGCAATTTTGGCAATTCTGGAAACATTATCCCGTTATACAAACAAAAATAGAGTAGTGACCTACTGGAATAGATTATTATCAATTAAACAAAGTTGTCCAAATAATTTATTTAAAAAGTTTGAAACAGGAAAAAATGGAGATAAAATGTTACTATTTCCGTAACCCGATAAAGAGTCAGTGATAAAAGGCCTACAGACAAAAGCAAACATTAATTTTAATAAATGGGTCAGTTTCTCTGTCTGAGAGCAGTGGTGGTATCCAGTGGTATCGGCCCTAACCTACGAGTTGTAGGTTGTGAGTTCGAACCCAGACAGACACTTTCTGTTATCACCACTGTTCTCAAAACGGTGAAGGAAATCATCGTGATGAAACCGGCATGTCCTTGAACCAAAAATTCGATAACATGTGACATTCACCAACCCGCACTGGGCCGGCTTGGTGGATTATTGCTCACTCCATCTCACACACACATACACACAACGGCACACCCCTACATACATACACATACATACATTATAGGCAGATTGTGAGGTCTGTCTCTGTCGGCAAGGACCAACAGCGACTTCTTCAGTATTGTAGATATTTAAGGGTGGCGCTAATTAATGTGATTACTTATCATTAGGAGTTATGTTATAACAGCCTCACGGGTCGAGTGCAGGTTAAGCAACACTCACCGAGGTCTCTCCGTGGATGGGTGACCATCCATTATATACCAAGACTCGGAAAGTGCGTTTAATCGTTCATCCCGGCTTAGATCTTTGACTGTCGTCGCGGGTAGTCAGAAGCTGAAAAGTCTGATAACAAAACGTCGTAACATGTTACCCAGAAACTGGGTTGCGACAGAATGCGTAACGTTTTACCCAGAAACTGGATTGTGGAGGTCAGATAAGCCGTCGTTCCATGTAAAATACTAGTATTAAGCTGCATCCTGTTAGACTGGAAGCCTGCCCAACATATCTGGGGCATGGCTAGACAGAGATTGATTTGATTTCAATAGCCATTCCTACTTACTTCCATAATCCACCAACTTCATCTTATTCCGACTGATTCACTTACAATTCTATTCACCTCTACATGTCAGCGGCCGTTGCCGCGGGTGAATGTCTCTCTGACGTAACATTCGCGCAACTGCACCGTGATCCGATTTCATGCACGTGCACTGAGCATGTGCGCGAGAGTGATATGAGAGTGAAAAATTTGTTAAAGAAATTGTTTAAAGTAAGAGTTTTTAAAGATGTTTTATGGATGCAAACTGAATGGAATTCTGGTTTATCAGTGAAAGTATTTGTTTAATACATTCGTGTCACACTTCTGTAATTCCTAATCCAGCGATATTTGAACCCCGTTCATAAAATAAACGAGCTGCTCCGATGGTGTCGTGGTCCCAAACGCGACTGCTGGGCGTTGGGGCCCTGGGTTCGATTAACAAAGTGTTATTGGGTTAATTCCATTGGGAATTTCTTAGTAACAGCCCGGAGTTTGGTAGGTGGCGGTGTGATACCCATCCCGATCGTGTCTGATTGCCGTCCAATCGGACTATGAGAGTGAGGAAAGAGAGAGTATTCTTGTGTCTGCGCACACACTTGTGCTCTATAATATCTCCCGCGCCGAAGGTTGGTCTCTGCTGAGATTGGTCGCCATGGTCGAAATTCGGTCTGGAGGCCAATAAAAAAGTGACATTTAAGTATGGCATTACTTAGGCTACTTGAGTCTATTTATAAGGAGCAAAAGTTTACCTAATACCTTTTTTATACTATAAGCAATGCGCAAGCGCGCCGCATCAACGGTGGCACGAGTCATAGTCAGCCCTAACAGGGTTTTGGAAATGATAGCTGACAGTGTGGACTGTCCTTATGAATTTTATTGCGGTTTTCAAAAAAAAAAAAAACAGCTATTTCATAGAAAAGAGCAATACCTACGCGGTCAAAATGTATGGAACAGCATTTTTTTTTTTAAATAACAGGCCATATATTTTAACGCAGAGGTTTCAGAATCAGGTCCATGATAACATGTTGCACGTCGATATCCCTGCCACCCTGAATTCACTGCTGTCAGTTAAGGTTAGCCTAATAAATTAAACTGATAATAGACATATTTCATGTCAAATAATGACAAAATTGTCACGACAGGTCCTGTTTGTTTTGAAATAAACTTTTAAAATTGGCGAATTGTCGAATGTCACCTATTGGTTTTATTAAATAGGATCCTGCTCGCAGATTGATTTTTTTGCTTATTTTCTTGACGTTATCTGTTTCAAATTCAAAATATTTTATTTCACATAAACCTACATGGGCGCTTATGAAACGTCAGAAGCTAGGTTCTCGGTTCCAATTCGTCGTTTTCTATGGAGAAGAGGCTCCTACTATAAACTCTAACGCTCTTACTCATTTAAAAATGACTAGCTTTTACAATTTTTTCGAATTACTCTGTTAAAAAAATATAAAATGGTCAACAAATCGAAGCATGCAACATTCTCACATTCACATAAAAGAAAAGAATTAAAGATGCTCCGAATAGTGGTTTCAGTGAATAACCGAATAATATTCGGTTAAGTTCTTAACGAACAGAATATACTGCCGGATAATTGTAATTTGCTAGTGGGATTATTTCAATTAAAAATTACTGTTCTTTTAAGATACTTGATTTTAAGTAACTATTAATGCTAAGATATATTTCATTACCTGTGTTTAATTATATCTTTGTTTGAGTACCTTACAATAAACGATTTTTAATAAATATGTTTGTTAGAATATGGTACTCCTTTAATTTATTTTGCCCTAAAGGCTGATTTACAATGATCAATTAAACCGAATATATCGGTGCATCTCTAAAAATAATCTATAAAAAACAAAAGAAAATAATAATAAATAAAAAACCTATCTAAAAAGCAAAGGAATTGTTAATCATTCAGTTTTAATGAAAATCATGTCCCGTCACATTCACATTGTCGAGTTTCTTTCTACGAAGTCCATTATTGAGCAAAGGTGTACCAACCTTTATAACAACTGCATCGCATATGAATAACTGTTGAAAACTACACGAAACTCGAAATTACATAACTTTGTTCTACAAAAAATACCAATACAAAATCCGTATACATCTCGCTCCTTTTAATTCATTTCTTGTTCATCTAAATTCACTTCTTGTTGTTCAATTTAATGCGATTCTAGCAACGTTCTAATAATTAAAATTTCGGTATATACTGTGCTGTTACGAAACTGCGCCAAATGTGCGGTCAAAGTTTCCGTTGCCTTTCGCTTTCACGATCGTGTGAATTACTATTTTGTTGAAGTTTTTTTTTATCTAATATGTGAGAATGTTTCAGTGATAGTTGTTCTATTAAGAAATTATCTATTAGAAATTTAAAACGTGCGCAGTCGTTACATGTGTTTAAAAGACTCGTAAAGAAACATTACCTACTTGTCGGTGTGATCTTGTTCTCGTATTATAGATATAATTTAGCTACAGTCTTCATTTATTTTCGTTGCTTATATATTTAGTATGTATGTATTTTGCATAATTATATCTGTGTATCTATTTTAGTGTATTGTATACATAATATTTGCACCAACGATAGCCCAATTTTATGTCTAGGAAAATCACTGTCCATTCCGAGGTTGCCTGGAAGAGAACGCAGAAAGCGATAAGGACGCCCACTGTATATTTTGCGGTGTTTGATGTATTTTGAGGTGTACAATGAAGTATAGATAAATAAATGTTAGTACAAATTTACTGGTGTGAGAGGAAAGTCGGTTTTCGGTGAGAGGAGAGGACTTTAATATTGTTATTGTTTTCTATATTATTTGGATTTATATCCGACTGCGTGACGCAAAGGAGGGTAATGTTTTATCAGACTATATACCGGCTGTCTTTTTAGTATGTCAGGAGCACGGAAAAGAAACCTTTGGCACAGAAATTTCTTTTTATTTCACAATAAATTGACTGTGGTGGATGATGTGTGGTGATTGATTCATTGGCATTTTGTCTGATAATGGTATGTACAGACATACTTTTACCAGACAGACAGCACATCAAGTTACTAAAATCTGTCAAATTTCTTTAATAGATTTTCAACTTTATCGGTTCAAGGTTAATTGAGAAAATTTGACAGTTTCGGATGGCTTGATGTGTAGCGTCTGTGCCATCATCAGGCAAATTGTATAGACATTACAAAGACATACCTATTGCAAATTTCGAGATGATCTAGGCACTGTCTACTTCTTACATAACACTAAAATACCTACCAGTAATTTCAGTTTGAGTGCGTAAGCAATAACTACTCGCAACACCGATGTAGGTAAGTCGAGCCATGAAACTCGACTCCATGCTTCCGCCCTTCACTGACCAGATGGTAACCATTCACAATCGCGGGAAGTAAGCTTGGTTAGCCTGGGAAGGTTACAGCAACCCATACTTAGCCTGTTGGCGGTTTTACCCAATTATGTCATTGGTTGATGGTAACCTAAGTACTCGAGTAATTTTTCTGATTTATTGTCTGTTGTGTGGAGAATCTTTGCTAGGTTAAACAACATGTTTTAATTTGTTGGATAAAAGGTAACTAGCTTTTTGCGAGCAGCTTCGCCCGCATCGATGTCGGAAATTGTCCAACGGGAATTTACAACCGGGATGAGGATTATCCCACTATGTGTTAATCCAAGTTATAAACTATCTGTGTGCAAAATTTCATCTAAATCCGTTTTTGCATGAGTAACAAATCCAAACATTATATACTTACACCTTTATAATATTAACTAGGATAGTAGAATCTATATATTCAGCCCGTAATGGTACATTCCACTACTGAGCAAAGGCCTTCCTTTCCCATTATCCCCATAGATATATACTTTTTTCCTACTGATTGTACAGTCACGAGCACCAATATGTCAACACTTGGCAACTTTCAATTGCCATTTTTTCGAGAAATAACGAATGCAACGTTGTAAGACGACACATTACATAAACCTATGGGTTCGAAACTGCTATGTTCGTAACAACATAAAATTTCCTTTAAAAATAAAGGAGTAAATCGCTTTTGAATAAAGCCGAGTGTATACATACTTTTGCTCGTGACTGTACCCCAAAATGAGTCCAAACTCCATAGTTACCACACTAGACAATTTTTCAACCTGGTGACACACTCTTAAGAAACTCCACCTTTTTTCTAAACAACATGGAAACCGATAGTGTAGAATAATTATACCGTGAGAAACCATTGTTGTAACTAATGACTAGAAGTTTATACATACATTCCACTCACTTATTTAGATAGTCTAGTCTAGATAAGTGTTACTTAAGTCATCCTATAATTTACGCTGTACCTGTGAATCTCTCTAATAATCCAACGAATTGAGAACCTCCTCCTTATTAATCGGCTGATTAGTCAATTCGCACGAATTTACTGGCCCGACACGGGCGAACTGTTATTTTGTCAAAACGTGCCAATTCGTGCGAGTCGCCTGTAGAAAAAATAATATTATGTATTTAAAACACACGATTCGCACTTTTCGGGCGATTCAATTTGTGCGAATCGACTAATGAGCCAATTAATCGTCCACCAAGAATCTATCACATAATTAATTTATCTGTCATTACTTCATTTTTAATTCTTTAATCTATTGTGGTATAGTAATTTTATTCTAGGTGCATCGACTTTACTTTTTTGTATAATGAATGTATACAAAAAGAATTAAATTAATAATGAATACATTTAAAAAAAGTAACCGGTGGAGTTTCATGCCTATTCTTCTCCATACAAAACTATACCTTCTGGCAACTAGAGTAAATTTTATTTTATTTTACATTTTGGCGTTCAAAGGTGCCATTCATGTGCATATTTGAAATAAGTGCTTTGAATTTGAATTACTTAATAGAGAACCTCCATGAAGTCAGTAAAAAAGAAGATTTTTTCTCTGTGGAAAATTTGCTTTTACTTACCGTTGCATATTATATTCCTTTGGAAAAAAATATGGTCATGATATTATTTATGTGATGTGATACTACAAGGTAAATCCATGTATGCGTCGGCTAATATACGCATACGGTTCGGCACGCCATTCGACCAACTTCGGAGGTAATCGTGTGTTTCCGTCCCGGTTTCACAGCCTTGCGCTAAATGCACTCTTTTGTTTATTTTTTTTATTGGCACTCATATTTTGCGTGTTAATGCAATTTTATTAGCTGGTAAGTGTCATTAAATTACGTATCTTAATAAATAAAATATCTACCTTAATTTTTTAAGTTAGCGTGTTTGTCTATTGGTTTTGAGACTAGTGGAATACCAAAGAAACGATGGATGGACTGTGTGAAAGATGAAGAAAGAGGTGACTAGACCGAGATGACGCTAATAGTATGTATGTAGTGTGACGCTAGTAGTAGTATGGGAGAGAAAACACATGTTGTGCCGACCCCGAATAATAATAATAATAATATCCCTGGAGATTTCACACAGCGCCATCTAGTCCCAAGCTAAGCAACCTAATGCAAGCATTAAATACATACATATTATAGATAGAAAACACCCAGACTCGGAACAAATACATGTAGGACTTACAAATATTTGTTCTGTGTGGGAATCGAACCCGCGACACGCAGCGCAGCAGTCCGATCGCTCAGCCACTGCGCTAACCGTGTTAAATGTTAATCTTTAATAAATCTCAATCTGAATCATTTCGAAGGATATTGCTAATCCATTGCTTCATCCGTTCGAAAAATTTGTCTGCTCAACAACGTACATAACGCAATGAATAAAAGCCATTGCTACTAACAGTGTGTTACGCAACTACCCCGCTGGTGAAATGCAAAACCAATATTCTTACTTTTGTTACAAAGATCCGTTAATTATTTTGTAAACAGATACTTTTTTAGCGACTAGTGTTAAAAGCTTGTGATAAATAAAACCAAACCAATAAAGAATTCTGAACATGACAGGAAAGTTAATTAAAATTTTCAACATACCGATCGACACATTAACATTGGTGAGCTAAAGATAACCAAGGCTTATCGGCACTGAGTACAAAACGCTTTGTTTTTGCGTAGTCAATGCGCATGACCCGACCACACCTGTACACTGTACAGTCTGTACTGTGCATTACGTAAATATGTTCATAAAGCATAACTCGGAGTTAAGGTTTAAATGGCGAATAATTGTAAAGGATCAAGAAGTGGACTCCATTGAAATTGAAAGCAAACAGATATACAGGGTGGCAGGGACATCGACGAGCAAACTGTAACCATGAACTCAGCATATGATTGAACTTGTAGACCCCCTAGGGAAGACATTTTTGTCGGTTATCAATAAAATCTGCCGTTTCTATAAAAGTGCAATACCTACGTGGTCAAAATGTATGGAAAAGCATTCTTTTTTAACCCACTTTCAGAAAATTCATATGTTATATTGTTTTATGTGTTTCATTGTTCATGTGTTGAATCCAAGGTAAAAGGTTAGCGTCACCTGCCTTTGCAGTTGGCTTTGCAGAATTTGCGTTAGTTTTATTTTTATTGTTATAATACTATAGTCACATTACAAGCTAGCCTTTTTTTTTGGGGGTGGGAAGTCATCAAATGACCTCTCCCGCTCTGGGCTGAGCGGAAGGGCGTGTCAGACTTTTACTGACTAAAACCCACCCGTGTTCCTTCAGTTGTCTGTGCCAGGGGCCACGGTATCTCTTTTGAACAACCCGCGGCCCTGGCATCGGCCCTAGCGGATCCCGTCAGTTCGTGCTGACATCTCTTTGAGGCGCGCGTGGAACACAACGCGCCGTCGACCCGGGCCTGGTCCTTACCGGGCGGCGAGCTGCCCATTGCTCGCCGCCCGCAAGCCCGCGACGGGGTGGCCGGGAGTCGGCTGTTGACTCCCGTCCAGGGCGTCTCCTGCGGCGCTAGCCTGATAAGTTATTTAAATATTACTTAACCTGCTAAAAAAACTATAAAATTATGAAATAGTCCAATATCGTCTTTCTTATTTACTTGATTCACGTGTTTTTTGTGAAAGTTATCACTTACACTGCAGTTGCAATTAGAAATAAACACGTCAATGTTATTAAATACGAACATAACCAAAGCGTTGATTATCCACTTAATGGAATACATCTTAACATAGACCCATCACATATCCGTTTTGTAAGCCTTCTATACATCAAACTAAGTAACATAAAGCAAAAATGATTGCTGGGAGACGACTTTGTAACACCTAAATAGTTGCTTGCCTTAACAACTGTAAAGAATTAGTTGAATGCTTCATATTGTGTAACTTCACCATTACCCACAGTTTTCAAGGCAGTGCTCCTTTGCGACAAAATTTTGGTACCTACTTATGGGTATAGTACCCCAGACAAGCGTTTTGATTAAGAGTCCTAGTAAGACTACCTCGTAAGTCTAGTAGTTGCAAGCGCTACTGCTGAGCATGAGGTCCTAAGTTCGATACCCAGATCGTGCAGTGTCATTGGGGTTCTGGAATTTCTCAGCAATAGCCCGGAGTTTGCATTTGAGCCCGGTTGAAGGCAATAGACTCGCCCCTATTACATGACGTTTAAACATATCTGGCCAAATTTGGATGTACAGACGCCAGCACATCAAGCTACTACAATCTGTCAAATTTCTTTAATAGATTTTCAACTTTATCGCTACAGCATTAAGGTTCAAGGTTGATTGGGAAAATTTGACAGTTTCGGGTAGCTTGGCCTGCTGGCGTCTGTACTATAGATCAAATCTGTATCTGACCACCGTAACTGTCCTGCTTGCAGCGCATATTATTACGAGTAGGCGACCTAAAAAGGATCCTCTTTTGTTTTACTTACGGACGCAGCTTTGGTCATCATGTGCACGGGATATTGTTTTCAAAATGGTCAGATATAGGTTTTGGCGATAGTACACCTCTGCATAACCTTTCGGGAGTTACGGGTGTGATGTTATGTTTCTTAGTAAGTACTTACTATCTTACTGCAATCATGCACTACTGTAATAATATATGCTTTGTGAACTGTGCATGTCTTGACAGCTGTCAGGCTTAAGTTATGAGCGCACAGAGTTAACGCACCCAAGTTTCCTTTAGTGCATAAGTCATGAACTTATGACATATTGTAATCAGGTTCGTCTGCATGCACCTTTAGCTGACTATTTGCTGTAGAGTTTCAGAACTTTAAGTTAATTAGTCAAGTGTTAAGGTACTTGTGAGTAAGGACGTCTAATTTCAAGTTGTGGAAGTAAGTTACTTTATAGCTAGGGTTTACAGTTCTACCCGCATGCTAATCAGGTTATAATGTTCCCACAGCTGGGACCACTGCAGGCTTCCACATAGTGATCTCCCATGCGGGCCCAGTGCGGGTAGGCAGATCTCACATGTCTTTGAATTTTTTATTCCAGGACATGCCGGTTTCCTCACGATGTTTTCCTTTACCGTTTTGAGAGCAGTGGTGATGAAATAATTTACACAAAGTCAAGCGCCTGTCTGAGTTCGAACCTACGACCTACAACTCGTAAGTCGCGGCCGTTACCACTGGGCCACTGCGAAAAGCTGTACTAACTTTTGCCCTGTTTGAGTAGAGATCGTTTGTCCTGTACCAAAACCATCACAGGATGATATCATAAACAATTTTAGCACAGACAAAAGAGAGTCCTTTTAAAGCAGTATCCAGTACAGTGGAAGATAAATAGCCAAGCTGTTTATAAGTAATAGTATGATAGTGACGGATACAAATAGTAGTAGGTACGCTACAAAGAAAACGAACGATACATCAAGTTGACGCGTTGCAAGATGCAATTATTGAAAAGTATCATTAATTTTGTATTGTACGCGAAGGGAGGATGACTTTAGTGTTTTGTAGAATTTATTTGAATGCAAATAACTAGTAATGAAGTATTTTTAACAGAGATGAAGATGATAGATGTAATTATCGTTATATTTTTTTAAATGTATTTTTGTGGTGTACAATAAAGTATATACATACATATAAATAAATAGTGCTACGTGGTTTCCGATTCTTTTGCTTAAAAGGAGGTAGGTTCGAATCGAAATCGGTTGAATTTCATGGCTACCCCGACAAGCCCGCGAAATTCTAGTTAGAATTGGCTTAAAATGTTATGATTTCATGGCATGGTCATTTAGGGTGATAAATTGTACAAATAAATAAATATTAAAAGATGACTGTTCTCATTTCTCGAGCGTGTTAGGTATAAAAAAATTGAGAAATAATTTAAAATCAAAGATTTAAGAACGAACGTGCAGACCAATTCTCGTATTTAAAAAAAGTTCGCGACAATCACTGTCAAAAATCTATGTAAATAGATTGTATTTTTGACAGATTGAGACTGAGATTAGGATGCGAACGTTCTTATAAATACAGGAATTGCCCCTCTGATAATAATGATAAGAAGAACCAAATTGATAACTCTTATCTATCTATACATATTCACCCATAACTACTATACCTGCTTCCTGAACCACGCTCCTCGTTCCACGTACCTAGTCCACACAATAACAGAATGATTGCTATTCTATTATGTAAAAACGATGTCCCAAACTAGATCGTACTAGCAGCTAACAACTGTTACGTACATACTATAACAGAGGTGACCAACACGCGGAACGAAAAAAATAACAGAAAAGTGTGAGCAATTTTTGTTTCGGTTTCATTCTGTCAATGCTGTTGACAGTATGAAGCAAACCGTTAAGCCGTTGGTCCTGCGCGTTCTCTCGTCGGATTGCCGTGCCATCGGACTAACAGAGTGAGGGAAGAGAGACTCACACCTGAGCACTATGTCCCCGCGCCGAAAGTTAGTCTCCGTTATGAAACAAACCAGAAATAAATTGACATTTCTTTTTATTGTGTCAAACTAAATTATAATATTTAAATACCTAGTGTACTTTTACGTGTGCCAGAAATCGTCCTTGGATTTTTGTGTAAGTAACTTTTGTTTTAGTTTTTCTCATATTTTCTCAAAGACATCTTGGCCTAACACGTATCATTATGAAAGTTATAAATCAATTTATTTACGCTGCATCAGGAAGTCCAGCTTGTACCAAACCACGACGTAGAATGAGTTGTCTTGAACATAAACTACGCGACTCATTTTGCGCAACCAAATTTACGTTCCTTTGGCCTCACTCTAAAATGACATACAGACACCATAAGGTTTGCCATCCCTCCACAATTAAATGAATCATGTATCGTGACTGATGTACTAAAATATTGTCATTGCATGTAATTTATGTTCAGGCCATCAAGATGACTACTTCATTAAGGTTTATTTGCATTACCTGCATTTTAGAATGTGAACACATTATGGCTGAAGCTGATTTTGTTTGAGATATTTTTATCAGATTCGTACTAAAGAATCATGTAGATAGTATCGGCAACATAAAAGTACCTAATTGTGTCGTGAATACACAGATATTAATAATTATAAATAAATATGTTTTTATACTTTTTATATTCTAATATTTAAAAATATAATTTATATTTTTACATTAAAAAAAAAATAAAATCAATTTATTTCAGGTTCTCCCATATTAAAATCAAATCACAAGTTACGAAACACGAGAACGAGATACATAAAAATAATTACAACATAAAAATAAATACAATGTCATCAAATAATAAAGTACAATGTCAAATGAAAATAAGAAACTCAATGTCAAATAAAAATAAAAATTTAAAATTAATCGGAAATTAATAATATAAAATACAAATAAAATAAAAGTTTAGCAAATTATGGATAAAAATAATAACATTTTTTTTTTTTTTTTAAATAAAACCTAAAAAATAAACCTACCTCACATAATATATATGAATGACGGTAACCTACGTATTTTAGCCAAGGTTTTGGAACTCAGCTTGCACCACACTTCACTAAATGCGTTTAGCGCCAAAAGAATTTTGGAACGCATCGTTCTGTTTCTGACAACCTTTTGAAGATGACAGAGATACAGGCTACTAAGAAGGCAGATTAGGATGCAATCTTAAAAAAAAAACATCGTATACTTCTTAATCTTTTATCTACTTCTCTCTCTTCTGTTCTTATAACCTCCTGACTGCCGACCCTGAATGTGATGTGTTTGCTGATGAATGGAAGAAAATAATGCGTGCCTGTCTGGTGTTTTGTGAGAGACAATATGCGAGGGTGTCCACTGTTACAAGATAGTTTGTTAGTTTATGATGTTTCTAATTTATTTAACCATTTACGCAAATAATTATTAATAATTTTATCCACAAAAATTAAATTCAAATTCAAAGATATACAACTGCATATCTTAGAAAAAAAAAACAAAAATTCAACTAAATTCAATTAATTTTTGTATTGTATCTTATTTGAATGCTTATTTTATTTTAGTCTTTATAATTCTATGTTAATTAATTTAATTGGACCTGTGCCGTTTTAATTAACTATAAATAAATAAACATTTATTTTCATCAAAAAAGCGTATTATTCCGTAACAACTCACACTTTCAAAGTACAATTGCCTATTAAATGTGCCCAAGGCTTAGTTTGTGGTTTGACGCAGCCTTCGCGGTTTTTGTATATGGAATTAGAGCTAGAATTTAATGTACCGAATTTTGATTCTGCACTTGATTCGCAAATAAAGTTATTGAAACAATTTAAACAGTGTTGTTAGTTTAACTGGCGAGTAACAAAATACTATTAGACTGAACATAATTAAAACGTCATTATGTCAGTATCGACTAAATACAGTTAACAATATTAAATACTAGCTGTGCCCCACGGTTTCACCCGCATAAGTCTCGATCCTTTGGGAATATCGTGACAAAAAGTATCCTTTTTCCTAATCCAGACTATGGCCTACCTACAAGCTGTTGTTTTGCATCCTCGTCAAATTTCAGGAGGCTGTTATGAAATACATAAATAATCAAATAAAATTACGATACCTGGTAAATAATGAATACATACCTACTTGTTTTTTAGTTATTTAAGTTTGACAGTATTTCAGAATACACCACTTTCAAAGAACAGAGTCGCGTTATGGTATCGTATAAGCGGTCGCGTTTATATGTGAGTATAAAAGGGCAGTTACAGTGCGGTCTCACACAGGCCGCGTGTCCGTTGTCCAAAACAGTTCATTATTAGGACGTTGGGTTTAATACGATGGGCGTCAATGGATTTAACTGCACTTAAGCGTCCTCATCTATATCTATAAATAGTCAGTCGTTTTTCGTGTCTATTTGAGTGACCGCGTTGGTTTTCTAAGCTGTACAGACGCCAGCACATCAAGCTACTACAATCTGTCAAATTTCTTTAATAGATTTTCAACTTTATCTCTGAAGCATTAAGGTTCAAGGTGGATTGGAAAATTTTGACAGTTTCGGGTAGCTTGACCTGCTGGCTGGCGTCTGTACAATGGATTTTGATGTGATTTTCATCATCACACAGACCCATGCACGCGCTAACACACCCTCACACACACCCCCTCACTCACATATTGTTTATATCTAAGGATCAAAAAAAAAAAATTGTATTCTGCTGTGGAAGAGCTGAGTCTCCTAACACAGGCATTACTTAACTTTTTGGTTCACAAATAAATTTGATTTGATTTGATTTTGATTTTAGTGCATTTATTCCGGAAAGGTTTCATCATCGTCATCATCGTCTAGCCTTTTCCCCGACTATGTTGGAGTCGGCTTCCAGTCTAATCAGATGCAGCTGAATGCCTGTATTTTACATGAAGCAACTATCTATCTGACCTCCACAACACAATAACTGGGTAATACGATATCCCTTGGTAAGACTGGTTGTTAGACTTTCGGGCTTTTGACGACCCGTAACGACTGTTAAAGATCCAAGAATGACAACCGTACTTTACAGATATCTCGATGATTTTTTGTTTGTTTGAAGCAATGCATGGCTTGCCACTAGTTGATATATAAAACAGTGGTAATGTTAGCTAGAGGCATTCTTCAAAATATTTCAAATAGTTTGCCTCTTAAAATTATCAGTACCTACTGAGCAAGACACTGCTTACACAGCATTATCTTTAATCTTTGTCTTTATGAAAATCTCCCGAACTAACATAAAAGATGAATGAGTTCATCCCTTTGTTTTACGACCCACGCCAAGGCAGTGATTAGCAAAACTTGTAGAAACTTCGCTAGTTTAGTTTGTCTATTGTTATCAACAATACGTACTCTTTGAAACTTAAATATTTCATAATTAGGTCCGTGGTTTTATATATTTTCAGACTGTTATAAAGGAATATTGTTGTATCGCAAGTAAACTTTGACAATGGACGTTAGTACTATTAGTTATTCTTTGACAATGGTAAGTACGTTTTGAAATTGTATTTCTACATTATTATTCATCACCCACTGAAATTGCTTTTGATTTTTACTTCATTTTCATAAATCATGGCAGCAGCTGCCAAAACTTGCGTTTTTTAAACTGCTTATATCGGCAAGTACTTACCTCATTATTTATAGAAATTATTAGGATACCCTTCCGTGGTCCACTTGGAAAGAACCGTCTCCGGACACAAGTGGGAAAATGTAACTCCAACTTGGTAAAGTGGGGGAAACTACCTCGACGGAACGGCAGTAGGGTGTAGTTATGGAGATATGTCGCAAAGCCATCCTTCACCTCCTATCGTGTCCTCTGTGTCCCAAAACATGCAGTCAAGGTGACCTCTGCGCTGCCACCGACGAAGCCGTGGAAGTAGCGAAGTTTTGGGCCAGCAAAATCTCAAATACAGTCGTGCCAACGACACGTAGAAGAAGGTCAGGATATATGCATCAACATCATCTGTAGTTTCTGCCTGCCGTGGCAAGAAGGTTACGTGTACAGACGCCAGCAGGTCAAGCTACCCGAAACTGTCAAATTTTCCCAATAAACCTTGAACCTTAATACTTTGACGATAAAGTTGAAAATCTATTAAAGAAATCTGACAGATTGTAGTAGCTTGATGTGCTGGCGTCTGTACATACATCATATAAATATTTTACCTCACCATCATCATAATCATCATAATAATGTTCCCTCTGCTGGGACACGGGCCTCCTCTCTGCGAGAGGGAATATTTTACCTATAAAGCTAAAAACATCTGACCTCCCCCACATTAGAATAACACAGGCTAGCATTTTTTTTTTCGAAATCACCTTGGTCTATTTTTGCTTACCTAGTGCAAATAACACTAATGCCCGTTGTCAGTAACAAATGTAAGAAAGTGGATTGAAAACTTCGAACGCTGTTTTATTTTCAACTTTCGGGGCTAAGTCGAGGGTCGAAATTCCGTCAGTGCTCTTTTATTCAGACATTAATTTAGATGTCGCTTGTTATTAATAAAAACGGGTATAAGTAACTATCATGGTTGTACCAATTTCCTTTAACACAGAAGTCAACGTGGACATTCTAATGTCAGATTTTCCGTGGACAGTCCTTGCCACCATCCGTTGCCAGCTGGCGGAACCTCTCACCGCCATACATTTCGCAACACAATTGTCTCGCCCACCTGGTCGGCACATAATCGTTCGATTTGACCCAAATATCTTACGTATTGTTTATTATTTCGCCGTCTAAGTTAAACCCTACTTTTGGTATTAAATTGTATTAATTGGAACGGTAGTTTGGTAAAATGTTTTAGTAATTGGCGGCTCACATTGTGATTAAGCTGTTTTGTTGTGACATGAAGTAATGCCGGGTTTCACGACCGTCGACGCTGTTGGATTTCAACGCTCGGTTCAGCGCCGTGTTGAAAATCTAACAACAAGCTCTTATTTAGGCTTAGTGTTTGACACACTACATTAATTTGCCGTATTAAAGCTATTTGATACAACTTTCAAAGACTGACAGTTAAGATTTGAACATACGGACACCGATAATGATCTCACTTACCTTAGTTTCCCTTGCAATAACGGCTTCGAAAGAGATGCCTAACTTTCCAGATGTGTAACGTAGAACGTGTTCTAGGTGTATGTTAATTTATCCGCCGTAACATAAAACATAAAATAACGCCTGAATTCTCCGAAGGGTTAAGCAGAAGTGCACCAGCCTGTAGTACACACCAGTTATGTTTTTAGTCCCATTTAATAGCGGGTGAGTCTATTGCCATCAACCGGGCACAAATCTAGATTCCGGGCTGCTACTGAGAAATTCAAGATTCAAAAACCCAATAGCAGATTGCCCGACCCCGGAATCGAACCCAGGACCTGAGCAGCCTCAGCGAGACAGTCCGCCGTTATCCGACGTATACATGCATAATATATATTTTTTATTGGAAAATCTTGCATTACCAAGCATTTTTCATCACGATAGATATACGAAATATCAATAAATTTGTCAAGAGAAATGAGATAAAAATGAAAATCTCGGAGTTTTTACTGACTACAGTTTAGTCATGCGACATGAATTAATCGAAATCACGTTTTTTTCATTATTTCAGTTCATCGAATGAGAAAACTAGCTGTCGTTTCAGATAATTGTATCAGCAAGCGTACTTACTGAGTTATAATTTTATTGTGCAATTTAATAAATGTTGTAAGATGGGGAAATTAAATGAAATGAAATTGTTTATTCTGTTAATAGGATATCGGACTCACATTTACACGTCATATAAAAAAAAAAAAAATAAGCTAAATGAAAAGAAAGAAAGAAAATATATTTATTTGCGGTAAAAAACATGAGGCATAAATGGAACACAAACACAAAAAATTACAAGTTGAGGGAAAAAATGCGTCACATCCACGTAAAACGCCATCGCTCAGCATAATGAGACAGAGCCCCAGCGCTGGTAGCAGGTAGATGGAATCGACATTTCCGATTTGACTACCCCTGAGAAAAAATAGCAAAACAGGGGGAGACATAATCTTGGTCAGATCATGTAAGGACCATGTTGATTAGAGTCTGACAGGTTCTTTTGAGGAAAGAACCACACAGATTTGAGTGCACCAATCCAGTCAGTTCAAGTATTTGTCAGTAATAGTGTAGCTTAACGTACAGAAGGCAGATAACCGGGTCCGAAGGAGGCCTGTTGCGCAATATGGGCGAGGCCATATATATATAATATGTATCTAAAGCAAAAGGTATACTTAGGCTAAGATAGGCTGAGTTGATAATGATTCATCTTTATGAAATGCTCTAGGCAGATATGTATAGGTAAAAAAATTTTAAAAGAGAAAAATCTACTGTGTTGTAAAAATTGTTCTTTAACAGTGTAAATTTAGATACAATTCGTACCTAAAATAGAAAGTTCTTTCATTAAGTACTATTGTTTTATTTCAGTGTTAATTTAAATACGATTCGTAATGAAAACAGAAACAGCGTTCCAACTAAAGGTCTTTATTTTTAGAACGATGCTCAAGTTATGAATCTCGTTCTCAAAATAAACATGTAGAGGAGAGGAGAACATGACATAACATTTCACATGCAAATCTACTCAAATCGAGATTTGAGCTTAAGTATGATTTTATGATACTTTCCCAAGAATATAACCTTAATTTTCTCCATCATAAACCCCTAAAATCCATACGGAAACGTTTCAAAACAACGTGAACATCTGAAACTTCAACCCTGACCGCATGAACCGGTTTGAACTGGCTCAAACTGCCGTGAACCGGGGTTAACGACCTGCGACGCGGTGCATCCTGCGTATTCCAGCTGGAACACTGTGTTGCTCTTATTAGCTGACTTTAATATTTCGCAATACTATGTGTGAATGAGAGGGATGGTTTCTGTGTGTGTGGACTTTTATCTGTATGGCTAGTAGTAATAGTGAATCTAATGGGAGCCGTGGAGGTTTTTAAGTCTCATAATGTTCCCACTGTTGGGACACAGGCCTCCCTCTGTGAAAGGTATGCCGTAAACCACCACGCGGGCCTACTGCGTGTTGGTAGATGTCACATGTCTTTGAATTTTTGGTTCTTGGACATGCCGGTTTCCTCACGATGTTTTCCTTCACCGTTTTAAGAGCATTGGTGAGGAAATAATTCACACAAAGGAAAGCGCCTGTCTGGGTTTGAACCTACGACCTACAACACGTAACTCGCGGCCGTTACCAATGGGCCACCGCTGCTTCACAACTCGTGGAGGCTTCTAATCTAATAAAGTATTCCTTCTCTCATTCCGTTAGTCAAATGAAGTTACCGATAACGACTTCTGACTGTAACATGTAGTAAATAATTATATTATCGTTTTCCAAGAAATTCTTAGAAGCGGATGCGCCCATTTCCCTCTGTCATGTTATATGACCTAATTAGTACCAACTGATAACAACTAATTAAATAGGGCGGAAGTGCATAGACAGATTGCCAGGTGGCCAATATTCTAGCGTTGACTAGAGATCCAGAAATGATTAATGATTTTATCAAAGTACAATACTTGGCGAACTGTATGAGGGGCCCGTGGCTAAATATAATAACAGCCACACAGGTCGACCGTTGGTACCGGCTGTCATTCGTGGATCTCTGACAGTCGTTACGGGCAGTTAGAAGCTCAAAAGTCTGAAAACTGATAGCAATAAAAATACTGGTATTAAGCTGCATCCGGTTAGACTAGAAGCCGACCCAACATCGAGATTTTGGAACGAAGTTCTTTAACGCGGCTTGCAATACAGTAAAATGGTAGAAACCGTCACGTAACGAAAAAGTTTTATACCCCCTCCATGCGACTTTCTTTCTCACTGTCTCTTTCTAATAAGTATATATAATAAAAAGCGACAGAGGGAGAGAGATAGTTTTCATTTTTCGCAGTCCCCAACATGGATTTAGGATGGCGACAACTTTATGAGAGCTTCTAGAAATTTATACTAGATGGCTCTGTATTAAACGCGTATTAAATTCACAGTTTCTCTCTCTGTGTCTCCCTCTATTATATTCGAGTATGTGTGCGTGTGAGAATCCGTAAAGAACTTAGTTCCTGACGGACGTTCCCCAACCGCACACTTTTTTATCTTTATTAAATGAAAGTTAAATATTATACACATAATGCATATTATACAAGTAAACCTTCTGGAATAAATTCGCTAAATAATGGTGAATACCGCATTAAAATCCATTGCATAGTTTTGAAGAACATCGCGGTTACAGAGACAGACACGAAAATCATCAATAGCCCACTTCTTTGGTACAGTTATAACTTGGCCAGTCTTTTTTTTTTTGGATGGGAAATCATCATATTATAACTTCTCCCACTCTGGGCGGAGCAGGAGGGGCGTGTCAGAATTTCACTGACTAAAACCCACCCGTGTGCCTTCAGTTGCCTGTGCCAGGGGCACTGCCTGGCAGGCATTGGCCCTAGCGGACCCCGTCAGTTCGTGCTGACATCTCGTTGAGGCGCGCGTGAACACAACACGCCGTCGTCGTCCCGGGTCTGGTCCTTGCCGGGCGGCGATCAGCCCTTAACTCGCCGCCCGCAAGCCCGCGCCTACGGTGGCCGGGAGTCAGCTGGTGACTCCCGACGTCCAGGGCGTCTCCTGCGACGACTAGGGGCGTGAGGGCGCAGAGATTGCTTGCCCTCACGCGCTCCGCCTCCTCATTTTCGAGCATTACTGCTTCACAGAAAGAAGTGACGGCTTCCCATGCACTCTTGCTCCGTACCATGGCCTGGACCAGGGCCGGACGCGAGAGATCGCCGCCACGAGGACGAGGTGGTGCTCCGCCCAAGCCGGGCAGACCTGCACCGTATGCTCCACCGTGTCCTCCGAGCGATCCACACAGTGGTGACACCCTGGCGTTTCCTCCCGCCTTATCCTATACAGGAACCTCCCGAAACCACCGTGTCCGGTGAGGACCTGCGTCAGGCGGAAGGCCACCAGTTACTCTAGTCTCTAGCCGCTTTTCAAAGAGGGGACTTATCGCCGCAATTGTGGCGTGCCCAAACTTGGCCAGTCGTTCCTCTCCTTTCTTTAACTTTCATCACAACAGATAATAATACTTATGTTTAAAAATAATTTATGGCAATAACCATAATGACAATTTTTTTGTTGCACTAAGTATAATACAAACGTAAACTTACTCCCAATACACTAAAAGCTGGCCAAGTTACGTGCCAAAAGTGAATTCATGTATATTAATTAGAATTTACGGGAACTAATCCCAAAACTTAAACCAATCAAGGCTTGACTAATGAGACACAATTGTTAATAGAATCTATTGTTACGAGATCCTCGGGGGACCATCCGCGCATCAATAAACTATGGAGAGGAATGGACATAATATCTGTTACTCTTACTCATACGGCTTAAATGAAGGACCTATTTAATCATCAGCAAAATATTAATCACTCCGTAAAACCATTGGAGTGGTGGCCCAGTGGTAACGGCCGCGACTTACGAGTTGTAGGTCGTGGGTTCGTACCCAAGCAGGCGCTTTACTTAGTGTAAATTATTTCATCACCACTGCCCTCAAAACGGTGAAGGAAAACATCGTGAGGAAACCGGCACGTTCTAGAACGAACAACTCGAGGACATATGACATCTACCAACCCACACTGGGCCCGCGTGGTAGATTACGGCCCACTCCATCTCGAAGAGAGAAGGCCTGTGTCCCAGCAGTGGGAACATTAAAGGCTGATTATGTAAAACTATTTACCATTCACGTGTACCATTTACACTTGAAACTACACTCAAAGTATCTACTTACATAATACATAGCTTCCACTCGAAAACTACCCCAAACATTACGCTACAAACACAGTGTCCAAACACAGAACCCAGTGTGCACAATCAAAACAGGTTGCATGAACTTTGTCGCGCTTATGAAGGAACTCGCTTGAATAATTTATATGTTCGCATTGTATTCCAGCTGATATGACACGCTGCTGGACTAATTTTGTTATCTGATTGTATTTTGTTAACGTGTGTATATTGTGTAGCGGACTGTTTGTATGCATTTTGTATGGTGCGATGACGTCACTGGGTTTGCGAATTTGAATGCAAATAGTTGTACAACCTTTTTCGGTGTTCCGTGTTTTCAGCCTAAAAAAATATTTGACTTTTTGGAAAGGGTTTGCCGTCCGTTTTCTAGGAAAACGGAGCGGGCTATGCTCAGAATTTATAATTTTATCTGGAAAAGAACTAAAGTTACTGACATAGCTAAAGTGGCAGTGGGCTGGCCATGTTTGTCGAAGGCCCGATGGCCGGTAGAGCAGACAATAGTCCGGGAGTGGATACCGCGTATCGGAAAGCGTAGTGAGACGCCCCCCAGATAGACGGACAAAAAGGTGGCTGGGACAGACTGAATGCGGAAGGTGGAGGACAAGGTGTTGTACCGCAGCCTGGAAGAGGCCAATGTCCAGCAGTAGACTGCGATAGGTTGCGTTGATATTGTCTCCAAAAACAGTTGGTTGTATCAAAACCATAAGGTGGTCCATAATTCTCCAAAGAACATTTGTAACATAATGTACATACTCACAGTTATCTTCATTCATTCCTCCAGGTCAGAACAAGCATTCTGTTACCGTTAGGCGCTGATCTGATTATTCCTCACGACACGTTTTATCCACAATCAGTACAGACACAGCTCCAACTTTAACATGAGACTACGACGATTTAGTGACATCCAAGGGTTGGTAATTTCGCCCACATTGATGGATATCATTTCTCCTATAAACACTATGCTTCTAATACAAAATACCTATAGATTTTATTATAATTTAATAATAATATATTTTATTATGACAGCTTTGCCAACGACGTTCAATACGTCGCCATGGCAACTATCCTTTCAAATCCTTACCGGCCTGTATCTTTTTAGCTGATTTTACATTGATACTTTGACAAGATTAATCATGGCCACTATCATATTACCTATATCAAATTCATATTTTCTACACGATGCTGTTCTACGAGTTGACTTAATAGATCCACGCAATGCAAGGATCACTTCGGGTTTCGCCTCTAAAGCGAATACTATAAAAAGCCTGATACTCCAGGACCACCTATCCCGGGATACCCAGCGTACCTCTCCGCTTCGGTACCTGACGGACCCTGCCTACGCCTCCGTCCTTCGTCCTCCGTGAAGGCCTCCTGTACCTATTGGGCCGCACCCCATCCGAGGGCCGCCTGAGAAGACACGCCTGTACCTACTGGGCCATGCCTTGCCGGAGCACTCCGAAGATCCTCCTATATCTTTTGGGCCGCGCCTCAGAGGGCCGCCTCACCTGGCGGGCTGACAGCGTCCCCGCCGTGCTTCTCTAACCTGCTGCCGTGCTGTGTCCTATCCTGCTGGGTGGGCCCTCCTACGGGTTTCCTCCGTGCCACACACGCACCAGCACCTGCCCTCACCTGCACCTGTACCTGTACCTGCACCTGTCGCCAGCACCTGCCTCGCGTCTACCTCTTCAGCTCCAACTGGATCTCCACCTCAGCCTCCTCAACCCACCTATCACGCATCGTCATCCATACACCCCACCTCCACATACTACACACCACTTTTCAGTCCACCTCCATCTTTTAATTGCTTGTAAATATATCTTTAATTGTTTTCTACCTCCCTTCCTTTAATTTAATTTTACCCTTGACTTTAAAGTTAAGTCGTTTCTTGTCGCTTCACGACACATTAACTAGCATACGAATAATATATTTATTTACGTGTTTCGTCGGCAAGTCGGTTAACAGTTAATAGGTTTATTAACTGCAGTTAACTGACCATTACTCAGCTACAATAACCAAGGAAAACAAACCCAATTGTTTATTACTTCCCGTCTTCAAAATGTGTTAAGATAGTTGTTTTAGTTTATACCAGTCGTTTTGGAGGGAAAGGGTCATAAATCATTTATCAGATGTCTCGCTCGCACTTTAGTTAATTGTGTCGTTACAGGAAAATAAGGAGGTTCTTCACTGTAATTAAGACAGCTTTCCTATCTTTTAAAATAAAAAAGTAATCTGTAAATCATGTACATCAAGTGAAAATTTCCCACTGGAATTTTCTTATTGCAGCATTAAAAAAAACAGCCTGAAAAGTCCATTGCAAAATCTTGTACGCAAGAGAAATTAATATTAATTAAAACAGTAGAGACTCTTAAACACGTGTGCTGTTGATGGACCCCCGTCAGGAACGACGTTCCTTACGCGATACTTGTACACACATACGCTCGTATACATGCTGTTGTTTTGCATCCTCGTCAAATTTCAGGAGGCCGTTATGAAAGACATAAACAATCAAATAAAACAACGATCCCTGGTAAATAATGAATACATACTTGTTTTTTAGTTATTCAAGTTTGACAGTATTTCAGAATGGTACACCACTTCCAAAGAACAGAATTGCGTTATGGTATCGTATAAGCGGCCGCGTTTTTATGTGTGTGTAAAAGGGCAGTTACAGTGCGGTCTCACACAGGCTGCGTTTTAAAATGCGGGTCCCACACATGCCGATTTCCGAAAAATAGAAAAAAAAAATACCTTCTTATTTTATTATCGATTCGTGTCGAGAATCAGTAGCATAGTTACCTCCTTGAATTTGACGAAGATGCAAAACGACACCTTGTATAATAAAGAGAACGCGTTTTTAATACGGAGCCATCTAGTATAAGTTTTTAGAATCTCTCATGAAGTGGTCGCCATATTGGATTAAACTCTATAGGAAAGAAAAGAAAGAAAGAAAAAAGTTTATTTGGTTTGTTTTATAGGCTTTAGCGCCCTCAAAAACCATGAAACCATGGTGAAAAATTTGAGTTTTTTTGGCCCGGGAATTGAACCCAGGACCTCATGCGCAGCGATAGCGCTTGCTACCACTAGCTAAACCAACGAGGCAGGGTCGGTGCGTTACAAATGCACGGATAATGTATAAAAAAATCAATAAATAATAACTAATAATGAGTTCCGATCTAATTTTAAAGTAAATTGACTCAGTTGTCAACACAAGTGTTTTATGACAAACTCTTTGGTTAAAATAAACCGCGTGATAACGGCCCCTTTGATATTAACTAACATTTACTTAGAGATTACGTTTATTGTTTGTTTGTAGAGCAGTTTACTGGGAATTGGAATATTGTTAATTAATAGGTATCTACATACTTAATTATTGTTCCTTACTGCTTGCTTATAACGGCTCTTTTACGCTTGGTGTCTGAAACGAAAATTAACACAAAAAATAGCAATTCTCGTAATTTTAAGAACGTTCACAGTCTCATCTCAGTCTTAATGTGTCAAAAATACCTCTAAAATCAATACATTTTTGACCAGTTTTTGACATTGACACATTATTAATAATGTAATGTTAATTACTTTAATTTTGTATACAATCCAGTATTTTCTAACTGAACAGACAGCTATGCTGCTGGGAAGTTTGTTGCGTCACTATTCTTCCCAGCGAAAGCACTAGGAAGTGGTGAAGGGTGGGCGTTTTGGTGGACTGTCTTTTGTAATTTTGACGTTCGAAAAGTGCTGATTCTCAGCGTAAATTGAATTTTGAACGTATGAAATTACGAGAATTTGGCCTACTGTTTTTATTAGTTGACTGAATTATCAAAATTCAATCGGATCACTTGATTTGCGTTTAATTTAAACGCGTTAATAATTTTCGTTTCGCAAACCATCACCCTAATTGCGTTTTGAAGGATATTGCTAATCTATTGCTTCATAGGTTTGAAACAATCGTCTGCTGGACAATTTAAGTAAGGCAATGAACGTGGGTGAACTGTCAAAATGAAACCCATTACGATCAATTGTCATTTTATGTGTACTACGGAATTACCCCGCGGGCGTTAGTCTGGCAGTTGTAAGTTACTGGAATAATACGTAAGTACATTATAATATTTGATTTTATGATTGTCGCAGGGACTCTAATTTACAGAGTCCCTGCTCACGCACAATGGCCCACTTGAAGGACTAAGTGCGGAAACCAAATCCCATAACATAGAACATAAAGTCCGTGCTCTAAAACGCAGACGACTTCGCTACGTCCTTTCCTACCTCATATTTCTAATATCACCCATCATCGTTTTCCTGCCTTGAGTTTTTCTCCCATACATTGTTACTCCAGTTTCTGACATGCCAGTGTTCATTTCCTGCCTTGCCTTTTTTCACAAAATCCTTCGCATCACATCATATCCATGTCGCCGCCAACTAGCTTAATCAGCCATTCAGTTAACTGCCTAGCCTTTTAAGTAAACGACACCGTTCAACTAGCGGCCTAAATGATATTCAGCCATTCAATCAAGCTTGAAGTAAATGACTTGGATCGCTAACGTTTAATTACTTGCCTAGCCCAGGGGTTTAAATTGGCGATTGATTGATTGGCCATTGATTGAAAACGGCAGTTGATTATTGTAGTTTTGGAAAATATAAAAATCACAAATGCATGTTTACAAAAAAAAAAAAGATAGTTTAATTCAAGTAACAAGACCCATATACGAACAGATACATAAAAGGATACAGACAGGATAACAAGCACAGACAAAAACGAACACTCACAAGGTAGCAATATGTCTGCTGCAACATTTCCGGATATAAGGGCAATCTAGTCTGTTGGCGATCATCGCTAGAACGGAGTTGGCGCTGCCCCGCACTGTGCACACCAGAGACGAAAGAAAAAAAACCAAGTGCGAGTCGGAATCGCGCACGAATGTTTCCGTACTTATTATCTATAAAAATCTCGTCTGTTGTATGGGAGCCCCCTTAAATATTTATTTTATTTTAATTATTTATTTTTAAAGTACAGACGCCAGCAGGTCAAGCTACCCGAAACTGTCAAATTTTCCCAATCAACCTTGAACCTTAATGCTTTAGCGATAAAGTTGAAAATCTATTAAAGAAATTTGACAGATTGTAGTAGCTTGATGTGCTGGCGTCTGTACAACTAAATATTCTCTGATATTTCAAGCGTTATTAATATCGAGGAAAAAACGCCAAAAAAGTCACGTTTGTTATATGGAAGGCCCACTTAAATATTTATTTTATTCTATATTTGTTGTTATAGTGGCCACAGAAGTACATCATCTGTGAAAATTTCAACTGTCTAGCTCAACGGTTCATGAGATACAGCCTGGTGACAGACAGACAGACGGACAGTAGAGTCTTAGTAATAGGGTCAATTTTTTACCCTTTAGGTACGGAACCCTAAAAAGGAAAAAAATATTCAACATCATATTCTGAACAAACACAAGGAACAGCTCATCTAATCCAGTCACTCACAAGTTAACTCAAGGAAACCAAGGTTGCTCACATACTTACGATAAGAGTATGTTTATAAAGTTACAACAAACTGTCTAAAGTGAGGTAACACCGTATAGCTACCTTTATTTAGTCAAGTGAACACAACTCTTCGTTTGACTTTGGAAAATTTCTAACTTTGCCTTAAGCTTTGTGTGAGGATATACGGGTGTAGAATTGTAGCAGGTCTGAACTCTGATTGAATTGGTTTTGAAATATATAAGCTAACAGACTTAAAATAATATTAATAATACTTAAGTACATGTATAAAAAAACCGGCCAAGTGCGAGTCGGACTCGCGCACGAAGAGTTCCGTACCATTATCTATAAAAATCACGTCTGTTGTATGGGAGCCCCCCTTAAATATTATTTTTTTTGTTATTTAGTTTTAAAGTGATTATACAACTAAGTATTTTGTGAATATTTGAAGTGCCTACCTGTTGCCATTATTGCAAAAAAGGGCAAAAAAATCGCGTTTGTTGTTTGGGAGCCCCCCTTAAATATTTATTTTATTTTGTTTTTAGTATTTGTTATTGAAATACTTAATTTGTGAAAATTTTCAACTGTCTAGCTATCGTGGTTCTTGAGATACAGCCTGGTGACAGACAGACGGACAGACAGCGAAGTCTTAGTAATAGGGTCCCGTTTTTACCCTTTGCGTACGGAACCCTAAAAAAGGGAAAAAGGAAAAGAATCACAGGGTATAAAAAAATTCATCCGGATCGCTGTCGTCAACAGGAACAGTGCCCAAAAGGCTGACAGCATTTCCATGTTTTATGGCGATGCTGATTCTTTGGCCAAAAAATAGGCCAGCCCTCTGGTCACATGAAGAGTCGTCCAATCGCTTGACGATGTCTTGAAAAACAAAGTAGATACTCGGACCCCATGTTTGAAGACCCTAGTGTTTTGAATGAGTGATTCGTGACCTTGCCGCGTTCGAGACTGAACCTAGTACGGCGTTCCGGGAAAAGGCACTGGACTGAAATCGTGACATTTTTACTTACTAATTATAAATGCAAAATAAACTCTGTCTGTCTGTCTTTCCGATATCTTTTCACGCCTAAACCACCATTTATTTATTTTACCATTTATGTATATACCACTATTTTATTTATTTTACCACTTAACAGTTATAAATTTTATAGAGAGGTAGGGTGGGACTTTGAGAAGAACAAGGGCTAATTTTTATCCTAGATCGCAGACCGATTTTCACTTCTATGGCCTTGGTGGCATGATGAATGGCAGCTGCAGTAAATAGTTGGTATTGTAACCATTTTTTTGCTTTTAATGCCATCCTTATGCCATCTTTATGGAATAGAAGTTAAAATCGGTTTAACGGACTGTAAAAAAGGTTTGTTTACGTGTCTAATCTTATTCTGAATGAAGTATAGGACTCTATAAGACTGGTGAAATGGTGTCCCTGATATCTATTTCAGAATTTTATCATTACCTATATTCATCCGTATTCAAAGTAGCATACCAATTTTTTTTTCCACATTTATGTTGTTAGAAAACAGTAGGTAACATTTCATTTCAGAAAAAGGCAGAAAAATCTATGACAATACGAGCTAATAAATTACATTGATAAAATTGTTTGTAGACAGGTTACAAGCTAACATTCCCTATGTTTTCAAAAGCACACACACTCCTTCCATATTTTGTCGAAGTTGAAAATGACGTGGTTGGTGTTTAATATGCACCTTCAGAGTTGGATTCGTATATTTTCACAAACGTAGGTATAATTTGAGTAGCAGGCTTTTAAGATTAATTTTAAAATACTCTGACATAAAAAAGGTCTAGGAAATTAATGCTTTAATTTCTATAACATAAAGAAAATAATAGAGATGATACTAATAATACACATTACAATACAGGAAAGGCCAGGGAAGCCCGAAAAAACCTGGGGCCTAAGAAGGCCACTTTAAGCAATACCTCTAAAAGCTATTCATTTCCTGAATTCCCAGCAGATCATTAGCAATTCCTCTAATTTTCGTAAGATTTCATTTCATAATTGGTGTAAACATTGCCGCGTGGAATAAATAAAAACCGTAATTTTATCGGTAAATTTTTCATTAAGGTTTTTATTAATCAAATTGGTTTCTTATTTCTACAGTTTAAATGTTATTTCATTGTGATATGAATTGCACACAGATCATTTATGAATTGTTAGTTTGTGACCATTTTACGATTTTTAATATGATTCATATTGTTATCCTATTATGATTCTGCCAAAGTGACCTTTTTAGGCCCCCAGATCTTCTTGCAGGTACAAGTATGTGTTTCTTGTCTAAACTTCACCTAAATTAATCTTACGAGTAGGAGCTCTAAGAAAACTGCAAACTGCAGCCATATTTAGAAAAATATGTTAAAGCTAGATTAACCCTTCGTATCCTTCGAACGTGGATGGTTTTTTAATTGTTTCTGTTATTACTGCATTCATCTGATTCAACTGGTTAAACAATGATAAACATGTTAGTAAATACTGTGAAATTTTGCGCCGTCAGGAGAGTACTGCATTATAACAATACTCGCATAGTAACTGCAGAGAATATTAGGTAACAGCGCAAAACTGTGGTAGTAGGCAAGCTTGGACTATCAAAAAGGCTGGCTTTTACCTTGGCCAGAGGCTAAGCATTGCCATACAATGTGGCAATGCCGCCAGTGTCTTGGGTACTTTACCAGTCGACAGCGATGGCGATGAATTTTTCGACGCTATATTTTAGTTTGTAAATAGTTTTATTTAATTTAGGGTATTATTTTGTTATTTTAGTGTTATCTTGTATATATTAAAACATATTATATTTAGATGCATAAAAAAAAAAATCAAAAGTAAACACACTCCGAGGCAAGGCACATCACACTTGTGAACTCGTAACTGCTAGAGCAGATACCTACTACGACTATTTGTGCAATATACCTTTCTCCCTTCCTCAGCTAGGTTGATGTGGAAAATTCAGCCAATGTACAGGCTTCACTTAATCTCTTAACCACCTCTTACGCCAACTAAAGGAAGAAGCTACTTACAAACTCAGAACGTTTCCCACCTAGATCACACACCACTTCGTGCAAACCTAGTGGAATCTTTCGCATGTTACCTACATGCACATTAAACTTCCTGCTGCATATCACATAATCAGCCGATAATGTTCCCACTGCTGGGACACAGGCCTCCTGTGATAATAAAATATTTTGTCTTTCTTTCTCCCTAATCTTCTTCTGACTTACGAGTTCGTGGGTTCTTATCAGGCGCTTTACTTTGTGTAAATTATTTCATCACCACTGCTCTCAAAACGGTGAAAGAAAACATCGTGAGGAAACCGGCATGTCCTAGAACCAAAAATTCTAAGACTTGTGACATCTACCAACCCGCACTGGGCCCGCGTGGTGGATTGCAGCCCACTCTCTCTCGAAGAGAGGAGGCCTGTGTCCCAGCAGTGGGAACATTAAAGGCTGATTATGTATCGGGTAGTATGTATAGAAATTGATAATTTGTAGACTTTCCTACCCTTCCTAATCCCTCTTACGTCACCAAAAGAAAGGTGCTAGTTACAAACTTAGACCCATTCCCTACCTAGCTCATACACCGGTACAGCACTTACTGATATCTTTCAAATCTAGCCTAGATGAGCACAGTTCCTGCTCGTGACAATTAGATCAAGATGCTCAATTATAGTGAATCGTTACGTGTTCTTTGCGTCAAAGTTACGTCGATGTCGCATCACTGTTGCGTCAATTTGTTTGCAGCTGTAAAGGGCAATGGACAGAAGTTTAATTGGTTAATTTAAAACGGATCTATTAATTTTTTATGTCTTTGGCGAATTTTGAAGCAAATCAAAAAACTTACTTTGGTTCTGAGCGTGATATTATATTGAGTTGGAGAATTTTTCTTGGATAAGGAATATGTGCTTGGTTAGAAAAAGGCAATAGACTGCCTTCCCTATGGGGATTACTATTTACCAGTTCACGCCTTTACGGTTGAATGGATTTCGATATAAAGTTGGCACACACGCAGACCATGATCTGGGCTAAAACTTTTTATTCCGGGAGTACGTGAACCTGTGGGATAATTGCCGACATAAACGTGGTTGAAGCTGCGATCAAAAGTTAATTAAAATTTAACTTGCGAAATGTGTAGGTACTACAAAGACGTAATATATTATATATATACTGGGTTACTGGTAACTCAACATATTCCTTGCAGCTAATAGCTGATAAGATAAGGATATTTTACTAATAATTTGTACATCTGGCGTTGTATTTCTTTTTTTTTGTATTAAGACAACATTTTGTATGAACTAATGGTAAAAATTACAAAAAAAAAGAATATTTGATTAGTGATATTTGCCAAGGTTTTAGACATTTTTGAACTGTTAATTACTAACAAAGATTTGCTACGTCATCAACTATGATAATAACATAAATTTAAGTACAGTCGCTCCGTAGATCATTTAAAAATTAGCTTCAAATGATTTAATCTGGGATTTTTCCTAAAAAATCTAGAAATCTTTCTAACTCAAAAACTACTGAACTTCAGAAGAACATTTTGTGGCTTAATTTGTTGCATTTTCACCCTACTATGACGTCCTGCAAGAAATACGTCGAGTTACCAGTAACCCTGTATACGTGTATTTATCTGCGACAATCTTTTTATGAATCTTTTAAAAAGAAATTTAGACATGCATTCTAGATATTTATAAGTATTTGTTAATTAAATAAAACGTATAGATAGGGAACACAGACGCTGGCAGATAATTTAATTTCAAATGAACCTTCTAAGTTGTACCTGCAGGATGAGCTAAGTAATTATGCACTGCAATTATCACCACATTATTCACACTAAACCGTTAACATAATAATTAGTGCTAAGTCTCAGACAAACAAGATATTCTATTGTCTAATAGAGCTATGGAGTTCTCATGGAGGTTGTTAAACTATGATACTAATAGGTAAAACGTCTAAAATTCCCTGAAACCTGGCTTGTTGGTCTTGTCCTCAACCCAGGAGCTCATGCGTGCTCAGCAGTAGCGTTTGCAACCAAGTTCATGGGTTGGTGGGTTAATTTGATTTGATTTGGTGGATTAATTTGATTCGATTTTGATTTTGTCCTTTATGGTATCTCGGTAGTGTAATGTTCATACATACATACGAACGGCATGCGTCAAGCTCAAGTTTGAGCACTGCACTGTAGTCAAATACACGAGCGGCGCGTTGTCGACGACTGCAGATGCCTCTCTCGTTGACTGACGCGTGCCGCTCGTGTGTATCCACACTGCACACTTATCCGTCACTAGCGACCCGTCCCTGCATCGTACGGTTTTCACTACTTGATAACCTACAGTATTTAACTTCAGTGCTCAAATACACGAGCTAAGCGTTGTCGACGGCTGCAGTTAGTCGTTTGCCGTTGACGCGTCACAACACATCGAGATTTCTTTATTATATTAATAAGAAACTAATATAGTTTCTTATTATTATATTATACACATATGCTTTCTGTAATAAATTCTCTAAATGATTGTGAAAATCGCATCAAAATCCGTTGAGTAGTTTAGAAATAGAAGAACCACGCAGACAGACACGAAAAGCGAGTTTAAAAGTCATAATGTGTATAGATGAGGCAGAGGTATTTCCTCAGCAGTTGGAAATTATGGGCTAAACAAAAAAAAAACCGGCCAAGTGCGAGTCGGACTCGCCCATGAAGGGTTCCGTTACGTTACGATTTATGACGTATTAAAAAAAAACTACTCACTAGATCTCGTTCAAACCAATTTTCGGTGGAAGTTTATATGGTAATGTACATCATATATTTTTTTTTAGTTTTATCATTCTCTTATTTTAGAAGTTACAGGTGGGGGACACACATTTTACCACTTTGGAAGTGTCTCTCGCGCAAACTATTCAGTTTAGAAAAAAATGATATTAGAAACCTCAATATCATTTTTGAAGACCTATCCATAGATACCCCACACGTATGGGTTTGATGAAAAAAAAAATTTGAGTTTCAGTTCTAAGTATGGGGACCCCCAAAATTTATTGTTTTTTTTCTATTTTTGTGTGAAAATCTTAATGCGGTTCACAGAATACATCTACTTACCAAGTTTCAACAGTATAGCTCTTATAGTTTCGGAAAAAAGCGGCTGTGACATACGGACGGACAGACAGACAGACAGACAGACAGACAGACATGACGAATCCATAAGGGTTCCGTTGCCATTTGGCTACGGAACCCTAAAAAGGCATAACAATCTGGCGATGAGAAAAAACTGTCAGAAAGTCATAGACAATAGAATTTTTTTTAGACTAACTTTTTTGATATAAGTATCTAAAAGAAATTTATAAGTGTTAAGAAATTATGATCTACACAATTTAACATTTACCAGTATGATTAACACAAAAATATATATATATATTTTTATTAACACATAAGAAGTTTCCGTTTCTCGCGCCTCGGCAAAATATTGCTTAAATAAGTATTTGGATCAATCAATCAATTTACTCTATTTTGGTCCGCTGCCTCTTCCAATTTCATATGTTATTGATGTGACATAAAGAAATTATATCAAATATACAAGATAACAGGTTTTCTTTCTTAGATCGGTGAAAAAAAAGTAAAAGGTATCTTAAATATTCTAGGCACATCACTACCAGTTAAATCCAGTTACAACCTGTATTTTTATAAATAAAATTTCCGGTTGGCTCTTCGAGTTGGTGATGCACAGAACCACATTCGAATTTTAAATGATGTCCCTCAAAATACAAACGTGACCGCGTAACGACTTTCGCTTTCGCTGAGCGAATGATGATGTGTAGGGCTGTCGGCTGATATACGAATAAATTGAGTAAACTACGTTTTAATGAGCTATCATCCTAAAAAAAAATAATAAAGTGCAGCCGTGCTTAGTTTTTTGGAATGAAGTTACTTAACGCGGCTTGCAGAAATCGTCACGTAAAGCAAAAGTGTTATGCGACCTGCTCCATGCGACTTTTTCTCTCTGTGTCTCTTTCTATTATATACGAGTGTGTGTGTGCGAACTTCGGTCCTGAAGGGCCTCCCCCGGTCGCATACTATTTTTGTGCTGATCTAAATATCTTTTTTTTATGTGACATAGTTTAGGGTCTCCCGCTTTAATCGTAGTCTAAAATATAAACTCCATTACGAAAGGAAAAGCAAAATTATATGTAACATCTGGCATATATATGATATGATATTTAACCAAACCTATGCGATTTAAAAAATTAAGCGCGTTTCATAATCACATAATATCATTTCATATTGCGACAGAGATATTTCATAATCACCATCAAAACCACAAAAACCACTTCAATAAAAAAAAAACACAGTCTGCCAGCCCTAAACCACCACTGAATGAATGAATGACTGAGTGAAAGAAATTTCATTCGTCCGCATGAGTAACATTGTGTAACGCGACTTTGCTCGACCTCGTTACGACTTTAGTCTCAATTTGTCCGCTTGCCTTTACAAAGGTACTTTCTTTGTGTCCAGTATGGAGTCTTAATTAGTGACGTCACTGGGGTTTTTGACCTTCATTTGGATGGCCTTGGATGTTTTAGGGTTATGTAAGAAAAATATTTCGTGTAGTTTATCTTTGGTCGTTCTACCGCTGGATTTAGGGTTTCCCAATTACACGCCACTTAAGTTGAATACGGGTCGGTAATTGGTACCCTAAAATAGGCAAGGTCATCTGCGACCTTTAATTTTTCATTTAAAAAACTAATTGAACTCTAACTCGCTATCAATTTCAATTTGAATCATTTTGAAGGATATTGCTAATCCATTGCTTCATATGTTCGAAAAATTTGCCTGTTCAACGATGTAAATAACGCAATGAATGTTGTTGAAGTGTCAAAATGGGAGCCATTGTGTGTTAGTGTGTTTCGTAATTACAACGCTGTTCAGGTAGTCCCGGGCACTACCTGAGCAGTTTATTATAAAAAAGATCACATAACTACTTCGTTCCATTAATAAATTAAATGATAACAACATTCGTAAGAGTATCTTGGAATCTCCAACAGCTATAGCTACTAATTAATTAGTAATTACACTTTGTAATAAGACGCAAGTTTACGCCTATTAATTTTCTGTGGTGAGAAAATTCATTAGCGTGTATTTTACTCAGATTTCTCCTTTTTTCTACTAAGTGTCGTGATATATTCTTATGAAATGTCTGATTAGAGAAGAAAGTAAATCTTAAGCAAAAAACGGGTTGGGTCTGGGGATCCCCGTCAGGAATAAAGTTCGAAATGAAAATTCAAGATGGCGGCTGCGAAAATTTTAAAATGACGAGAGGTTTTTAAATGTTTGCACTGGCTATCTTGAATTTTAGCCAAAATATCTCTCTCTCTGTCTCTGGCTATTATTTATAATAAAAAGTCATACGTTTTTTTCGTTACGTGACGACTTTTACCAGTTTACTCCAAAAACAAGCTGCGTTTCCTCCCAATGAGAGAAGGCCTGTCCCAACAGTGGGATCATTACCTATAAGCTGATTATGCAAGCTGTGTTAAAGAACTTCGATCCAAAACTTCAGTGCTAAATAATCCTAAATGACTGATAATGATCCTTTATTTTTCGTCCCTTTTTGTTACAACTGTCTAAAAGCTTCGAACGTAAAAACGATCCATGAAATAACTAGCTGTACGTATTGTCACAAATCCTACCGATCCCCCTTACGTAATCCCCTCAACACCTTGCATATAACACAGCACAATCAAGATACTCCCAAGGGTACAGAACTAAAATATTTTTCACTGGAATCCAACAATACGGTATATTTGTCGACCAGCCAGCGAAATAGAAAAATTTTATGTTAGAAAAGGCACTCTGATTGGTGGAATCACTGGATTTTTACCCAATACCAACTATATGGATATCTCTAGGGATTTACCAGAATCAATATTGGCGTATATTGAATCGAATACCTATATAAAAAGTTGTAACTACAAATCGGATTATTTGACCCGAGTTCGGTTCATTTTTATTATAACATTGTTAGTAGACAGCAGACTTTTATTTTTAGTTATTGAGTTATAAAAATGTTGAATTTAGAGTTTATTTGCGAGCATGAAGGATGCCACATTGCATGTATTTTCTTGGATCTTATATGGGTACAGGCAGCAATGATAGTCTTTTAAAAGTACAATATTTTTCAACCACATCTGGGGCTGCAGTCTCAACATTCATAGCGATCGCTTTACGAGCGAATTCGGTCGCAAAGTCCTGTCACTCATTACACCTGTCAATCCGGGACTTTGCGACCGAATTCGGTCGTAAAGCGATCGCTATGAATGTCGAGACTGCAGCCCCTGTAAACAATAATGCCGTGTCTCGGGAAGCACGTTAAGCCGTTTGTTCTCGGCTATTATTCGTGGAACTTTGACAGTCGCCTAGTCGTTACGATCGCCAGAAGCCCGAAAGTCTGACAACCAACCTTACCAAGGGGTATTATAATTAAGTAGCTTATGAAAAGTGTTTTTTTTTTTTGTGTATTCTTTTTTCTGGTTCGCGTTTTAAATGGTATCTATTTGTTACTTAAACATTTTTTAAACGAAAGAAAAATAATGCACATTATGTACCTAAACTATCGGTATGGGTATCGTATTGCCCAATAACTGCTTTGGACGTCAGATGTTATAGGCAGTCGCTCCATGTAAAATACTGGTATTAAGCTGCATCCGGTTAGACTGGAAGCCGACCCCAACATAGTTGGGAAGAGGCTAGGCAGAAGATTACTTATAAACAATGATATTTTACAACAGATTTACTTTATTAGATAGATTCACTCTGAGTTTGTTTCGGCCTTACTTCTCAGAGTAGTCGGACAGGAAACGCTGACCTCATCTAAGTAGTAGTATTTAAAAACCTACTTCAAGAAATAAAATCATTTATATATGTATAATTAAAATAACAGAACTGATTTTTCAATAGTTCGTTAACATTTATCTGAAGAATAAATATGACAGTTTGAAATATTTTCCAAACAAAAACTGTCAAATCGCAATATTCATTCATCAGGGAATAGTTATCTGACTATTGAAAAATCAGCGCTTACTACAAGACATATTAAGGTTCAGAATACCTAATAAAAAATCATATTTTACCGTAATATCAGTATTATGTAAAAGAAACACTGTAAATGTACTTTCGCAGCCGTCCGTCCGTACGTAATAGAGCTAGCAGTGCATTTTATAAAAGTGCATGTTATTATTTACCTTCAGTTTTTATTGAATCTATTTCTTCTTTTTTCGTAAGATAATTTATAAGAAAAAATAACTCATGCCTTGGTTTATCCAACACATCTACTAATATTATAAACGTTTGTGAGGATGGATGGATGTTTGTTACTCTTTCACGCAAAAACCACTGAACGGAATTTGATGAAACTTTACATTAATATAGCTTATACATCAGAATAACTCATAGGATACTTTTATCCAGATATTCCCACGGGACCGACACTTATGCGGGTGAAACCGCGGGGTGCTGCTAGTATTACAAATATTAGCTACCGACTTCAGTATCATTTATTTTTGACTTGTAATAGTGTTATTTTAATTAACTTACAGAAATAATATATTTGTATGCGTAAATGTATTTTCTTGTCTTTCTATACGATATTCGTTTAGAAAGACAAGAATATACATTATGTATTTACAGTAAACAGTCAGTATATCGTCACTCGTTGAAGCTTATTAAATGCTCCAAATTGCATTTTTATCTTTATTTCACAAAGCAATGCAAGACTCCCGGGAGTCTCGAAAAATTTACCGTGACTCATAAGCAGTGATAGGAATAGGTAGTGCCTATTTGCCTAAACTTCGAAGAACAGAGACAAGAAACGGAGACTTCCTTAGGACTAAATTTTTCCGGGACATCTGTCCCGAAATTCGGGACAACACTTTTAAATAAATTAAAAAAATATGTTATTTGGAATAAGTAATTCGTCTATATTTACATTTAAAATTTATAACTCCATAATAATAACGTTATTATTATGGAGTTATAAATTATAAATGATATGTCTAGTCGCAAACTTTAGGTAAATATAGACGAATTACTTATTCCAAATAACATATTTTTTTAATGTATTTAAAAGTGTTGTCCCGAATTTCGAACAAATGTCCCGGAAAAAATTTAGTCCTGAGGAAGTCTCCGTTTCCTGTCTCTGTTCTTCGAAGTTTAGGCAAATAGGCACTACATATTCCTATCACTGCTCATAAGTCAACGCAAACGAAAATACTTTTATATGTCAAAAGAAAAAAAAATGTCAAACTAGATGAGTCCGGTGTTTCCTAACATACTACTCTGAGACGAAACACCGTAACAAACTCAGAGGTCACAGTCTCTTTTAAAGTCCAAACGTAAAATCATGATAAACAAAGATCATACTTTAACTTTTCATTCACAAAAAAAAATACTATCCCTTTTCCCAACTACCTTCAGTTTTTCCATCCCTCTCGCGTATCTCCGAAAATCAAACGTAACAAAATTAAAGTGGATGGCTCTGAAACGTTGGAACCTAACTCAATAACGTGCTAAAAGCCTGAGGCTCTGTCCGGCCGCCATTGGTATAGCACAATAATAATTGTGTTAACTGCAACGCCTGTCAAAAGCAAGGAAACTGAGCAAAGAGGGAATAATAATATTTAAATATTTGATATTTGCATGTTTTGTGGTGTGTGTGGGTATAGAGATAATATGGCTGTTTTCGTACTGGTGTATAATGACAAGCCGTTGGTTAATTTAGGGCCTATTCTTCAATCATCTGATAACTTTATTCGCGGAATAATTTTGAAATTTTGACAGTTATTCATACAAAACTGTCAAACGTCAATTTTATTCCTCGAATAAAAGTTATCTGGCGATGGAAAAATCAGCCCTTAAAGTTAGAATCAAATCCAAGCAGAAAGCATTTAGCTTCAACGAGATTCAATTGTTTTTCAAGCATTTTTGGAGTAAAAGAGCTCAAACATTCTTCTTATAGTCTTATTACAAAACGAGTTCTAACTTTAGACCTAGCCTAAATCTTCGAGCCAGTTACTGTATTTTAAACTTATTCCGACAAACGTAAAGTTCTTAATGCAAAATTGACCACTTAGACTTGGGTTTAACGTCAGTTTTTGTAATAAAAACCTTAAATGTGTCGAATCCTACATCAAAATTTAAAATGGCTCGATGGTTTAAACCTGTGTCTAAAGATTAACCATTTTTTGTAATAAGGCCGTATATGTTTTAATTTTTTTTTTCCTTTAGGTCTGCCATAGGCTCCTTTCAAATCTTGGGAGGATTTTGTTAGTAGGTGTCTGAAATATTGCCTACTTTTTAGATGAAAAAAAATGTAGTGTTTATAGATCAGTCAAGTACTAACTCATGATTTTTATGCAATAAAGCGTGGCAGCGTGTTTGTGGATCAATGATAAGGCGATCATCAATTTAATTAACACAAACATTTCATGGAAATTATCACAAACAAATCCAAAAACGAACGTTTTAACACTACAAATTCGCTGTTGTTCCCGAATTCAATTATACTTATAAATCTCGAAACAGTTTTCCCGTTAATTTCGAGAGAAAAGCCCTTAACTAATGCTGCCATTGTCTCCGAACCCGAATTAGGAGCGCAAAACCAAACGCCTTAAACAAACGATGTAAATGAGCCATAAAATTAGGAATAGCCTTGAAGGATACACTAAATAAAGGGACAGAAGACCAACTATTTTCATCTGGGTTTATTTATTCTAGATCGTTCTAGGACGTAGAGAGGCTTGTGGATAAGAAATAACAGCCTCACGGGTCGATCGTATAGGTTAAGCTACGCTTGACGCGGGTGGTCCATGGATGGGTGACCATCTTTACATACCAAAACCCCGCCATTCCTCGGAAAGCACGTTAAGCCGTTGGTCCCGCCTGCCATTCGCGGATCTTTTTTTTAGGGTTCCGTAACCAAATGGCAATTAACAGAACCCTTATGGATTCGTCATGTCTGTCTGTTTGTCCTTCCGTATGTCACAGCCACTTTCTTCCGAAACTATAAGTACTATACTGTTGAAACTTGGTAAGATGTATTCTGTGAACCGCATTAAGATTTTCACACAAAAATAGAGAAAAAAAACCAATAAATTTTGGAGGTTCGCCATATTTAGGACTGAAACTCAAAATTTTTTTTTTCATCAAATCCTTACCTGTGGGGTATCTATGGATAGGTCTTCAAAAATGATATTGAGGTTTCCAATATAATTTTTTTCTAAACTGAACAGTTTGCGCAAGAGACACTTCCAAAGTAGTAAAATGTGTGTATGTCCCCCCTGTAACTTCTAAAATAAGAGAATGATAAAACTAAAAAAATATATGATATATATTACCATGTAAACTTCCACCGAAAATTGGTTTGAATGAGATCTAGTAAGTAGTTTTTTTTAATACGTCATAAATCGTAAAACGCAATTTACCTTTCATTCAATCAACTCAACGGAACCCTTCATGGGCGAGTCCGTCTCGCACTTGGCCGCTTTTTTCTTTTTAACGTCAGACGTCTGAAAGTATCCAGGGTAGCGGGATTGTCCGAAAGGGTTACCGCTGCCCTGGAACATAAAGGGCTAAGGAAGGAACACGGGTGGGTTTTAGTCAGTAAGAGTCTGACACTCCCTCCTGCTCCACCCAGAGCGGGAGGAGTCATTTAATGATTTCCCATTCTCAAAAAAAAAAAAGACGTCTGAAAGTATGACATCCTGTCTTACCAAGGGGTATTACTCAGTAACTAGATTGTGGAGGTCAGATAGGCAGTCGCTTCATGTAAAATACTGGTATTCAGCTGCATCTGGTTAGACTGGAAGCTGACCCCAACATAGTTGGGAGGAGGCTAGGCAGATAATGGTGATAGTAGCAGCTATGGGATGAACATTATGGCGCAAAGCATAATCATCATGATCAACCTATAATGTTCCCATTGCTGGGACACAGGCCTTCTCTCGGTGAGAGGGAGCGGGCCGTAATCCACCACGGGGGCCCAATGCTGGTTGTTAGATGTCACATGTCTTAGAATTTTTGGTTCAAGGATAAATCAAAATCAAAAGTCATTTATTCAAATTAGGCTGAGAATCAGCACTTTTCGAACGTCAAAATTACAAAAGACAGTCCCCCAAAAACGCCCGCCCTTCACCACTTCCTAGTGCTATCGCTGGGAAGAAGAAGTGGCGCAACAAACTCCCCAGCAGCCCAGCTGTCTGTTTAGTTAGAATATAGTTGCATGTATACAATACTAGGAACCTATGTTCAGTAATATGCCCGGTTTCCTCACGATTTTTTCTAAGGCGCGAAAGCAAAAATTCGGACGATAGTCGCTGCGTTTACGCCAACAAACCTTCTGTCTCCACACTTCCTTTTAAAAACGCGTGATTCATGCTTAGATTATTAATATTCTGGTCGGTTTCTTCGTCAAAACTTCTATAATTACTGGGGTATATTAATCTACCCGAAGACGACAAGAATTTTATAAAGTGTGCCTAAATAATGCCTTGGGGACTTGCGAGTTTTGTAACAATTTATGTAAATGCGTTGTTTTAGTGGGGGAATGGGTATGTGTAATGGATGTTTCTGGGCTTCAATTTGATGCTGTATTTCGGGTTTTAGGATGTGGATACTGTATGTGTGTGTGGGTTATGTTAGTGGATTTTTAGGGGACGATAATTTGATTGTCATAGTGATGTGTTTTCTCTTTCCTACTCCTCGGAGAGAGGGATCTTGTTACTGGTTTTTTTGGGATGATTATTTTATTTTTATTATAAGATTGGCGTTTGGCGGTTTGGTCACACGAGACTTAAATATAACTGCCAAAATGTGGCTGTACTATAGGTACAGCTCTGCCTTATCCTTCGGGAAGTACAAGCGTGATGTAAGAAAAGAAAGAAAAAGCATTTATTTGCGGCAAACATGACGCATAAAAAAAGGACATAAACACACAAAAAATAACAAGTTGGGGGTAAACATGCGTCACATTCACGCAAAACGGCCATCGCTCAGCATAATGCTAAGACCCTATACGAGACAGAGCCCCAGCGCTGGTTTGGATGTCATGTGTTAATCGAACTCTTTTTTAAACCTTGAATTAAGTAGAAGTCAATAATAGTTTATTGGTAACATAATACAAATCGCTTTACAAAAAATCATAAATTAACATCAATAGGTAACTTTCAAAGCGATCTATGAAAATTTCTTATAACACCCCAAAAAAAAAAACCTTTCAGTAGGTATTCGATAAATTTGATTATTTATAGTCGGCATATCTTTCCAAACTTATGCAAGTAAATACTATTAATACTCCGTCTAATGTTAATCATATGTTAAGATTAATGACCATCCATTCACTCATTCACTGTCCGCGGAGGTCATTGTTTAGTGAATGACGAATCAATTCGACTGCACGTTCATGAACTGCTTGAACTTTATCGTGTTGTGCAAAGTAACTGTCATTGATAAAGATTTAATGACACTGTAAGATATGATTTTGGTTGTATTACCTCTACCAAAGACGGGTCTAGAGTCCTTTTCAAAAAAAGAAGTCTCGCAGACGCGGCGCTACAGGCATGCGTAGGAGACATAATAAATCTTTATTTATTTATTTATCTCAACATGTTATTACAGGCACTGGTTTATAAAAATGCATAATCTAAAATGGAGAAAGGTATGTTGTAGAAATGTTGCTAACTATATACGACTATATACTAAAAATTAGTTCAACTTATTGCCGCGGGAGTTCATTCGTGAGATGGACTCCGCGTTTTACTGGCGCATTTTAGAGCTGGACAATCTGACATAAAATACGAAAGGCCACCATGTCCTGGTAAAGTTTCTTGAAATCTTTAGCCATTGGTAATTGTGTGTAAAGTAAGGACAATACTGACCTTAAATTTGGTTTGTGTTGGTTCTCATTCGTCATTATTAGCCGCCCCTCTTTCTCCCTTAAATGCATCCAAAGGTTGTCTTTAAAAGATCGCTGTTAGCGATAAGACCGCCCAACGTGTCACCCTATGTAAAATATTTACATTTATGTCTGTTAATTTATATGGTGTACATATTAAAGAGTATTCAATTATTTTTACTGATTATACGAAAATTTTCAACGCCGGGATCGTTACGGTTAGTCATAAGTCCGAAAGTTTGACAACCTATATCTGTAACCTATATCTGTATTGTAGAGGTCAGACAGGCTGTCACTCCATGTAAAATACTGGTATTCAGTTGCATCCGGGACCCCAACGTAGTCGGGAAAAGGCTATGCAGATGATGATGATGACTGCGAATTTCTTCACTGAGCGTGTTCCGATATGTTATACGAGTATATTTATTTTATTTATATTTTTATTAGCCCATTGGCACGCCTTTCTTAGTTTTGAATACGCTTCGCTTAGCTCCTTGTGTAAGTCAAGTTTTATCTTCACATTGATGAGCTTATAAGCCAATGTTCTTTAGTTTTTACGAGTAGTCATTATTTTGGGTCGTTGTATCTGAGTGTGGGTGTCGAAATAATGTACTGGTATAAACGTTTACCATTCACAAAAGTCGATAGGCTCGCCCCCATCTCTATGGGACCTAATTCCGTCATCGGCAAGCTGTGGGTGTTCTAACTGACTTTGTTTATCGTAATGGAATATTAGCTTTCACGCTACTTTAGGTACGGTCAGCAACAAAACTCGATTAACACTTCAGTTTTTTTTAATCTTAATTATTGAGTATAATGCTCATAAAATATGTAGTGCTATAAAATTTTATGCTCTTACCTATTACATTAAATGGAGAAAGTAATGTATCGAATCATTTTGAATCAGATAAAATGATATTGTAAAAGTTACAATCTCTCAAAGTCCTAAGAACGATACAATAAATGGTATAATTGTATAAATATTTTGGTGTTAGCTTGTAAAAATAGTAATTAATCAGTGTATGTTAAATAAATGGTTGAGTGAAAATTTATTTTTTATAGAAAACGTTGCCCCACACTAGGAATTTCTCCCGTATCGTGGGCGCGTAAAATTACGACACAGCTGCTCACCCATTTGCCATGTTAGTCACAATGGCATAAAGATGCAACAACATCTTGAGCATCTTACTGAAATGGCCTCCACGAAAGGCCTTCCTCCTTCTTAAATGTAGTACGTTCAATGTACCATGCGTAGTCAGTTCCTCACCACCTTACTGCATAATCAGCCTTTAATGTTCCCAATGCTGGGACAGAGGCCTCCTCTCTGAAAGAGGGAGTGGGCCGTGATACACCACGCGAGCCCAGTGCGGGTTGGTGTCTTCGAATTTTCGGTTCTAGGACATGCCGCCGGTTTCCTCACGATGTATTCCTCCACCGTTTTGAGAGCAGTGGTGATAAAATTATTTACACAGAGTAAATTGGCTGGCTGGGTTCGAACCCACGATCTACAACTCGTAAGTTGCTTTTAGCACTGGGCCACCTCTACTCTCCCACCCAACTACTGGTCACATCCATTTTATTTTCAAACTATCCAGCAGAGCTAACCTGACCGATGGGGCAAAAAAATACTGAATTTATTACCTACTCGAAAAATATCTACAAAAACTAAAATACTTACCTTCATCTCAGCCTTGACTTAAAATCTTTCCACATCTGATTCGGGTACCCTCAAGGTAAGGCAAGAGACAAACAGATCTCGGATCCACTTATTGGCTTCTCAGATTACGTCATAATATTTCAGGAGATGATTGATATACTGGGCCCTGTGCGCCGGATGCCCTCTTGTGTAAGCCGCGCTTTTACGCCCGTAGGGATGGGGTGGTGTCGATAAAAAGATAAAAGATAGTTTTTTTTTTTCTGGAACTGGTGTGTACTCACTACGACCACGTTTGCCACCAGTTTGTTAATATCTAAATTGTAATCAGTGGAAAATATAGTGGGTAGTATACAATGTGGAGATGCAAATACTTCAATAAATGAAAAATCTGGCAATCTATATTAGGAACGAAATTAAAAAAGTCATTTTTTCACACAAACTAAATAGTAGAAAAAATTCAAAATTAGTAATAGTAAAAGTTCGAAGACATGTGACATCTAACCAAACCACACCGGGCTCGCCGCCTGGTATATTTAGCCCACTCCCTTTCGAAGAGAAGAGGCCTGTGTCCCAGCAGTGGGAACATTATAGGCTGATTATGTAAATAATAGTGATGGTTTGACAATGGATTTTGTCAATCTTTAACATATATTTAATTGAATGTGTAGACTGGGAACGGCATTAGATATACCTACGCAGTTTAATTTATTGTCGTCTTCATCTTGTATTTGTTATGTTTATTGTCAAGTTATTTCTGTTTATATTATCTTTAATATACTACTGTTATAACGCGAACCTATTTGTTACCGTTCCCGCCACCATCCACGCGCTTCTGGCGGTAACGCTTGTCGTTCCCGGCCAATCAGAGCGAGTTGAAAACATACACAATTGTATGTTAAACTGTTTGTCTTCCCTTACTAAATAAAATATAAATAGTAAGTGAATGGTTACGTTGGACTTGTACTACGTGATGAAGGTGATGTTCTAAGTAGAAATTGTATGATTTATTTCGAAATGTATTTTATTGTGACAAGGTTAACAGCTTTTAGCTTTTAGCGTTAGTCTGTAAGCCTTCTTTAAAATATAATAAATAAATTTTGTAGCAATGGACTACTCGATCATATTATTATAAAGTATTGCATGCAGACGAATTTTCGTTGGTTTGTGTTGAAGTGTCTCTTTTTTTGCAGTTTATATAATAAAAAAATAAACAAAATGTACTAATTAATGGTTAGCCTTATCGCAAGCGCTTGTTCAAAAGAAATCCAATCATATTTGTATGTCAATAACACAACGAAACAGTTTACCGCATACTTACGGCTTACTTACCTATCTTTGTACAAAACCGATTACCTTTATATCGATAAAAGGGCACATCCCTAATCTTTCCTTACAATTCAGCGAAGAGGCTTTCATTATGTAACGTTTTCTTATCTGGGGCTCACCTTAAGAAGATGTCTGCTTGTAAGGGATACGTAAATTATTCCTCCAAAACCGCTGCCTGTAATCTCGGTATGTGGTACGATTGTCAGCGGGGAGAATGATTGATTTTTTCGCTGTCTATAGGCTTCATTTTGGCAAAAGATAAGGAGAAAATTGGTTTACTTTAACTACAGTAAAAAGAAAAAGATTTAAAGTGTTTTTTAGAACGGTACATTAACATCATTGGAAAAACAAAAAAACTTAAAAAAAGTCAAATACTTGCACTGAGAAACAGTCAGTTAACTTGTTGGCAAATAAAAGTGGCAACATATTGCGACATTCAAAGTGTGCATTTCAACTTTATGCTCCACCTTAAGGCTTATGCGCAAAGGAGATATGAGGAACAGGGTGTAAAGTTCACTCATCCTCCATAGAAACGGGAGGGTCCTCCAACCAGACGGATGTTGTGTCTGGCGGGTAACTACCCAATAATTCATATCGGGCCGTTCTATATAAATATGCTAGTTGCATGCAGGATTTTGCGTGACGTCAGTATAACGCGTTCTTCGCATGTGGCGTTGCAGATACCGCTACAAAGGTAACCCGCGAAATTTAAATTTTCTTACGTAAAGAAGTTCTTGTCAGGTTGTAATCATTGGAATCAACAATACAACTTCCTGCGTTAGAATTGACTTAAAATGTCATTTTACGAAATAATAAACATAGAGAGTTGTATTGATGATTTTAATGATTATTATTCTATAAATAAATACCTATAGGTAAGTTACGGCCGCGAATCATATTTAGATCAACATACAACCTGAAACACAAAATGTGTGTGTCTGCGAATTCCAAAAAAACGTAAGAAAAACTGAATTTCAAGGACTACGATGATGCTTTCACCTTAAATACTGAAAAGGTAAAAATCGCTCGTAAAGAAATGTGGACCTAAACGTTCAAAAGTCAAGTCCATGCGCATCCCCTATCTTAAGAAAAGAGTTTATAACATCGTCCTTGTTATTATAGCCTACATATCTGCTGACGACATAAATATTTAACCGTGATACACACAGAACCCGCTAATTCTGGAACTCGTCTTGATGTGAAGCAATCTCGAGTGTGAGGGATTTCACTTGATTGGGACCATCTCTCAAACGGATTAAGTGCTGAACTTGATTCAGTCTCTGATTCTTGATGGATTCATGTTTCAGAATTCTTAATTGAAGTACAGTTCTAATAGAATTGAGTAAGATACAAATTAATAGAAATAGTTAGGCACTAGTTGAAAATAGTTCAACTGCGTCTGATTATAGGTTGGTTTATAAGGGGTTAAGAACTACTTACTTCCTAAGCACAAATATTACAAACGTGGAATTTTGTGAGGATGGATGGATGGATGGATGTTTGTTACTCTTTCATGCAAAAACTACTGACCGGATTTTGATGAAACTTTACAGTAATATAGGCTTCATTTATACAGCAGAATAACACATAGGATTCTTTCTATCCCGATATTCCCACGGGATCGACACTTATGTTGGCGCTGCTAGTAATAAATAATTTTGACAAAACTGTCCTTATCAGTTTACATTATAAGGCGTTTAAGTATTTAAACAATACGTTTAATGATTTTTCAATACATAAAATCAGATAAAATAATGAAAAGAAATAAAATAATATAATAATGTTTATTTGCGATAAACATGACGCAGAGAAAGAACGCAAACATAAAAAAGAACTAGTTGGAAAAACATATCCTTCACATCCACGCAAAACGGCTATCGCTCAGCATAATGCTAACACCCTGTGCGAGACAGAGCCCCAGTGCTGGTTAACAGACAGAGAAAGATAACTTATCATAACAGAAAAATAAAAATGGCGATTTGACTGATTTTCCACACAAAAGCTGTCAAACGGCCATTTTGTATTCCTCGGATAAAAGTCATCTGACTGTTCCTAAGTGCGACAAATAATAATAATAAATAATAAAAACTTTATTGTTCAGAAAAAAAACATTACATTATTTGAATAACACTAGCCTCCACACTAGGATTCCCTGTGTCGTGGAGACTAGTCTCTTTCGTCTTACAAGATTATCATGGTAGGTAGGCTTCATACATAGCATTGCTCGGTATGATTTCTGAGACGACAATAATCAGGTGTTTTTCCAAACAAATAAATTAAATAAGTAAGTAGGTATATGTAGTTAACTTATTGGTGTATCCAATTTAAACTTGTGTAGTGTAGTGTGTTGTATACGTTTGTGGTGTGGATATGTGATGAATGATTGAGTTAGCACAATGACAGTCTGACTTTAAACTAAGATCAAATAACATAACTTCAATGCTATACTTTTTATTATCATTCCAAGAAAAAACTGTAATATACAGTAATAACATAAAAGCTTTTCTCTCCGAACATCTGACTTACTCGGGTGGGATCACATAAAGAGAACACAAACATTTCTTTAGAAGCGTTTTCGAGCCACAAATAAATAAACTGCTGCCATAACTCAAACGCATAGAGGAATGTGTACAGTACCTACTAGCTATGAAATATACAGGGTATTGCCGTCTTCAGGGTTGCCGTGGGAAAAAATGTTGTGTGTGTTGTGATGAAAAGGGGCAATTTAATATTTAGGTAGGGCAACACTAGTATTTGTTATGTTCACTTGTTTCTATGATATCTTTGAGAGGTTTGGAGTTGGAGGAGTTAGGATTTGAATATTTTGATTGTGTAAGTTTTTATTGATTTTTTTGAAAGGTTTATTATTTCTTTTATTTTTGGTAATTTTAGAATTACCAAAAAAAAAAGAAATACTTATAACAGATGCAATTAGAAAAGTGCTTATAAAACTGTCATGCAATTTTTATTTTCAATTACTATCAAAGTTTACTATGTGAAGACCGTTCTAGAAGACAATTCAGAAACATTTAGCATAATCAGCCACAAAGTTCCCACTGCTGGCATGCCAAGCCTCACCTCTTGGAAAGGGATTGCGCCATAATCTACCACACAGGCCCAGTGCGGGTTGGTAGTCACATGTCTTCGAATTTTTGATTCTAGAACATGGCCGGTTTCCTCACAATGTTTTCCTTCACCGTCAAACACGTCTTATAAATAAATTCAATTGTCAATCATAACCCATCGTGTAAACCGGTAACCCTACTGCGGCGAAGGCACATTAGAGTGGGGCAAGACATCAATAAGATGTATATATCTTTGTGCTTGACTGCCTGAGTAATGACTGTTTGTTCTGCTGGCTGTATCAAGTAATGTTACTTAGTGACTTTTGCGTCATTGGAACTCCATCTTACACCAATTGTAAAGTGAACGACAATGATTCGTCGTCGGATATGGTAGGTACAAAGTTGGTTGGTATTTATGGATAAGTGCAAGACACATCTGGCTCTAATAGCGGCATACAAATATTAACAATATTAGGTACACGTGGGTATAAAACCTAATTTATATACAACTTATACTCTAATAAACAATACAAAACATTTACCTGACTACCACAAAACAGTGTTTATCAGTTGTTTAGGCTAAACACCTTTTAAACACGACATAATTATATGGACTTTGACATAACACTGACATTAAACACTCGTTCAACAAGTGTTTAAGTTTTTGTAGTAAGACCCTTATACTTTGGGCATTTATACTTACTCTAATTTACAATATAAAATAAAAACACAACAATAACAACCGTAGGGCTCCGTGGCTAAATAATAACAGGTCGATCGATCAGGTTAAGCTACACCTACCGCGGTTGGTCTGTGGATGGGTGACCATATTTACATACCGAGACCTCTCCGTGCCTCGGAAAGCACGTTAAATCGTTGATCCTGGCTGTGACTCATGAATCTTTGACAGTTGTTACGGGTTGGGGGTAGTCAGAAGCCCGAAAGTCTGACAAAAAAAAGGTTTTTGTTTTATTTGCTGTCGCAATGATGTAGAAAAACATCCCACGGGAATGTACTACCGGAATTAAAAATACACTCTCGCTGTGAGTAGCGAGAGGGAATTTTTAATCATCTGACAGGTGGCTTCCTTAGAGCCTAGTAAGTTACTTTGAGAGAAGCGAAGTGAATCGAACGCTTTAGAATTTTCGTAACCGTCAGCACTGCACGCTTGGAGCCTTCGCTAGTCGCCTAGCGTGTATTGAAGGATGTTAAGTCGCTAGGCTCTAAGCGCTAAGCAGCCACCTGTCAGTGCGTACGTAACCTTAGTGTTCTGGGTGCCAAATTTCACCCAAATCCGTTCAGCCGTTTTTGCGCCAATCCGTCATTACATACATCAAACGATCTGTTTACGGACGAATGGACGAAGATTTTGTCGGCATGTCAGAAGTACTGTGAGAGGGATTTATGAGTGTTGTTAACTTTTTACTTGATGATTTTTTCTTTTATGTATGTGTTAAAGTGTGTCTTTCATTTCTATAATTGGTTTTAAGCCGTTTTAATTAAATAAATAAATTCAGACAAACGGACCAACATTCTAAAACTATGTTTTCGAAATCAGACTGGTTCCCTCAAATCAAAATTTTGTTACATAATATTTTCAGTTCTAGATTCTTCTAGGGTATTCGTTACTTTATCTTTGTTAAAACAATAAAGGCGTTAAATTGAAACAGTCGTCAAAATTATAACTTACTGTCTACACAAACATTCCCATATTTGTGACTTGGTCTTTCAGTACTCATGATTGCCATTAGTCAACTAAACCCTTTCGAGTAAATTACGTGATTCTCCGGGTTTCACCGGAATGAGGTTGTTAGAAATGAAATGTAAACTCGAATCCTTGTGGACCCTCATTTGTTAAGGGGTGTGTATGTTAAGGGTGGAATTTAGTGTTGCTTCTTGTTTATTTTGGTTTGATTCCTATTGTATTATAGTTGCAAGCGTCTGAGTGTCGTCCTGGGTTTGATTACCAGGTCGGGCCAAGTGTTACTGGATTTTTCCACCAAGAACTACTCAGTAGCAGCTCGAAGTCTGGATTTACGTCCAGTTGATGGCAATATCTATCTAATATCTATATATTTATCAGTTTTTTTTTTGTTTATTTTTGCAAAGTTACTCAATATAGACACTATTTAGACATATTCACATATTCGTTACTGTTTTTTATCTAACACAAATTTATTTTATTTATATATTTAAGTATGCATACACACGTCACGTTGCAGTATAAAACTGATTTACATCCGTCACCTCACACATCAGGTCCAGTTGAAAACCAGCGTCAGGCACTAGTTGTCTGGCATTTTTGCTGAACTGGGCCTTTTTGGCGCAGCCGTGAGGCACACTTTCCTGCTAATTTCTTACATCGGACTTCACACTTTTTATTTAATCTTTTTTTAGGGCTCCGTACCCAAAGGTAAACGGGACCCTATTACTAAGACTTCGCTGTCCGTCCGTCTGTCTGTCACCAGGCTGTATCTCAAGAACCGCGATAGCTAGACAGTTGTCTACACACACTACAGTCTGTTGCCGCTTTAACAACAAATACTAAAAACAAAATAAAATAAATATTTAAGGGGGGCTCCCATATAACAGACGTGATTTTTATACATCTCACACTTGGCGGGTTTTTTTTAATTTTATTGTTTGTGTTATCTGATTTATGTATCTGGTGTATAGTGTGTCTTTTAGTTTGTGCCAAATAAATGTATTTTCTTTCTTTCTTGGACATGGGACTTAAACATAACTGGTGAAATGTATGTGCTACTATCGTCTAGTCTATGCCTCTGCCCTAACCCTTTGGGGTTTACAGGCGTGATGCTATGTTATGCTAAACCCTAAAACTGACTGTCATCTCACAGGAAGTGCTCTCACAAATTCTTTACCACACCCTTCAAAGGTCAAAAGTTGTTTCGCGGAACCCTAAGCCTGCCTCATTTATAACGCCGGGTTCCGCACATTTCACAAACAAACATGGCCGCGCGTCATTTTTCAGACAACCGCCAACTATTTGTTTTGGCTGACCTCTTATTATTAAAAGTCGTTGTGGGGATGGAAATTATGTTGTACATAATAAACTTGTTTAAAGTAATGGTCTAGTTGGGTTTGTGTTCTTTTGGGTATGGGGGATCACTAATTTAAAGTGCTGCACAAACGTAGGACACCGTAAAACGCTCAGTTGTTTGTCGCACATTTTGTATTGTTTATGTTTTGTAATTCTACATATTGGTACAGTCACGAACAAAAGTATGTATACACTCGGCTTTATTCAAAAGCGATTTACTCCTTTATTTTTTAATGAAATTTTATGTTGTTACGAACATAGCATTTTCGAACCCATAGGTTTATGTAATGATTCGTATTTCAACGTTGCATTCGTTATGTCACGAAAAAATCACAATTGAAAGTTGCCAAGTGTTGACATATTGGTGCTCGTGACTGTACATATTACAAGCCAGAAAAAAAAATAGTGTATTGTCAAATGTTTAAAGAAAAGAGTTACCTATTCAAAAATATTTTATAAGAATAAGATAGTATTATTATAGAACAATCGCAAAATGGAGTTAAAAAAATATGTTTCGTTGCATAATTCTTAAAATTTTGAGTGTAAGCTATCATCATTGTATTTAATGATAATAAAGGGAATTTAATCAACTAAAGCAATACCTAAAAATTACTCCATTGAGCCGTGCAAACATTTTTTTATTTAATCAGGTAATAATTTTTCATATTTTCCATACAAAAAGTGAAAAACTCCATATAAAACACGTCGAGGCAGCCCCAACTTCGCGCTTCCGGATCTAAAAAAAATTCACGGGGTAGGGCAAACAAGTACCAGGTGAGTCGCGATTGTCAAATTCGATTTTAGTTGTGTCAAAATTATTTTTAAACTAGCTGACCCGGCAAACGTTGTTATGCCATATAAATTATTTCTAGCTGCCCGGCGCTACTTCGTTCGCGTGGTGTCCTTCCCCTACCCTACCCCTACCCTACTCCTACCCTACTCCTACACTACTCCTACCCTACTCCTACGCTACTCCTACCCTACTCCTACACTACTCCTACCCTAATCCTACCCTACTCCTACCCTACTCCTACACTACTCCTACCCTACTCCTACCCTACTCCTACGCTACTCCTACCCTACTCCTACACTACTCCTACCCTACTCCTACCCTACCCCTACCCTACTCCTACCCTACTCCTACCCTACTGCTACCTTACTCCTATCATACTCCTACCCTACTCCTAACCTAGATAATCCGAATCCACCATCCTAGATAATTCGAGTAATCCACATTACTCGAATTATCTAGGATGGTGGATTCGGATATATATGTATGTTGTCGATTCAAAACCCTTAATTTAATACGTGCTTTAATTTGAGTAGACCCAAGTCTACCGTACCGAAGGGACGATCGTCAAATGTTTGACAGGAAAGTAGGTAGAACAGTTTATATGGGAAAATGAAATTGTTGTTTTTACTATCTTCCTCGCAATTTTTCCATATTTTCTCACCGTTTAAACCTCCCCTGGACTACGACAAACATTTCAAAACCAAAAACAGTTAAATCGGCCTAGCCGTTCTCGAGTTTTAGCCACTCAAACGAACAGCAATTGATTTTTATAAATATATAGATAGATATAAAGATATATAGAAGATTTACAGACTTTTTTTGCAGAATAAGTAATGAAATGAACTAAGGAATTTTAGTGATAGTTTAGTTCGGTGTACAAGAGAATCGGCACCAATATTTCAAAGAAAATATGGTTGGAATAAAAAGGACGGTTAATTACAACTTTTTTTTATCATAATTGCGAAATAGGCCGGGCTCTTGAAATCGATCTGGCTGCTTTAATCCACAATCCTATCAAAGACTAACGTTCGAATTTAATTGGTAAACGAAACTCGTTCTCCCTGAAAACTCGAAGTATTAGGCAAGAGGATCATTTACTGCTACTTAAGCCCCAAACGCTGGTCCTAATCTACTGTTAATATCAGTTAAGGATAGATGTTATCTTAACTATACGCTATCCTTTGAGTTAAGACCGATCAAAGGTACATTTAATTAATATTAATAAACCCTTAGTTATTTTGGGGTTAGTTAAGAAAGGGTATGAGTTAAGTTGCGGTCAGTTAGGCCGATAATTGGATGGGTGCGCTTTCTTGTTTGTTGTGAATTGGACAATGTGTCTTATAGGGTTAAAAACCCTTAGTTATTTTGGGGTTCGGGAAGAAAGGGTGTGAAGGTACCGAAGTTTAGCAGCGGTCAGGCCGATAATTGGATGAATGGACTTTCTTGTTTGTTATGAATTGGATAATGTGTCTAATACGGTTGTGGTAAATAGTTTTATGTATTAACAAAGCCGTTTTAACTTAAAGGATTATGGCACGTCTTTGTTATTTTCGCAAAGCTACTTAAATCTATATTGGAAGAAGCTTACGCTTGGAGCCTGCGCGCACTAGCGATTTTAAGTTAGCCGATAGTTTGATCGGTCAGAGGATCAGTATAGAGTTATATGGCAGTGTGCGCACTTGAAGATTAACATTTGCACGACTATTACGATTGCGACTGAACTATCGGCCAACTTAAATCGCTAGTGCGCGCAGGCTCTTAGCTGGGAACTTTAATAGGCTTGATAGGTTTTATAATTCGCCGGCACAATTTGTTTGCGCAACTGCCAGTCAAAACTATAGCCAGAGCCGAATCCCCAGTCTATCGTACCTACTCTAAAGGAGCTGAATGCCCTTCTGGCTGCCGACCCTGATTAAAATTATGCGTATATTATGTTTGGTGTTCTGTGAGAGAAAGTATGCAAGGGAGTCCACTGTTCCATGTTAGTTTTAAATTATATTATTGTCAACGTACTTAATTATTGTCTATATGTTAATTAATGCTGGATGGTGCTGATCCACGCGTCATGTTCGTGAACGGGCACCGTCGGTTGAGACTGGTCATCTCTTAACTGCCAGGGCTTATTTTTAATTTTATATTTTAAATTGTTTATTTTTTTTTTTACATGGTTCTCACATATAGAAGCAATAAGAATAATGTACCCAGGATTTTGTAATAATATCTTGATTTAAAAGAGTGATCGTTCGTGAGTTTCTTGCCCGTTCTTCTCCAGAGAGATCTACGTTTTGGACTGGGCTTTAATTTATTATATTAATTTTGACAATCCAAAAGTGCTTGAAATGGTTTAATTGAAGTAAATGATTTGAGTTTGAATGTAAATGATGTTTTACGAGTACCGTTTTAATTAACTATATTTTTTTTTATATAAAACACTGCCCCACTAGGAATTTCTCCTGTATCGTGAACTCACATACACAAACAGCCAGACCCGGAACAATTACCTGAAGGCAATACAAATATATTTGTTCCGTGCGGGAATCGAACCCGCGACACGCAGCGCAGCAGTCGAGCGCTCAGCCACTGCGCTAACCGTGTCGTAATTATAAATTGTCTTTAAACATTTTGCTGGGTATACCGACTATTGGAATATATGCAGTTATGTATCCTATTACCGATCATTGGGCAGCCCATTTCAGCAGTCGAAAGTGACCTGAAAAGATGAATCAGAATTTAGGCTTCACTTTAATTGTCACAAAAATGGCGCCTAAAACAAAGATGGAAGCTTGTTATGCAAGTAACAAAGATATTATTTTTCGTCTCGCATGTAGTACGGGTACTATAGGACAAAAGGGCAATACTTGTGTTAGATAAGTTCTAAGACCTTTTTTTATCTCAGACAATTGCTGTGTCCTAGAATTTTCTTTGGATCACTAGTAGGTATTATATTTTTGGATGAATTTTGATGCACTGTCTACACGCCATGAATTCTTTCGTTAGTATGGAATTTGGGTATTAAATAAAAGAAAGAAAGAAAAAATACATTTATTTAGCACAGACTAAAAGACGCACAATTCACCAGATACATAGGTCAGAGGGGCAATTCTCGTAATTTTAAGACCGTTCACAGTCTCAATTTGTCAAAAAAATACTTCTAATTTCCCTACATTTTGACAAGTTTTTCACATATTTTGTTTGTCGCTGATCATCTCAGCGACAAACAAAATATGTGAAAAAGACGGCGACTAGATTTTGAACGTTTTAAATTACGAGAATTTATCTTCACATAAAAACAACAAAATAAAAAGTCAATTAAACGGCTGCGTCAAAAAGCTCACGAAAACACATACGGTGTAAGTAGGCAGACTATGGCCATGACCTGGATTAAGACAAAATAATTTTTATCCCAGTACTACGTTCCCGTGGAATAATTTCCGACCTCCACATGGGCGAAATCGCGGCTAACAGCAAGTTATCTATTTTTACATTTCTTTTTCGTTTAAAGATAAGAAAAGTAGTCCTTCCAAACAGTACCGTACACAAAAGGTAATCTAACAAGCATGGAACACGTAAGTACTTACTCATTGTGTTGTCCAAATAGGAATATCAATGGACCGTTCTGCGAATAGCTCATTACGCATCCTCTACAATGATGGACGTGGTGCAATTTATGAGCGATTAGCGATCATTTGAGTAAGTGACAGTCGCCATTGTCAATACCTAATAAAATGTTGTTATATAAACAAGTCTTAAAACCTGTATGGACTTACGGTATTCAGCTGTGGGGTTGCACCAGCCAAAGCAATCGTCAAATTATACAACGCTTCCCAAATAAAGTACTCAGGGATATAGTAAACGCGCCCTGGTACATTAGAAACAGCGACCTTCACCGGGGCCTCAAAATGGATGTCGTAAACATAGGTATACAAAAAAAAAAGCAGAAGCTCATGAACACAGAATTCATCATCACGTGAATGTCGAGGCCATCCAACTCCTTGACAACACTGAATTAGTGCGAAGACTAAAAAGGGTAAAACCTTTTGAGTTAGTTTAGTGCAGTGTAAGTGAACTCAAACTGTAGTGCAAGTGCTGAATCTTATAAAGAACACGTGAAACAAGTGTCTTCCCCATGACTTATAGTGAATAAGAAAGACGTTATTGGACGATTTCTTAAATAAATAGTTACTTAGCAGTTTAAGTTATATTTAAATTACTTATTAGCTAACAGGCTAGATTGTAATGTAAATAAAGTGTCACCAATTGTGATACTTTATAAAAGAAAAAAATAAAATTTGAGTGAGCGGTTTTTAAAAGGTACTTACAATTCTTGGTCCGATTCTTATTTTATTGGCCCGAAATGGCATCCTGATAAAATGTTAGTATAATAAAATGCATTTCTTTTTTTTTTCACTAAAAGTTAATAAAAAATCCCTTTTTTTACATTAAATCCTTTGATTGAAACCCTCGGCCGGTTTCAATCAAATGATTCAATGAATATCGCTACGAATTCATTGATAAATGCCGCGCCTAGAGAAGGGTGTTTTAAAGTTGAAAGTTGATTTTTTATATTCTTTTTTATTTGTGCAAAAAAGAGATTTATCCTAGGCTTCAATGCCCTGTGTTTTTCCAGACGGTAAAAAAACTTAGCCGTTAGCAGTCATTGTATTTACCAATAAGCATCAACCTAAATGATATTAAGTCCAAAATGACCATGAAAACGTTGTGAGGAAACCGGCATGTCCTAAATCAAAAAAGTTCGAAGACATGTGACATCTACCTACTAGCACGGTGTATTACGGCTCACTCTCTTTCACAGAGACGAAGCCTTTGTCCCAGCAGTGGGAACATTATAGGCTGATTATGTAATCAGTGAGATGCAATTTGAGATAATTCTCAAAAGCTCATATCTTCGTTAACGCAGGCATTTCATAGACATAGAAGCTAATAGCCCATATCCACAACCAACCATATTAAAGCACATTTTATAGTGTACTCATGACATCACTTTATCGAGTTATCCAACTGGAGCTTGAACAACATTTCCAAGAATCGCTCATTACGCATCCGTCCATATGATGGACACTTAATTAACTGGCGACCAGCGGTGATATTGCACCAGGAAACCGTCGGTTGCGATGTTAAGTCGAGCATTGTTTGTTTGCTGAACTGTTTAGCAGCTAACAGTTGGTTATTTCGAATTAAAGCAAATAATTTCTAAAATAGTGGAAAAATTCAATCAAAGTTAGAGTAATTTTCGAGTTATAGTTGAATAACTATGTGGTTACTTTTTTGACCGTGAGAATAATTATTTAAAAGAAAAATAAACAGGAGCTTCGCAACTGAACTAAAAACAAAAAGAAAATTGTTAAAAAAAACAATTCTCCTCAAATTTCGGTTTTGTTCTTTTCGATTTAATGGGTGGAGCCCAGTGGGTAACTAGAACTAACTTACCTAACTCCGATAAACCTAAAGTAAATAAAAAACGATGATAATTAATATTTTAAATAAATAAACAATACACATCTCAGAGAAAATTCTAATTACTCGCCATTTGACATTTTCAGCTTCCACTTGCAAAGTTTCTCTCGCAATACCTCATCCCTTAGACCACACCCATAATAAGTACGTCGCTTGTCGCTCCTGCTTATCATAGTTCCTCAGGCCCTTTAAGTGTTTGTCACAAAGTATGTCGGTTAACCTTGTCGTGATGACCTCGTCTACAAGATATTGTGAGCCAAAACGTTCGCGATAAGCTTCGCCCAAAACGGATAGTGTATCAAGGTGTACTTGAACGCTTTTGGCTGTAAAGGGAGAGTAGTTTTCCCCGTTCTTGTTACGGTAAAATACGATAGCAGTTTGTGTATCGTGATTATCTTTTGTACGTATTTTAGGGTAGAAATAGAATCTATGTTTACGTAAACAATAATGACAGTTACCCATTTATTTATATTAGTATACTTTATTGTACACCACAAAAATACACAGCGAAAAAATATATCGAACACTATACAAAATATAGAATGGGCGGCTTTATCACTTTCTGCGATCTCTTCCAGGCAACCTTGGAATAGACAGCCCCATTTTATGTCCAGGAAAATGGACATAAAATGGGGCTGTCGTTGGTGCAAATAATTATGTATACAATACCACAGAATAACTAATAGTACTACAATACACTAAAATAGATAGGTACAGATAGATAGATATCCAAAATTATAGATACATAAATACTTAATATAAGCAACGAAAATAAAAGAAGACTAGAATCTACAGTCTTCTTTTATTTTGTGTAGTGTAAAGTAATAACTTTGTTCAACTGTACATCATGGTTAAAAGAAAGATATCGAGCCGCGCGTACCTAACGCACGGCTACGCATTAAATTATACATAACCATTATAAGATGACTTCGGATTGTACTAAAAACCTATACAATGCGAGGTCAGCTGAAACTGGAAATGTATAGCTTGATGTGTAGCAGAGTGCGTTTATACACCGTTTAATTTTGATAGTTTTAATCCTTAAAAGGGGGTCATTGTACATCGTGAAATAAAATCAGTTGATCCATGGATTTATGTTCGCATAACTCGACATAATGTATGGATCAACTGTTTTTTTTTTTCACGATTTCAGGGTTGTTCCCGTAGTAAAAGTTGTTTTTATTGATGAGTACAATGACCCCCTTTAAGGATTATAACGATCAAAATTGAAAGGTGTAGATTCAAATCATACAATGATGTTACGTCTAAGCCCACCTAAATTAGCTAAATATGTCTGCAGATCAGATAAGTGTTTCTTCTGTTCTGGAATCGAAGCCGCTACTTAGAACGCAAACTAATGCCCTGTCATCTTACCGCAAATTCTTTCCCGACAAACATTTCTAAATGAAATTACATTTTGCGAAAGTAACATACATACCAACAAATGCCGGAGAATGTAACTAACATACGTACGAAAAATTCGTCACGGAACAAAAGTCGCACATGATGACATAAACTCGCTAAGTCCATGCAGCGTACGTTTACAATACGTACGTTTTAACCCTTGAAAAACAGGCAGTCTTTGTTCTAGGATTTAAAAACTAAATTCCCCGAGCAACCAAGAGTTGTATAATAGAAAAGTCGGCCCCTGAAGTTTTCATGAGAACCGTAGTACTTACTAGCATGTAATTAAAAACCGAGTTTTACATAAATGAAACCGGAGTTAGTTGAATTTTTACGTCTTAAGTGAAATAGGTTTTTATGGGAGCCTTTTTTCTGTACAGGCTAAAAGGGTTACGGAATTTGTAAGTTATATTAGAGATCAAATGAAGGTGTTATTTTCCTACATAGATACATACATAAACTCAAGCCTTCTTCCCATGGGGGTTGGCAGAAACAACAGAACGCCACCTGCGACGATCCTTAACATACTTACTCCTTTTGCCTCGTTTACGTTCATACATCAGTGCGGCAATTCTCCTAATTTTAAGCACGTTCACAGTCTGATCTCAGTTTCAATCTGTCAAAATCACCTCTAATTTCCCTACATTTTGACAAGTGTTTGGCATTTGTTTGTCGCTGAGATGAGACTGCGACTAGATTTTGAACGTTTTAAATTACGTTACGAGAATTGACCTTCTGGTCATACTCGCACCCGAGTTGCGAGTACTACGCACCTGATCTTTCTTAAGAAGTGTTTTTTTCTCTTTTGTTTTACAGACCATTTTTTATTTATGAATACTAAGTTTTGGAGGTATTCCACTTAGAGCACAGATTTGAACGGCACTTCCGCGAACGGCACTGAGCACTTCCACTAACCGTCCTGAAACAAAATTTCGTAACGTGCGGTTCGGAGGAACAGTTTATCGTTATTGGTTTCAGTTCCCGAATAGCACCTGCGTACAGTTTGTAGTGATGGGACGTATGTATTCTTTGTTCAGGAAATTAGCAACGTATCGATTCGGCAAGTGCGTGCAGTAGAACTGCGCACAGTAAAGGGCTCCGTTGTCGTTATGAATGCTGTTAAATGTTTACGAATGTTATTTGATTAGCATTGGATTCAAATCGCGTAAATATCACCTGAAACGTATACGTCCGTAAAGGCTTTTGCACCGTAGACCACACACCAATCAATTTATAACACGATTAGCTCACAAATCCGGCAGTCATAATCGCCCTAGCCATTTGCCAACTATGCTGGGGTCGGCTTCCAGTCTAACTGGATGCAGCTGAATACCAGTATTTTACATGGAGGGACTGCCTATCTGACCTCCACAACCCAGGTCTAAAACAAACAAATCCTAAAATTTTTGCCGTGCAAAATCGCGTTTTTTAAGAACTCACCCCAAAACCTTTTCTGATGGATAAATTAAGGAGCCAAAAAGATTACCCTCAATTCTTCCCAAGTCAGTTACCTCAAAACAAAACTAATCAGAAAAAAGTTTTTCACCTTCCCGAAACTACGAAAATGAATGTCTATTACATTTCAATCCGAACTATTTATCTCTTTATGTATTCCCTAATCACTTTATCCCTATAAATTGGTCTCGAAAAAAGGTGTGATGAGAAAAGTACCCGAAATCCCTTTTCATTCAAGATTTCGTCGTTAATTCGTGGTAGCAAAGGACCAGAGTCCTTGAGAACTCGGTTCTGGTCCTTCGGGTTTTTTTGGCGATGGTAAAGGGATTATCATGGCTTTTAGTATTAGTTTGTCTGTAGGAAGTAATCTGTGGATTATGGGCGATACCCGAATGTCCGGTGATTGAGCTAAAGAGGGTAGAAATGTATTTTGTTTTCTTTTAAATGGGATCAGAAGGGTTATTGCATAACACACTATCGATAGCAATGGGTTTTATTTTGACAGTTCAACAACATTCATTGCGTTATTTACGTTGTTGAGTAGGCAGATTTTTCGAACATATGAAGCAATGGATTAGCAATATTCTTCAAAATGATTCAGATTGAGATTGATAGTATGTTATGCAATTAAGGCGCTGGTTTAGTGGCCTTGTGGCAAGATGGTTGATTGTTGATGAAAAGAGATTTTCATTAAGGTGGATGCTCCAAGGTAGCCCGCGAAATTCAAATTTTCTTACGTTTTTTGCAATTTGCTGGTCAGTACTAAGTTGTACTTTGATTAAAATATGATTCGCGGCCGTAAGAAATATGTATTTACAGAATTATAATCATTACAACTTGTTAAGTTAGCATAATCCTAAAGTCATCAACGCAACTCTCTAAGATCAAGTAATCCTACTGAATGACTATTTCATGAAATCTTGACATTTTAGGATTATGCTAACTTAATAAGTTGTATTACTAATTCTAATGCTTATAATTCTGTAAATACATATTTGTTACGGCCGCGAATCCTATTTTAATCAACGTACAATTTTAGTACTGACCAGCAAATTGCAAAAAACGTAAGAAAATTTTAATTTCGCGGGCTACCTTAAGTTATTTTGACTGCAGATTAGACATAAGTACTTCGACACAAATATTTAAACTAACTAACTATTCCCCTTCGTTTGTGATGAATCAAGAAGTAAGAAGTCCAAAACTTTTATAAGATAGGCTTGGCTCTAAATGGCTCACAGGTCATTCACGCATAAGTATTAGCCGACAGTGGAAATCTGCCAAGCAGTATTGCCAAATGTAATACGCTGCATTTGTGGGTCGCTATGTTAAGTGTCCCGACTTAAATTATGATACCTACTTGTTGATGACTCTCTGGCGATCTCTTAGCTTTTCCATGTCTATACGATATTTTAGAACTAGGTAATGTATACTTATTTATTTTGTTTCTTATTTTTATTGTTGTTTTTTATTTACATCTAATCGTATCCTGCACTGGTTGACGTCATCACGCCAACGCCGGCTTTCGCTGAAAACCAGCGCTGGGGCTCCGTCTCGCATAGGATCTTAGCATTATGCTGAGCGATCACCGTCTTGCGTAAATGTGACGCAGGTTTTAAGAACACAAAAAAACGTATTTTCTTTCTTTATTTTTTTTTATTGACATCTAAACCGAAAAAAAAATAGAGGAAGCCTACTTTCTACTTACGCTATGAAATTGTTTGAATTTTTAGTTTATCTTTTGATATAATATCATTGCCAATGTTCAAATAATTAACTATTAGTTAAAAAAATAACCATTAGATAATCTAAAAATTGATCAAAAAACACATTTTGCAAAAATTTAACCATTAGTTACTATTTTTAAAACTTGGCTGAGTTAACTGCGGATCAAAAACCGGCCCTAAGGGAGTTATATTTAGATTGGCAAAAAAGTAAGGAAAATGTCAGTAAAGAAAAAGGATTTTTTTACAGAATGAGACCGACTAAACAAGAATAACATAGTATGTACAGACGCCAGCACATCAAGCTACTACAATCTGTCAAATTTCTTTAATAGATTTTCAACTTTATCGCTAAAGCATTAGCTTCACGGTTGATTGGGAAAATTTGACAGTTTCGGGTAGCTTGATGTGCTGGCGTCTGTACCTCAAAATGAATTAATAATAATAATATCCCTGGACATTTCACACAGCGCCATCTAGTCCCAAGCTAAGCAACCTAATGCTTGTGTTATGGTAACAAGATGGCTGATAAACTACTTATATACATTTTTTTTTTTGTCAATACATACATATTATAGATAGAAAAACACCCAGACTCGGAACAAATACATGTAGGTCATACAAATATTTGTTCCGTGCAGGAATCGAACCCGCGACACGCAGCGCAGCAGTCAATCGGTTAACCACTGCGCCAACCGTGCCGTCAATTCTCACTTTCATCTTTTAAATAGGTCTATCGTGAGGTTGTTGATCAGCATAATTATTATTACAGTTCTGCCCATGGGAAAATGCGTTCTTTGCATCTGTCAGTTTCATACAAACGAATACGTGTTTGGCGAATTTGATCTTTGTTAATTACTAGAACTGTGGCATTGACAGGTGACGGGAACGCATCCTTTCGACGGCCGAAGTGTAATAACCTTTTTGGAAGAAATTATGCTGTTTGTCATCATCAACATTTCAGCCGAAAGACGTCCACTGCTGGACATACGCCTCTCCCAAGCACCTCCACTCCGACCGGTTCTGTGCTTCTCGCATCCAACAGATTCCTGCGGCCTTCACAGGTTGTCTGTGGTCGTCGGTTGTCCGTCCGGACTTAAAGAATAGCATCACCCTACTTCTCGTGGGTGTCGTAAAATTTGACTAAGGGACGTACCGAGAATGGGCAGCAGCGTTCTCTATGCATTTTACCACCATACTGCGATCGCCAACCCGCCTGCCAAGCGTGGTGATTATGACAAAACCCGCCAAGAATGTGCTGTTTGTCAGGTATGATCAATATCCAAAATATAGATTCAATATCCTTTACAAAAGCAACATTTCTTCAAAACTGTTACAAGCTATATTCGGGCCGATTGCCAACACAACAAACTGCACACAATATGGTGTTGTATTGTATGCTAAACATTATAATATATCATTGTATATTGTAATTCGAAAGGAAACGACATATTCCGTATTTGGTCCGCCATTGTCGCCGATATTATCTTGAGTTTCCCAAACTTATGTGGCACTAGTTTCAACCCGTGTTTCTGGCTGCGTGGAAGTCAGTTAGACCATAAATCATATCCTATGTTATTCAACAATAGTGTAGCTTTCTATCGGTGAAAGAATTTTTATAATCGGGTCTGTACTTCCAGAGAAAACCTCTTATACTTAAATAAACAATTTTACCTAATTTTTGATAAAAAAAAGTATTAGACATAAATCCCCACTGCTGGGCAAAGGCTTCTGTACTCTCCTTCCACCTCTCTGTCCAGAGCTGCCAAGGACCTATACAGGGTCAAAATAAATTAGCCAGCGAAACTCCGCAGACGTTATGTGTATCGATATTTAAATACGATAAAACAAAACAAAACCGATTTTCTCAACTCATACTTCACGTAACAAAAGTACCAGCGGTCGTTGACCCCCAAAAAAATCTATCAAATCTTTAGAATTTTAAGTTTATCGTGTTTAGATATCACGTCTGCGACCAATCACGTCTGCGGAGTCTCCTTAGCGAATTTATTATAACCCCGTAATATTAGTTTAGGTAAAGTTTCTCATAACTTTGAGGACAAAGTTAGTAAACAAAGAGATACGTCAATTATTCAATGTTTCGAAAAAAAAATATGTGTCCGAAAAACGGATCATTTTGTTTATCAAACTATTGGTTGTTTCAATCTGATCAGATGAACTTTGACCTTGAAGGTAATTTAACACGTGAATGCTTCTAAAGTTCTTGCACATTGGTGGCCCAGTGGTAACGGCCGCGACTTACGAGTTATGCATCGTAGGTTCGAACCCAGATAGACGCTTTACTTTGTGTAAATTAATTCATCATCACTGCTTTCAAAACGGTGAAGGAAAACATCTTCGACCGGTAGTTCCAGAGATAGCTTATTCTTTGTTATTAGTATACATTTTCCAAACCCAATACCTACTATGTATAATATGGTTTGTATGTAGTACTATGTAGTTTATTAGATAACTGCAGTGGCAGACTTTAAGTTATGTCTAACATGTTCCTACGATTTACCAACCGTTATTGGTTGAAAATACGACTCGTGCATCTCTAAACACGGCGCATTTTCAATGAGGTAGCGAAATGGACACCCATCTGTTAGTAGCTGTCGCAAAGCTGGTGTTTTTTTAAAACTTTGTTATGTTTTTTCCGTTGTGTGAGTAAGTAAGCTGAAGTGGCAGTGGGCTGGTCCTGTTTGTCGAAGGACCGATGGCCGGTGGGGCAGACGAGTCCTGGAGTGAAACGCATTTTTTTTATAGGTTTTAATTAAATTTAAATAGACGACACGGTTGGCGCAGTAGTTAGGCCATTGACTGCTGCGCTGCGTGTCGCGGATTCGATTTCCGCACGGAACAAATATTTGTATGACCTACAAGTAGTTGTTCCGGGCCTGGCTGTTTGTGTATGTGAGTTCAAATGTTTGTAAACGCACCCACGATACAGAAAAAACTTCTAATGTGGGGCAACGTTAACAAAAAAAAAGTGATACGCTAAAAATCTCGTTGATAGAATTTTTTTGATATTTTGTTCCTTTCAAATTAAAGCTAATTACTTAGCTGAGGATACAGCGGGGTAATTACGTAACATAACATTCGTTGCGTTATTTACGTTGTTGAGCAGACAAATTTTTCGAACCTATGAAGCAATACATTAGCTTAACTTAACTTAACTTTTATTTTATCTGTATTTTATATTATTAATTTCCGATTAATTTTAAATTTTAATTTTTATTTGACATTGAGTTGCTTATTTTCATTTGACATTGTACTTTATTATTTGATGACATTGTATTTGTATTTATTTTTATATTGTAATTATTTTTATGTATGTCGTTCTCGTCTTTCGGTGATTTGATTTTAATATGGGAGAACCTGAAATAAATTGATTTTATTTTATATTTATTTATTTATTAGCAATATCCTTCAAAATGATTCAGATCGAGATTGAAAGCGTGTTATCATTTTCTCACAATTTTAATTTTTTTTTCTCTTTTTTCTCATTTTATTTTTTTTTATTTTATTTATTTGGAAGAACAATCAATTACACATTATATTTTACAAGGAAATTGAACATAAGGAGTTACACAAATGTGTAACCAACAACGTTCTCCACAGATACACAAAAAGACAATGTTGATAAAGTTAAATTCGGACAAATTTTCTCACGTTCTTATAATAATGGAAGGAAGCAATCACTAAACAATACACACAAAATAATCCAAAATAGCTCACACACCTACACAAATCTTTCATTAGGTAAGTACGAGTAACTCCCAAACCAGGTTTAGCAACAAATTCACCTCATATCGTCTTTAAAGGACTTTCTACGAAAATTCAAAGGTCAAACCCGTCTGAGATTGACAAGCCACTTAATGGACATTTAAACCCACCTGCTGATTGTCAATTTGTGTCCTAAAACCTCTCCGTGCTACCCTTAGGAGGTATTTTACATTTATATTGAGTTCTTGCCTGCTGTCAGCTTTGTTGGGTAAAATGTTTACCGTGCGGGAAGGTGATTTAGACCGTCTAGAGGTCCAGACTTTAGATCTAGGGAGCGTAATTTGTGGGGAGCATTAATTTTGACCATTTTATTATAGCAGTAGAGGTGTGTGTGTGGGAGGGGGGGGGGTGTTTGGGTACTTTAATACTTTGCCCTTAACTGTCACCCATACATACTCAGCCTATAATGTTCCCACTGCTGGGACACAGGCCTCTCTGTGAGGGGAAGTGGGCCGTAATCTAGCACGTGGGGCCAGTGCGGGTTGGTAGATGTCACATGTCTTCGAATTTTTAGTTGTAAGATATGCCGGTTTCCTCACGATGTTTTCCTTCACCGTTTTGAGAGCAGCGGTGATGATATAATTTACACCAAATAAAGCCCCTGTCTGGATGAATTTGACCCCGTGTTCTAATTTAAACGATCGTCGTGTGAATTTGCAGTCGTCGCGATCATTTTGTCACTCATTGATTCATGAACTTGGAAACAAACAAACAAAAAAACAAGGGAACAATCGCTTATATTAGGACACGGCTTGAATCTTTCTTGTTCTTCTTCGTGTCGGCACGAGTTTAACGACAATAGGCAGATCAGCAAGGTTGGTAGTGTGACTGACCAGAGAACTCCGAATTTATTTTTCATCGCAGTTTATCTTGGTCATTCGTGAAGGTACTCTTACTTTAAATGGGGAACTAATTTTTTGAGCTGTTTTTAAATATTCGAGATGTTATTATGATCAGTTGAAAAACATATTGAGCAGTTATTTGATTTAATGGCGGTTGATTAATTATTGCGACAGTAAAACATGGACAGTAATAAAAAATCAATTAGTCGGTTATTTTATCGGAAACAGCTAGGTTAGGTTAGGTTAGAACTGTGACCACACAACGCACGAGCCGAGCGAGCGAAGCGAGCGGTGCCGCGGTAGCGGCCGGCGAGTGCCAGAAACATATTTTTGAATACAAAACCAAACATTTTAGATATATGCCCACACGTAACCGCTCGTTCAATAATTTTTACCGCCCATTTAATTATTTTCCTGCTCAATTATATATTCACTGATTCATTTCATTATTTTTTATTACTCATTTTTGTTTACTTTACTGCTGAACTAGTTATTAAACGTGCCATTTATAATTTTTAACTTACCAAAACTGCTATTTACAACTGCCTCTTTAAATCAGTGCCCTTTAAATGTAACCCCCTATAGTCCGGCCGTCGAGAGTACGCATTCCTGACACCTGTCAGTGCGACAATTCTAGTAGCTAATAAAGATCAAATACGCAATTATACGCTGTCCACTAGGTTAACCGTTTTTTGACAGCTGTCTTAGAACGTACATATGTATTCCATATAAAATAAATATATAAACTGCCTTATCTTATTGAATTATCTTAATTATGGTTTCTTACAGACATTATAATACCGTACGTGTATCAATCAATGTATTGTGTGTTGCTGCAATCACTAGTTCCATCTGTCAAAAAACGTTTACCTAATGGACAGAGTATAACTCATATTCGTTTGTATGAATCTGACAGGTGTCAAGAGCGCATGCTCTTGTCTTCCGTATTTTAGTAATAATAGTATGAGTAACGAATTGACGTTCTGAACAGATTTTGCTTAGTTTTCAACGCTAAAAATCATGTTATAAAATGACAGTTCTCTGCACACTGCAACATTAAAATACCTAACTTCATACACTCTAAAATTCTGCCCTCATAACCAACTTTGAAACACATTTTTGTTTATTTTAGTTTAATAGCTTAAGCTCCCCAGTTCCTCTTTGACATACGCCAAGTGGCAAAAAGTTTCGCTGCACGTCAAAATAACGTTGGACTAGCATTAACCCCGTTTAAACTCCATTGAATAGTAAAAACGAGAAGTTAGGAGGTACCCAGTGTTCCCTTTTGTATAAATTCGTGCAACCGGTCTGAATGGAGCAGGTTTTCAAAAGTTAGTTTTGCAAATTATTAAAATACGTTTTCTGATGGCAGATGGAACAATATACTCGTCTGTTATCGTTCAGAGTTTTGTTTTACATTTGTTTTATATGAAAGGCAAAGATTAAGAGTTTATTTTCATAATAATCTATAACCCTGTCCATTAGGTTAACCGTTATTTGACAGCTGTCTTAGAACGTACATATTCCAGATTACGTAAAAGTAAACTTAAACATGCGTAATAAAATATTTATTTTATTACACATTTTTTAGTTACTTATATATTTATATAAACTGCATAATCTTATGGAATTATCTTATTTATGACTTTCTACAGACATTATAATACTGTACGTGTATCAGTTTTGACAAAAAACATATAATTGCTCACTAGTTCAATCTGTCAAAAAACGGGTTACCTAGTGGACAGAATATACATGTACTTCATCCCTTTTAAAAAATAGATAGACCTCAATTCCAGGCATCAATGCCATAATTTTTTTTTTTTTCAAAGCCGGTGCCAAGGCCAGAAAAAAAGCAAGGGCTTCTGTAAATTAATCCCTAAAAAGGGCTTGAGTCGTTCGACAACAATTATTTATGTAACCAGCCTCTTCAGTGAGCACGAAACCCTTCATTATTTTTCGTAGAACTCTACAGAAAGTTAATTTTTCCCTGATAATTATTCTGGCTTTGCTAGCAGTCGGTAAGGTCGCTTTCTGTAATATTTACGGACATAATTGGGACTGAATTTTAAATTACACAAAGGGATTTTAGCATCGAAGTTTGTTGTTTGTATAATTTTAAGTTTGTTTCGTTTTTTGAACGAGGGTCCGATGAGTTTCCGCTGTACGATCAACTGTAAAAATGAGCAATTATTTTTCTTCATGGATTTTCAACCTGATGCAATTATTTGTTTTTTTTTAGTTCTTTAAAAATATGTTTTTCAAAATTACGTGTTAAAGATTCCATTCTTGAAAACAGCCAGTAAAAGAAACAGTATCCTACTAATATTATAAACGTGAAAGTTTGTAAGGATGAATGGATGTATGGGTGGATGTTTGTTACTCTTTCACGCAAAAACGACTGAACGGATTTGGATGAAATTTGGCATACAGATGGTTTATAACCAAGATTAACATATAGGATACTTTTTATCCCAAAATTCCCACGGGATCGAAACTTATGCGGGTGAAACCGGGGGACGCAGCTAGTATTTTATAACTAAGCAATACACCTACTTGGACTACTACCTTGACTACTTACCTTGTTGGAGCTTCGCCGCGTTGGCTCGTCAGGCATGGGTCGACCATAATATTCATTGTGCGATAAGACCGCCCATTGTGTCACGCCTTGTAAAATTTCTACATTTATATTCTGTAATATTTATGGTGTTCATAATAAAAAATATTCTATTCTATTGAACAGACGCCAGCACATCAACCTACTACAATCTGTCAAATTTCTGTGATAGATTTTCAACTTTATCGCTAAAGCATTAGGTTCAAGGTTGATTGGGTAAATTTGACAGTTTCGGGTAGTTTGATGTGCTTACATAATTTTTCTAAACTATATTTTGTTGCTATATTTTTTTATCACGTCTTTTTTTTATTGTTTTTAATGTAACTTTGTTAGTTTTAAAGACTCCTTTTTTACTAGTATTTCCTGTGTGTGTGTAGTAAATATTATTCTTTCTTTATACACTGTAGGTAGTACGCCAGCAAGTCAAGCTACCCGAAACTGTCAAATTTTCCCAATCAATCTTGAACCTTAATGCTTTAGAGATAAAATTGAAAATCTATTAAAGAAATTTGACAGATTGTAGTAGCTTGATTTGCTGGCGTCTGTACCTAGGAACTCTTACATCATACACTTCAACAAACTCCCCAGCAAGTCCATTTAACAGCACCGTATAAAAAATTCGAAAAGTTAAACGTACTTGTAATTCACAATAGACTTGAGCCTCGCAAGATTAAAAATGTGCGCCAAAAAATGACCAAACCGGCTCCCCATTGCAAGCTACCAGTGTTCACCGACTAGCCTTTGAAAACTTTTTCTGAAAACCCTATCTGACAAAGACATGTTTCAGTGTGCATGGCCGCCATTTTGCTCGAAAAAGTGCAGCCTTGCTACTTTTGAACGAATACGTTTGAAATTTAATTGCCTTGACTTTGTGCGATCGGTTTTCCAATTTGTAGTTACGACTTTGGTGTTTTCTGAAGAGTAAGGGGAGGTTTTAACGGTTGAGAAGGTGGTTTCAAACGAAAATGTATCTAAAGAAAAATGCTTTGATATGGTCAGGGGCTGGTTCGAGGTGGCGCGGGAAATGAGTTCCTGGAAGGATTTGTGGGAAGCCTTTGCCCAGCAGTGGGACATTATAAATAAAAAAAAATTTTTTTAGGTAAAAAAGTTCATAGGCAAGGCAAGGTTGTTAGTAACAAGAATTTTGCTTCTAACTAATGTTAGTAATTAAAAAGTAAATAAAAAAGGAAGCAACCAGACTCACTATCTACCCCTGCACAGTATGCTCAACGGTCTCGCAACACATGGAGTTCAGTGAACCTACTGAGCAGAACAGTATCGATTCTCTCGCTAATCATCTTTAAGACGCTATTATATTATATAAGGTGTCGTTTTGCATCCTCGTCAAATTCAAGGACGTAACTATGCTACTGATTCTGGACACGAATCAATAATAAAATAAGTAGATATTTTTTTTCTAATTTTCGCAAATAAATGTAACTGGCCATGCAGAATTCGACGAGTTTTTTTTTTCGTAGGCATGAAAATAATATCCCTGGACATTTCACACAGCGCCATCTAGTCCCAAGCTAAGCCACCTAATGCTTGTGTTATGGTAACAAGATGGCTGATAAACTACTTATATATATATATATATATTTTTTTTTTCTTTTGTAAATACATACATATTATAGATAGAAAAACACCCAGACTCGGAACAAATACATGTAGGTCATACAAATATTTGTTCCGTGCGGGAATCGAACCCGCGACACGCAGCGCAGCAGTCAATCGCTTAACCACTGCGCCAACCGTGCCGTCAAAATGTATCCATAGAGGATAAACATTGGATTTGGAACTAGAAATGAAATCTGTCAATCACACCATTCTCTTTTGTGCAACCTATGGTTCCCAGGTAAAGTGCCACTCCGATTTGCTTAACATAACTACGTAACCACGACTGTCTATCAAACTGTTACCCTTTTCAGCACTAAATGAAATTATAACTGCCTTGTTAGTCTTGAAAACGAAGTTTATTAAATAAGCTGAGCTTTGTAGTAAGCATACCTTAAGAAGCTGGTGTATAACCTGATTTATTATCATTTTGTTTCAACTAAGATGTTAGTATTGTTTACATTACATGTTATAGTTTTACATTTCTTCCGCCTTAACAAGCTTACTACTTAAGCTTGTTAAGGCGGAAGAAATGTAAAACTTAAGTAAATTACAGATACGGGCAATGGAAACTAAGTAAGTGGTTGACACAGCCAAACATAAGTTAGTGTTTATTTATAAGTGCATTGACACCGAATTACTTTCAGTGTGCCCACTGAGAGATTAGGTGTAGCCACACCTAATATACTATTTATTTGTAGGGTGAGTCTTAAGTTAGTAAATATTTTTTTGGGACACGTATTTTAAAACTCGGCCTGTGTGAGACCGCACTGTAACTGCCCTTTTACACACACATAAAAATGCGACCGCTTATACGATGCCATAACGCGATTCTGTTCTTTAAAAGTGGTTTATTATGAAATACTGTCAAACTTAAATAACTAAACAACCAACTGTGTATTCATTATTTACCAGGGATCGTAATTTTATTTGATTATTTATGTCTTTCATAACAGCCTCCTGAAATTTTACGAGGATGCAAAACAAAAGCTTGTACTTATATAGGTTTACCAAAAGAATATGGTAAGATTTTGCTTTTTGCCATTTCTAACCAATAGGAACATTAAAATAGAACTAAAGAATTACTTAACCAATAAAAGACGCACCAGCGTAGATGCCTAAATAATACCAAGTGCTCTCACTAAATATAATCTGCAGTAAGTTTTAACGTCAATTGTGAAGTGAGCAATAAAATTCTGGGTCAGGACGAAAACAAGGTCCTTATTTTAAACTAATTCAAACAGCGATTTTATACTTAAACTTTCATCGATTCTCCTTTCTGGTCCAGAAAATGGAGAAGCTAGAAGTTCCACACCGTTATTTCCATTTCGTATTGAAACCGATTTACCAATTCGGAATTGTTTCAGACGTGGACATCGCCGGAACTCTTCAGTGGCGTATCTGGTGTTTTTATTCTTTTCCAGTCTTCACGGGAAATTCGGTTTCAATTTCTTCCTTTTCGCTAGTCAGGTTGGTTTTATTTTTTATTTTTCGCCAGCGTTGCTTTTGTTGAACTGTGTAATACGTTCCAGCGTTTTCTGTTGTCTTGTCGTTTAGCGAGAAACTTTTAGTGGCTTTGTCGTTTTGTTACTTACTTACTGTTTTCTGCTTGAGTTTTGAGCTTAAAATTATTATTTTTTGGTATTATAATTAAGTAACTTATGAAAAGTGTTTTTTTTTTCTTGTTCGCGTTTCAAATGGTATTTGTTACTTAAACATTTTTGAAACGAAAGAAAATTAATGCACATGTACCTAAACTATCGGTATGGTATCGGTATGGGTATCGTATTACCCAGTAACTGGTTTGTGGTGTTCAGATAGGCAACCGCTCCATGTAAAATACAGTCAGCTGCATCCGGTTAGACTGGAAGCCGACCCCAACATAGTTGAGAAAGTCTAGGCAGATGATGATGTACCTAAACTATATTACTTTTCGACTATTTACACAAGGTAATAAAAAATGGCTATTTTTTAAATAATAGAGATAAAAAAATTGTCTCTAGATTGGCTATCGAAATAGCTAGCAGTTAAAACTGTACCTACAATTTAAAAATCTCAAATAAATCCCATTTTCTCTTGCTGTCATTTCATTTTATTGCTCCACATTTATAGAAGCTTTTCATATTAAATGAAAGCACCAGATACTTATCTGACGGCGCGGTTGGCGCAGTGGTTAAGCGATTGACTGCTGCGCTGCGTGTCGCGGGTTCGATTCCCGCACGGAACAAATATTTGTATGACCTACATGTATTTGTTCCGAGTCTGGGTGTTTTTCTATCTATAATATGTATGTATTTACGAAAAAAAAATGTATATAAGTAGTTTATCAGCCATCTTGTTACCATAACACAAGCATTAGGTTGCTTAGCTTGGGACTAGATGGCGCTGTGTGAAATGTCCAGGGATATTATTATTATTATTATTATTATTATCTATGTGCTTGGCAGGACAGCGCAGACTGGTATCTATTAGGGTATGCATATTTTCTTGATAATTTATATTTGATTGCTGTTGTGTAGTTGAAATCGGTGTTTCTAAGCGACGAATGAAAACAAATACCGAAACAAACTCAGGGATCACAGTCTCTTTTAAGTCCGGATATACAGATTAGAACCAGTTGACTTAGCTCACAGAATAAGCAATCTGAAGTGGCAATGGGCCGCCTACATTAGCCGTAGAACCAATGACCGTTGGGGTAGACGTGTTCTTGAGTGGAGACCGCGAATCGGTAAACGTAAGGTAGGACGCCTTCAGGAGCGACGATCTTCGCAGGATGGCTGGTAGCAGCTGGATGAGAGTTGCCGAAAATCGAGTTGAATGTCGTTCAATAGGAGAGGCCTATGTCCAGCAGTGGACTGCTGTAGGCTGATGATGATGATGATGTTGATGCAGATTAGTGACTGAGGTGATCTTTTGAGGAGCGCACAGATTTGAGTGAACTTGTCCAGACAGTGCACGCAGGGTTTGTAATCGATTAGCACGAACTTGGTCGACTGAAACAAAAAATAAACCTACTTTATCAAATAAGTAGCGATTTCTTGTAAGTATTTAAATCCTGCATAATTTTTAAAGTAATTTCAATACTAATACATAGTTTTCCTTTGTTTGCAGGTAACCTACATAACGTCCCTTTGGTTTACGAAGAAATTGCGAGAATTTCCAGGTTTTGTATATACTTTAGAATATGAACATGAATTAAATTTAATTACGTAAATGGATCCTGCAGCCGAAGCCGCAGAAACCCGTTGGATGCGAGAAGCACAAAACCGGTCGAAGTGAAGGTTCTTGGGGGAGGCCTATGTCCAGCACTGGACGTCTTTCGCTGAACGTAACTTACATGGATACAAATATAAATAAGAATATTTGTTATTACCCCTTATAACCGAGAGTCTGCGGCCGATATTAAGCTTGGAATAAATAACTGAAGGGGGTTATCCCAAGGTAGAAAGATACCTAGCCATAGATATTACAGTTCATTTATATTTGTGTCTCTATGTTAGTCTTCTATGTTAGTTACTTTCCTGAAGTGCGAGGTTTATGACTGATAATTTTTATTACCGGTCAGCACCTTAATTACGTAGCACAGTATCGATCTCAATCTGAATCACTTTGAAGGATATTGCTAATCCATTGCTTCATATGTTTGATAAATTTGTCTGCTCAACAACGTAAATAACGCAATGAATGTTGTTGAACTGTCAAAATGAAAGCCATTGCTATTGTTAGTGTGTTACGCAATTACCCCGCTGGTCATGGTCAGGCCTATACCAATTTTTTTTTTTTCATAAAAATCGTTGCCCCACACTAGGATTTTCTCCTGTGTCGTGGGTGCATTTACAAACATTTAAACTCACATACACAAACAGCCAGACCCGGAACAACTACTTGTAGGCCATACAAATATTTGTTCCGAGCGGGAATCGAACCCGCGACACACAACGCAGCAGTCAATCGCTTAACCACTGTACCAACCGTGTCGTCAAAAATAAACCACCATAAATCTACCGCAGTCTAAATATAAATCTAATATCTATTTAGGAAATTGTCAATAAATTCTACGCGGATCTTCAAGTATATTAAGGTCTTAAGCAAAATTAATGTCTTTCGTAATTCTTCGTGCCACAGACCCTATCTTTTCTGAAGAAAGTTTCAGCACGTTTGAGCAAAAATCTGTAGACTAAATTGATAGCTATGTTTAGAATATGAACCATCTTTTCTAGAGGGTTTTATCTTTTATGTTTATTTATGTAAATGTTTGTGTCTATAGTATTATTTTTTCTTATTCTTTACTTCTTGTATTTTATATTTTGGGCTCATGTTTTGTTTAGACAGCAGTTATGAAATACTTTTGCTTTTGTATGTTATTTTAAAGGCAGACAAATATTTGCTGTCTTGATTTCGTTGCTTTGTCTACCGAAATCTGTATTTTATGACTTGTAAGTATGTAGGAGTCACGAGTTTTAGGTCACTGGCTCGAACACAGACAGGCGCTTTACTATGTGTAAATTATTTCATCACCATTTCTCACAAAACGGTGAAGGAAAACATCGTGAGGAAACCGTCCTAGAACCTAGGATACAAAAGTCAGAGAACTATTTCGAGAAAAAACGAAGTACCACTGTATTTTATTTTATTTTAGGCAACGTGTAATCATCTCGTGCTCTTAATGCCCAATAGGGTACGCATCGGAACAAAAAGTCGGAGCATCGAGTATTTCTCAGTATCGATCGTCGAAGGCCCGAAAACCAATCACTGCCAGTGTGAATGCGTTCTGCAATATTTCGGCCGGTTTTCAACCCCCTTCACCTGTCACTCTAGGGTTGCCGGCTCGTACATTTTATTGGGAAATTTTATTCTAAGTTGAAGATTCGCGTAGTTTTTTTTAAGACGTATTTTGGGTGGCAGGGACATTAACGCGAAACCTATTACTATGGATTCAGAACATAATTCTGAACCCGCCTGCGTTAAAATTGTTCGTTAAATGTATGGAACAGCTGATTTTGTTTCATGTAAGTCATTCCATAGTAACAAGTTGCTAGTGGATGTCCCTGCCAGCCTGTACAGTTAGGTCTCATGCAATTAAGCTTCCTAGCCTTCCCAAACATGTTGGGACCGGCTTCCAGTCTAACTGGATGGAGCTGAATCCCAGTAACTTACATGGACTGTCGGAGAGTGGTCTCCATATTATGTAATGGAAGGTCACCTGACCATGAACCGACCGCGGCAAGAATAGTTCAACCTGCGATCGACCAGTATTCATTTAGCCACGAGCTCTTTTGTCTCAAGCATCTCATAGAAGTTATCCGCGTAATAACGATGGCGTCAAGGCATGTAAACCAACTAACAGTCAAAAGGAAAAACAAGACATCTCTCTAACATAGTTAACAGCCCTGAACTCCCTTCCAGCCTGTCGGTCTGAGCGTTTCTTTTTTCTCTCTCACAGCATCCGCTCATTTCCCGGTCGCAATTGTCTCCTTTCAATTGCCGTTTTCGTAGTTTTTTTTTACCGTACAGAAAAACAAAATAGTCTAGGTAAATACGGTTGAAAATTGATCGAAACAGAGTTGTGGATTTTGGTAGCATTACAAAGTAGGTACTTTATTTTAATCTTATTAAATAAAATCGTAGCACTAGAAAAATATTCTGTAGTAGAATATTATTTACTAGCTTTTTCCTGAGGCTTCACCCAGCCCACGCTAACAATCACAATGTGGTTTTAAAATACCGTGCAACCTCGATATAACAAATCGGAAGGGAACAAGTAAATATTCGTTATATCAAGTAATTCGTTAAACTGAGGTTTGTTATATTGAGGTTAGGTTTGTCTAAAATTTGTTATAAGAGGTAAAAACGTGTGGAAACCTGTCGCGACTGAATCACATATATAATCACTATTGGGAACATTATATAAAGGTTTTGGGTTGATAAAATTCGTTAATTAGAGGTTTACACTTTTTTTTTGATAGTTGAAAATTCGTTATTATAAAGAGGTTGCTCGCAAAAACTCTTCGCAATGTAAAGGTAAATTTTACATTGGCTGTTATGGATAATTCAAGGGCATTACGAAGACTTCGTTAAATCGAGGAATTCGTTATATTGAGGTACGGTATATTAAGGTTGCATTGTATATTCCTAATCCATCGCTTCATAGTTTTGAAAATATCTTCTACTCAACAACGTAAAGAATAAAATGAACGTGGGTGAACTGTCAACATGAAAGCATTGCAATCATTTGTCATTTTATGTGTTTTACGCAATTACACCAGTACCCTAATTGCGTAACACACAATCAATCGGAATCGGTTTCATTTTGACAGTTCAACAACATCCATTGCGTTATTTACGTGTTGAGCAGACAAATTTTTCGAACTTATGAAGCAATGGATTAGCAATTTGCTTCAAAATGATTCAGATTACGATTGATCGTGTGTTACGCAATTAGGGTGCTGTACCTTAATTGCGTAATACACAATCAATCGGAATCGGTTTCATTTTGACAGTTCAACAACAGTCTGTGCGTTATTTACGTGTCGAGCAGACAAATTTTTCGAACTTATGAAGCAATGGATTAGTAATTTGCTTCATAATGATTCAGATTACGATTGATCGTGTGTTACGCAATTAGGGTGCAGAGCAACAATCTAATGCTCGTATCGCAGAAGCCAATCAGTCAATTCGTCAACCAAGTTATTAGGTTATTTAAAACCGAATTTATTTTTGATATCGTCTCCCAGTATCAAATAGCAACCTTAGTCCAATCGACCCCGAAGCTACTCAAATCCAACCAGTACAGGCTCCCACAGACAGGCGCAACGCAACTCACTATAATTCAAATTTTATGTTTCAAATTTGCGTTATTTCAAGTTAAACAAATATCAACTTTATTTTAAAGGCTGTTAAGTTGATTTCAGAGTGACCAGCAGTATTGGAAAAGTCATAAAAATGTTTGAAGTTGTAGCGTAAACTGCACTTTATTGTGTAGGAATTAAAGTTATTTTTCCATAAACTCATATTTGTTTAAATTTTTAGCGACTAAGTCGCGAATGCAGATTAGATAATTTTCCATGAAGTTTGAATAGAAATGTGGAGTCGCGTCGCGCCGGTCTGCGGGAGCCTTAACGTTGTATACGGACCGCCATTGAAATACGCGCGCTATGACATTCAGGCTACACATTGGTGATTTCCATTTGTAATTGGTTAAAGTCTATCTTAACAATCTCGAGAAATAACAATATACGATAGCGACACTTACTATTACTGGCAAAAAATAATAAACAACGCATTTTGAACCTTAAGGGCGTGTTAGTAAGTGTCCGATTTTTTTGGAAAAAACGTTGGGATCCCAAGCATTTGCTAAGTGTACTATAACCGTAAGTCTGCCTTTAAGTACCGGTCAGGGGGTTGCTGCACTAATTTATTGAGAACAGGGTGGTCCAAGGTATAAGTGAGAGCGGGAAAGACACGCGTACTTTGATAGGAAAAAAGAGAGATGGAAAAAACCCTATTGTCTTCTTCTTTAGCGTAAGAAATAGTTAGACAAGCATAATTAGTTATCGTAATAAAGCCCGACTTTATTCTACACTAGCTGCGACCCCCTGTTTTACCCGCATAAGTCTCGATCCCGTGGGAATATCGGGATAAAAAATATCCTTTGTTCTAATCGAGGTCATGGTCTACCCATGTGACAATTCATTCAAAAAATTCATTCAAAAATTATCAATTCAAAAAAATTTCGTTCAAATCCGTTCACGCCTTAATAAGAGCAGAATTATTGATGAGGTAACATGGAAAAGATAGCCGCGATGGCCCAGTTATTAAAACCTCGCCCCTCATCGAGGTTGTGGGTTCCGGGCAAGAACCAATATGACTTTTTCAATTTATATGTACTTTCAAGTTTATTTTGGACATAACTTTTATATTTTTTATCCATTATTAAAAAGGACCAGATTCTTAATAATTAATTACAATCTAGCCTATAAAACTAATAAGCAATTTTAATGTAACTTAATTTATTACTTGATAATTATTTTAAAACTTAGAATAGTATTTATTGTACTTTACACAAGTCCGTTCCACTTTCTTAGAGTCTGATATGATGATATAAGCACTTTGTTCATGTTTTATTATATGTGTTATTGGCACTATTATTTCTACACTTTTTACACTACACTAACTCAAAAGGTTTTGTCCGTTTTAGTTTTCGCACCATGTTTGTTTGGTCTAACAGCTGAATTGTCTCGATGTTCACATGTCAGTCTTCGGATCTTGGACATTACTGACATCAGTGAAGGAATACATCTTAAGGAAACCTGGCCTTATAGTTAATATAAGCAGCGCCCCGCGGTTTCACCCGTATAAGTCTCGATCCCGTGGGAATATCGGGATAAAATTTGTCCTATATCCCATGCTAGGTCATGATCTAAAATGTGGCAAAGTTCATCAAAATCCATTCAGCCGCTTTAGCGTGAAACCGTAACAAACAAACATACAAAAAGTTTTCTCTTTATAATCTTAGTTTATTTTAGATAAGACTTGAAATCGCCAAACCGTGGTGATCAATGGTTATGCCTTATCTGTATGGGAAGAGGCTATTTCCCTGCAGTGTAACAATAATAGGCTGGAATTATTAACATAGAAAAAATATGGGCAGAAAGATAGTCAGCTAGTCTCCTATAACTTGTCCCACACATTATTCCCGACTCTGACCTGTTCCTTAAGTGGGCTTGTGCATTTATTGCCAATAAACCGGACCCACTAAGGAGAAACTATGTGTACGGATTGGGCAGTTTTTCTGGCTAGTCGGAAAGCTTAAGAGTAGTTAGATATAAGGGTACTTTGTTGTGAAAAAAGGAACATAATATCACAGTGTCCATTTACATCGCAGATGTCCTCAAAGACTGCCACAAAATTAGACTAAATTAAATCCTAAAAGAAAAAGCAGTGATGGCCCAGTGGTTACGGCAGCGACTTACGACTTGTAGGTCGTACGTTCGAACCCTGACGGGCGCTTTACTGTAAGTTATTCCATCACCAGACTGCTCTCAAAACGGTGAAGGAAAACATCATGAAGAAACCGGCATGTCTTAGAGCTAAAAATTCGAAGACATGTGCATCTACCAACCCGCACCTGGGCCGGCGTGGTGGATTATGGCCCATACCCTCTCATCGAAAGGAGGCCTGTGTCCCAGCAGTGGGAACATTTATAGTCTGATTATGTTAAATCCTAAGAAACACTTTTTTCTCACTCTGAAATCGCAAATAGAAAAATATTTTTCAGGCAACTCGTTCCTTCATCGTTTAAAAACAAAACTATTGCAGCGAATACTCGATTTATTAATATTTGAAACATATGTTTTCGTTCGAAAACATAATAAAACAGGAAAATAACACAATTTATTACTCTACAATCAACAATAACTCGCAAAAAGTAATAGTGACTCTTATTGTTCAGAACATAAGAGCTAAAATAGGACGTGTTATGTATAATCGATAAATAAAATTAAGTAAATAAAGTTTTGGGTACGCAATACGTTTGATAAGAAAAATGCTGCGAAATGTAAATACAACATGTATGTGTACATTGAATCGACAGTACTGTGTATTAACCATGGAATACTAAATGTTATAGTGATAAAGGATAACGCATAATCTGCCTATAATGTTTCTACTGCTGGGACACAGGTCTCCTCTCTGTGAAAGGGGGAGTACGCCATAATCCACCACGCGGGCCCAGTTGGTGTATGTCACACATGTCTTCGATTTTTTTGATCCTAGGACATGCCGGTTTCCTCACGATGTTTTCCTTTACCGTTTTGAAAGCAGTGGTGATGAAATTAAATACACAAAATAAAGTGCCTGTCTAGCTTCGAACTCACGGCCTCGTGAGTCGGGGTTGATACTCCTGGGCCACCACTGTCTACATATAACAACGTTATTCACATTCACACCTCTGGGAAAACTTTTTGACTATTTATAGTACATAGATTTATTCTACTTCCTTCGATCTTTTTTCCACAAAATGAGATATTTTATTGTTCGTGAGAAAAAAGATATTCACTTTCACACAGATTTTAAGATAACGTTGAAAGCGAAACATTAAAATTTTATACCGTTAAGGATTATATCGAGGACAAAAAGGCTTGGGATTGAGCTGCTTCCAATTTTTTTTTTTTTTTTACATATTGAATGTTTTTTTTTGCTCTGTTTTGTTGTTGTTTTTTTTTATATACACTGACATTAATGAATTTTACATATACTATGACATTTGCTTACTTTGTTAAGTATTCTATTATTTTAATTATTGTGAATGTGAAGACTACGTGGGTCATTTTATTTATATTATTCTTTGGTATTGTTCGTCGAATCGTTGAGCTCCTTAAGTTTTGAGTTGAGCTGCACAATTTCTGACAAATGCGTGCACTGACTGGACAGGTCCTCTCAATCTGTGTGGTTCTTTCCTCAAAAGACCATCTCAGACATCGACCTACATGGTCTTCATATGATCTGACCAAGATTATGTTTGGACTTTAAAAGAGACTGTGACGTCTGAGTTTGTTTCGGCCTTTCTTCTCAGACTAGTCAGATAGGAAACGCCGACCTCATCTAGTTTTAAAAATATGATTGACGTGCAAAAGTGTTTGTACAAACCTACTTACAAAATAAAATCATTTATCATTTATCATTAAAAAAAATCCGGCCAAATGCGAGTCGGACCCTCACACACAGTTGAAGCAATCGCTTTCATTTGACAGTTCAACAACATTCATTGCGCTATTTACGTTGTTGAGCAGATCAATTTATTGAACTTAATGAAGCAATGGATTATCAATATCTTTCAAAATTATTCAGATTGAGGTTGATAGTGTCTTACGCACTAAGGGGGCAGGTCTCTATACAAGAAACGTGTTGTTTTCGGCGATTTTCGTTCCTTTTAATTTTTATTAACTTTATTAAATTTTTATTAAGTATGTTTTTATAGCGGCAATAGAAATACCTACACACTGAAAATTTCAACTTTCTGCCTATTACAGTTCATGAGAAACAGCCCGCTGACAATTGGACGGACGTACGGACTGCGGAGGCTTAGTAATAGGGTTCCGTTGGCATTCTTTGGGTACTGAACCCTAAAAGTAATAACAAGATTGCGTCTGCACTTTAAAAGAGACTGTGGCCTCTGTGCTTGTTTCGGTCTTTCTTCTTTGACTAGTCAGACACGAAACGCCGACCTCACCTACTTTTTAAAATATGATTGACGTGTAATAGTGTTTGTACAAACCTACTCACAAAATAAAATAATTTATCATTTAATAACACTACACTAAGTAGTAACTACTGCTGTACTTAATTAACAGTAATAACGTTGTATATTAATGTTGTTAAAAAAAATAGGATAAACATCAGCTTTTTAGACGCCACTAATCCATGGCTAATCATCAACAAGAATGACTACTATACCTTCGCGTTTAACTTGCCGAACATGTAAACAAATATGCGTTAGTAGAAAAATAATTTTAATTCTTACACAATAAAATTCAGTTTACACTGCAACTTCAAATATTTTTAAGACTTTTTAAATAAAGTTGATATTTCTTTAAATTAAGGAGAAAATTCATCTATTTTACATACTAATAAATAGTAATTAATAAAGTAACAATAAATAATTAGTACTTAATGCAAAAAATAAATAAAAATGGAAATAAAAAAAACTGCAAAAAAGGGAGTCGAATCGTCTACTGCGGTGGGGTGGAGGGCCATATTCCTCCTTCACATGCCCCGACGTACTGAGGACTTATTCACATGTCGACTGGTCACCATGCAGTCTTTATACAATGGCCGATTAAGGCGCTACACATTGCCCACTTGAAGGACTTCATCTTGAGATGCTTCACAGCACTCCGTAATGTCACACAATAGCTTTCAACCATAGCGTATTGCTTCAACTTGTAGGGTGGGTTTAGAACAGCCCCACCCTGACACTGTCTTACTGAGTAGACACGGACTCCTATACAAGTAGTGTGAAATATTGTAATGGTGTTACGTAGCAAGAAAACTTTGATAGCGCGATTTAGGACGGCATTGTTCGGGAGACGAATAAGAAAGGGACTGGGCTTAAAGTAAGGTTCTCGAGTTCGCTTCCTACAGTTGACAAATATTTTTGTGTTTTTAATATCGCTGTGTTTGTTTATGTCGGTCTTTGCAGATATATTTGTCGGCACGGTTGGCGCAGTGGTTAAGCGATTGACTGCTGCGCTGCGTGTCGCGGGTTCGATTCCCGCACGGAACAAATATTTGTATGACCTACATGTATTTGTTCCGAGTCTGGGTGTTTTTCTATCTATAATATGTATGTATTTACAAAAAAAAATGTATATAAGTAGTTTATCAGCCATATTGTTCCCATAACACAAGCATTAGGTTGCTTAGCTTGGGACTGGATGGCCTGTGTGAAATGTCCAGGGATATTATTATTATTGACTACATGATATATATTTTACCGTAAATGGAATGTGTTTCTTTTGCTTCAAAAGTGTGTAGGACCTAATTTTCAAAGTTTTTCTAAGAAAAGGTACACTAAGTGACATATCGTTGTTAGTATAATGATCAAGTTTAGAAAGCGTGGCAAGAAACCACCTTATGATTACAATGCTTTTTTTATACTTAGACAACTTTTTGCGGATACTTTAGGGCCTAAAGTTCTGGGCATAAACACCCATAGTAATTATGAACAACAACAACCACTGGGTATAAAACAGTTCAAGATGTGGGTTAAAATTGAACTCTTCTATTGAAACATAAATTTCTTAATATATTCTCAATACAATGCTAAGAAAAAGCTGTATCAAAATTTTGAGAATCACAAAAATAAGTTGTTCAATCCGAGGATCGAACTCACGACACTCCGTGTACAATGTTTAGGTCGCTCGTGCGTGACTAGCGCTCAAACTGGATCCTTCCCTCTTTACAGAACAAAAAAATGCGATTAAAAGAGGTAGACTATATCCCTTTGCATTAAAACACAAACTTGCATTTCAAACAATAGTATACTGCATCTCGCTATTAAAGTATTCGCATCAAGTTGTATAAATACAGTTCTCGTTCCATACATTTGAGGAGTCCGATTCTACACAGGAAACCAGTGTAGGATAGGCTGCTCTAAGCTATCCTTGAGGCCTTGCCATTTTATATGGCGGCCACAAGAAACGAAGAAAAAGAAGCAAGTCACCACTGATGTGGAATTTTGACTTCCTTTTTGGGCCTTGAGATTGTTCTATCTATGCCTTATTATTTTTTCATTAAGAAAAGGACAGAAGATAAATATTAGTTTAGTCCTGTCAAATGAGTCAGCGCCTGACGTAAATTGATATATTTTTAGTCGCCATGTTTTTAATCACGTCTAAAATGTCTATGGAGTATCTTAATTTGATAGGACTAAACTAATATTTATCGTCTGTTAATGAAATAGAAAAAATCGGACGTGCTATGTATAGTCTGCAAAAACGGAGTCGAATCGTCTACTGCAGTGGGGTGGAGGGCCATATTCCTCCTTCACATGCCCCGACGTACTGAGGACTTATTCACATGTCGACTGGTCACCATGCAGTCTTTATACAATGGCCAATTAAGGCGCTACACATTGCCCACTTGGGGGACTTCATCTTGAGATGCTTCACAGCACTCCGTAATGTCACACAATAGCTTTCAAACATAGCGTATTGCTTCAACTTGTAGGGTGGGTTTGAACAGCCCCACCCTGACACTGTCTCACTGAGTAGACACGGACTCCTATATAAGTTTCGCGAAGTATCGTACTGGTGTTACGTGGCAAGAAAACTTTGATAGCGCGATTTAGGACGGCATTGTTCGGGAGACGAATAAGAAAGGGGCTGGGCTTGAAGTAAGGGTCTCGAGTTCGCTTCCTACAGTTGACAAATATTTTTGTGTTTTTTATATCGCCGTGTTTGTTTGTGTCGGTCTTTGCAGATATTATTGACTACATGATAAATATATTTTACCGTAAATGGAATGTGTTTCTTTTGCTTCAAAAGTGTGTAGGACCTAATTTTCAAAGTTTTTCTAAGAAAAGGTACACTAAGTGACATATCGTTGTTAGTATAATGATCAAGTTTAGAAAGCGTGGCAAGAAACCACCTTATGATTACAATGCTTTTTTATACTTAGATAACTTTTTGAACTTTTTTTTTTGACTTTTTTTTTAGAATCATAAAAATAAGTTGTTCAAACCGAGGATCGAACTCACGACACTCCGCGTACAATGTTTGGGTCGCGCGCGACTAGCGCTCGAACTGGATCCTCCCCTACCTGCAAAATAAAAAAATGCGATTAAAAGGGGTGGACTACACATATCCCTTTGCATTCAAACACAAACTTGCATTTCAAACAATTAGTATACTGCATCTCGCTACTAAAGTTTGCGCATCAAGTTGTATAAATCTTATTATGTTTGTTTGTTCAATTTTTAGATCTATGCTTTGTTTTACACAAATTTTATCATTAATAATTCACAATTAATTGTAATAACGAAAATGTATAATGTAATATGTCTACTCAGTACGGCAGTGTCGGGGTGGGGCTATTCTGTACCCACGCACGCATGTTGAAGCAAAACGCTATTACTGCTACCTATTGCAACATGGAAGCGAGCAATTCGTACCAATGGCCCAGCTCCCATTATGACTGTGTGTCGACCTGTGAATATAAGGAGGAATGGTGGACCCTGGTTCCTCCACCCCACTGCAATAGACGATTCGACTTCTTTTTGGCGATTTTTTTATACAGGGTGACATTCCAGACATTCCTTCCAGGACGTGACAGTGGGACCCATTTGCAACAATTAAGCACCCAATAATGCCTAGGCAAAAATTTATGGGATAAATGGAGAAATTTTACAAGAAGTGACACAATGAGTGGTCTTATCGCTACAAGCGATCTTTGAAAGACAACCTTTGGATAGATTGGGGGAGAAAGGGGAGACAATACTGCAGGTAGTCTGTGGTGTAGGTACCGTTTACTATACAATATATTTATACAGGTTGGCAGGGACATCGACGCGCAACCTGTTACCATGGATTCAACACACGATTCTAAACACCCAAACGTCGATAGATTGCATCGGTTATTAAAGAAAAAGTTAGCTGTTCTAAACAGCAGATATTTTTTCCACAAAAAATTTCTTTCGAAGGGGTCTAAAATCATGTGCTGAATTCATGGTTACAGGTTGCGTGACGATGTCCCTGCCACCGGGTACATAAATAAAACATATCCTTATCTATATAAAAAATATATACAATATAAATAGTCTAGTATGTAATATTAATATAATAAATACTAGCCTATTATTTTCCCACTGTAGGGCGCGAATTGTGTATGGTAATATTATTCCCCGCGTAACCTTCTCCGTACAAACCACGTACGGTTGTCAAGCGTAGTATTTTGACAGTTCAAACCACGCCAACTTCGCGTTCATTTCGCGCGGTTTCGTACATTGTCTGATAGAGAGAGAATACGTTATTAACAGATGTCGTGATTAGCTAAGGAACTGACGTGGTTTCGGAGTATGATGTCATAGTGAATAAGGGCCCGGGGTTATTCTATATCAGAGAATCATCAGCGTAACGAACTCAATTTCCAACAGTGTCTTCTGAAAATATGAACAGATAAAACAAACAAACGAAAACGGACGTTAGTGTTCCGTCCGTAGTCCGAAGTCCGTGTTTGTTGGCGAATTATTCATTTATCTTTTACATGACAGAAAAAAAAGACGCTTAAATAAGCAAAATCTCGAGTATAACAGCATCTTTTATACATACATAATTATATTCTTTTCAAAAGGATATATAAAAATAAATCGGAAAAAAAATGTAAACTTCTAACTCACAAAAAAATATGCCCATATTGGGAAGCTAATCTAAATCTACGCACTACAACTTCTCGTAGCAGTGGCGTCGAGCACAGAAAAGCTTTGTATATTCAAATATTTGGTTCAAATTGACGTCATTTCAAGTTAAACTTTTTTTTTTCTTTGCTCGTGTTTCATGTTTATTATTATATGTATATATTTATTTAGACGAGTAAAATATAATTTATGTATATATAAATTGTGTAATGTAAATGGTACACCACAGACTACCTACTATATTTGTCTCTCCTTAATTTTAATCCATCCAAAGGTTGTCTTAAGATCGCTCTTAGCGATAAGACCGCCCATTGAGTCACCCTTTGTAAAATTGTATACATTTATGTTCTGTAATTTGTATGGTGTACAATAAAGAGTATTCTATTCTATTATTTTCTATTAAACAAATATCAACTCTATTAACCGACGAAAAAAAAAACGGAGGAGGTTCTCAAGTCGACGCGTATATTTGTTTATTTTTTTTATGTATGACCACGCATATCTTTTTCAGAGTAGTCCGATTTTGATATTTTTTTTAAGTTGATTTCAGAGTGACTAGCAGTACTAGCACTATTGAAAAAGCTGTAAAAATGTTTGAAGTTGTAGCGTAAACTGAACTTTATTGTGAAGGAATTAAAGTTATTTTTTCATAAACTCATATTTGTTTATATCTTTGGCGAATATGTCGCGAATGCAGATTATATGCTTTGCTCAGCATGGCTGCTGTTTCGAGAATTAAGTATACGTTCACTGGTACAGTTCCTTCTCAGTGATCTTACCTGTGACGGCAGCAACCTTATTATAACGATAATAAAGATCACAGTTACGCTTTCCATTACAGTACAGTTATACTATTTGTAAATATCTAAGTTGTAATCTGTGGAAAACGTAGTGGGTAGTATATTTATTAAGTTTATTGTTAAGTGTTTCTGTTTATTTTGAATATACTACTGTTTGTTTTCACTTATAAAAGAAAATTAACATAAAATTAAAAAAATACAATTCCATGCCAAAAAACATCCTGCAACCCCTCGCAAATGCAACAATAAATAATATCTGCAAAACAAATAGTAAATAATGAAAAATAAAAAAAACCAACAAACAAAGACAGCGATATTAAAAACACAAAAATATTTGTCAACTGTAGGAAGCGAACTCGAGACCCTTACTTCAAGCCCAGTCCTTTCTTATTTGTCTCCCTAACAATGCCGTCCTAAATCGCGCTATCAAAGTTTTCTTGCCACGTAACACCAGTACGATATTTCGCGAAATTTATATAGGAGTCCGTGTCTACTCAGTGAGACAGTGTCAGGGTGGGGCTGTTCTAAACCCACCCTGCAAGTTGAAGCAATACGCTATGGTTGAAAGCTATTGTGTTGTGTGACATTACGGAGTGCTGTGAAGCATCTCAAGATGAAGTCCCCCAAGTGGGCAATGTGTAGCGCCTTAATCGGCCATTGTGTAAAGACTGCATGGTGACCAGTCGACATGTGAATAAGTCCTCAGTACGTCGGGGCATCTGAAGGAGGAATATGGCCCTCCACCCCACTGCAGTAGACGATTCGACTCCCTTTTTGCAGTTTTTTTTTATTTCCATTTTCATTTATTTTTTGCATTACTAATTATTTATTGTTACTTTGTTAATTACTATTTATTAGTATTTAAAATAGGTGAATTTTCTCCTCAATTTAAAGAAATGACATCTTTATTTCACTAGTAATTAAGTTGATTTCAGAGTGACTAGCATTATTTAAAAAGTCTTAAAAATGTTTGAAGTTGTAGTGTAAACTAAACTTTATTGTGTAAGAATTAAAGTTATTTTTCTACTAACGCATATTTGTTTACATGTTCGGCAAGTTCAACGCGAAGGTATAGTAGTCATTCTTGTTGATGATTAGCCATGGATTAGCGGCGTCTAAAAAGCTGATGTTTATCCTATTTTTTTTAACAACATTAATATACAACGTTATTACTGTTAATTAAGTACAGCAGTAGTTACTACTTAGTTAAGTGTTATTAAATGATGAATTATTTTAATTTGTAAGTAGGTTTGTACAAACACTATTACACGTCAATCATATTTTAAAAACTAGGTGAGGTCGGCGTTTCGTGTCTGACTAGTCTGAGAAGAAAGGCCGAAACAAACACAGAGGCCACAGTCTCTTTTAAAATGCAGACGCAATCTTGTTATTGCTTTTAGAGTTCAGTACCCAAAGAATGCCAACGGAACCCTATTACTAAGCCTCCGCAGTCCGTACGTCCGTCCGATTGTCAGCGGGCTGTTTCTCATGAACTGTAATAGGCAGACAGTTGAAAATTTCGGTGTGTATTTCTATTGTCGCTATTAAAACAAATACTTAATAAAAATTTAATAAAGTTAATAAAAATTAAAAGGAACGAAAATCGCCTAAAATAACACGTTTCTTGTATAGAGACCTGATCCCTTAGTGCATAAGACACTATCAATCTCAATCTGAATAATTTTGAAAGATATTATAATCCATTGCTTCATTAAGTTCAATAAATTGGTCTGCTCAACAACGTAAATAACGCACTGAATGTTGTTGAACTATCAGATGAAAGCGATTGCTTCAACTTTGTGTGAGGGTCCGACTCGCATTTGGCCGGATTTTTTTTCAAGATGAAGTCCCCCAGGTGGGCAATATGTAGCGCCTTAATTGGCCATTGTGTAAAGACTGCGTGGTGACCAGTCGACATGTGAATAAGTCCTCAGTACGTCGGGGCATGTGAAGGACGAATATGGCCCTCCACCCCACTGCAGTAGACGATTCGACTCCGTTTTTGCGATTTTTTTATAGAATTCTACCACAGATTAAACAACAAAAGTATTTTTGTATGTAATATATTTTTTTTTTACCTCATTTTAATTTTGTTAACATGCGGATAATGTAGTGGGCTGCAATATTGTTAATACTACTTATGAGCTTATATCATTGTTATTTGTAACATTTTATATTGTAGCTGTTTATTGTCCCATAATAAATAAAATAAAATAAAATTTATTTATGACTGTCGGTTAAAATAAAAGAATAACAATCCATGCCAGAAAACATCTTTGACCCCTCACAAATGCAACAATCAGTCAAAAATATCTGCGAAGAACGACACAAAATAAACACTGCGATGTAAAAAACATAAAAATATTTCCCATTTGTGCGAAGCGAACTCGAGACCCTTACTTCAAGCCTTTCTTATTTGTCTCCCGAACAATGCCGCCCTAAATCGCGCTATCAAAGTTTTCTTGCCACGCAACACCAATACGATATTTCGCGAAACTCGTTTAGGAGTCCGTGTCTACTCAGTGAGACAGTGTCGGAGTGGGGCTGTTCTATACCCACCCCGCTGCAAGTTGAAGCACTACACTATGATTGCAATGAGTTACGGAGTCCTGTAAGCCGTATCTTAAAATGAAGTCCCACTAGTGGACAATGGGACAATGCGTAGCGCCCTAGTTGGCCATTGTGTAAAAGACTGCTATGCTAGGTGAACAGTCGATATGTGAATAACTCCTCAGTACGCTGTAGCAATGCGTAGGAGGAATATAGCCTTCCACCCCACTGTAGTAGACGAGGCGACTCCATTTTTTGCGATTTTTTTTTTAATAGAGTTTTGGCGCACATTAAAAAAACCGTAGACTAGTATCGTAGTTCCTAGGACCGTAGTAACCGTAGTATTAATAATATACAGGGTGGAAATAATAGGTAATGTTGATTAAAGCCTGTGTGTACTAAATATTAGATTTCATGGATATCTTCTACGACAGACGAGTGTAAGACTTGATGTTTTTTTGGAGAAATTTTATCTTTAACATTGACTGTATCGACTAGTGAAGTAAAATAGCGAGTGCTTATTTTTGGAATTTTCTAAGGTCTAAGGTTCTATATCCGGTTTAGGTAAGCTGATCGAAAAATCTGAGAGGGCAGTTATGTTTCTTTTTAAAAAATAAAGGAATGTTTGCTTTAAGTAAAATAAACTATCCTAAGGGTTTAAAGTGGTTTCCCTTGAGGGCCCATTGATTTTTTCCACCTTGTATAGATATTCAATACTAGCCTATTATTGTCACTTCAGGATTAAGTTTCTTCTCAGACAGAACAGGCATGAGCATTAATCACCACGCTTGCTTGGGTTTCAGACTAATCTTAACTGTAAGTCCAGCCGGTCCATTCCGTAAAAATCTGACGCTAAACTATTTCGAGATTTATGAAATACACCGGCTGCTTCCCTCACGATGTTTTCCACGATCGATGTCAGTTATAGCCAACAAAAACTCAGAGAATACATATGAATTTAAAAAGTAATATTGTTAGTTGCCCAGATTTAAACACCTATAAAGTTTTTTTTAATAACTAGTATAATCATCATTTACGTAGCTTTTTCCCAACTATGTTGGGGTCGGCTTCCAGTCTAACCGGATGCAGCTGAATACCATTATTTTACATGAAGCGACTGCCTATCTGACCTCCACAACCCAGTTGGGTGTGGAGGTCAGATAGGTAGTCGCAGTCGTACCAAGACGAAGGTAAGACTTTCGGGCTTCTATCGACCCGTTACAACTGTCAAAGATCCACGAATAACAGCCGGGACCGACTGCTTAACATACTTTCCGAGGCACGGAGGGGTCTCGGTATGTAAAGATGGTCACCCATCCACAGACCAACCGCGGCAAGCGTAGCTTAACCTGATCGATCGACCTGTGCGGCTGTTATTATTTAGCCACGGGCCCCGAAAGCTGACCTCAACATAGTTGGGAAAAGGCTAGGCAGATGATGAATTGTTTTAGGCTTTAAAAAAACTCTTTTTACTGATTAGCTATAACAAAAACCCCAAGAATGAAAGAAATGACTTCATGAGACAAATGGTAGAGTTAAAAAAAAATCCGGTAGGCAGTCGCTCTAATACTGGCATTCAGCTGCATCCGATTAAACTGGTAGCCTACCCCGACATGGCTGGGAAAAGATCAGGCAAATGATGTAGAGTCAAAATAAATTGATCATTTAACTTTATCTTAAAGGACATAATTTCTATGGTAGAGTGGCTTTTAATAAAAAGGTTTCCAAATGCAATAGTATTATGTAGCAAAATATGGAGATATCAAACATAATAATATGCGTTGATAACGTTTTTAACTTATCAATGTCTAAATCAATTCGCATTATAGTGCCAAGTGAGTCACTCCGCCCTTGAATCCTGCTTACCTCCCCCTTTGCCACTATCACAATGATAAAGGTTCTAAAAGAAACACTCATAGTTATCATTTTGTATTCGTTAATAAGGAATAACATGTGAGTATTGGATTTTCTGTTAGCTCTTATTATAAAAAGTATAATACAATGACTCCAGATTTTTTTTATTGAATACATAAGAATTAATTAGCCTTTATTACGTAAAAAAAAAAATTTCGATTACAAAAAAACAATGCCATTGAGTTTCATAAAAAATATATTTTTGTAATACCTATATAAATAGGTCAGTTCAGGGACGCGTAGTTACACACTCTGATAAGAGATGGCAGCACTGTGGCTAGTTGTTAGCTCTTTACGTGTTTTGATTGCCATCCTTCTCGCAATCGGCCCGAGCCGTATATGACCATCCCTGTCCCTCACAAAAATATTCACAAATCTTCGAAATTTATAACTTTTTGATATACCAAAAGATTCTAAGTATAGTCTAGTGTATAATAAAAAATAATTTTATGGATATTTGTGAATAGTTTAGTCAGAAATTGAAAAAGTCCTGCATCGCGCTATCAAAGTTTTCTGGTCGATTTGCTCGACTACACTATTTTGCGTCATTGAAACGGGAGGTCCGTTTCTACACAGTAAGACAGTGGTCAGGGGTAGGGCTGTCCTAATTCTATCCCTGGTGTTGAAGCAATATGCTATGATGGAAAGCTATTGTGGATAATGTAGAGCAGGTCAGTCTGCATCTCGAGTCTCGACGCGGTCAGTCGAGTAGTGTTGGCCCATGTAATATGGTGCACGGTTAGCCCATTTGTGGCACGAATACGGCATGGCGCCGTCCGGTTAAGGCTTCTGCCTAATGTGAAAGGTCCTTGCGACCAGTTGAAGAGTTTCCTGTAAATGGTACTCACTGTAACACGGAGGAATATTGGTCCTCAACCCCACTGATGTAGAAAATTTGACTTCCTTTTATTATTCCAGTTCAAGTAATAAGGCATTTTTTAGTATTGTTTATATTTTCGTAGCAAGTTATGATAAGGATAGTGTTTTGATTATATTGTAGACATGATATTTATGAGAGGTGACGCTACGTTTTGATAGGGATAAGTAGAGCCATTTAAATAAAAAATTAAATAAATCGGCAGTACCGGTAAAACGGGGTGAAAAGGGATGCAGAGGTGAATCGGGACGAAACTTTAAAATGGATTTGTACTTTAAAATACTTAATATAGTTTGTTGCTAACAAGGACACTTAATCTTTAATTAGAAAGCTGTAAACCCATTAGAGTATTTTCTGGCAACGAACTATATTATTTCAACGTTAAAACCTATTTTGAAGTTTCTTCCTGATTCACCCCTGCATCCCTATTCACCCCGTTTTACGGTACTAGGAAAACATAACATACACGATCAGTTAATTTTATTATGACACTGATACTTAATAAGATAATCTTGAAAGTACCAGGATAGCAGACGATAGTGAGACGTCTATGGTATTACATTACATGTTTAACTCATCATGTTACGCATACCAATAGGATCTCATTTCCTTAGGAAGCATCCAATTTGCGATGACCGAATGGTTGGCATCTGTCGCTGGCAATAGGCTCGACCTTCGATACTGAGGTCTTATTCAAATTGACTTCTTGTTTTTATTAGAGGATGTTATAATAGTAGGTTCGAAGGTTAAACGAGATGGCGATGACTTGTGAACAAGGATTCTGTTAGATTTTAAAAGTGTTGTGTTGGGCAAATGGCAGCTATGGTAGATCATCTCATTTGTTCTTTTAGGTTATTGTCAAAGGGTTGTAATTTTCTCTAGTAGTGTAGGTAGCGCGTGAATGCGTGATGTTGTGACTTCGATTCCCCGATGTCTCAATTTCTTTACTGGTTTTTTTTTGTAGTATCGCCTTTGCTCAACATATAGGTATTATAGGCAACTAGGTACTACAGCTAGCTCTTATGAAGTTAGTTATGAATATCTACACTTACACGTCGGTCTGGTCAAGAGCTACTACTGAGCATGAGGGAGCGTCCTGGGTTCGATTCTCAAGTCAGACAAAGTGTTATTGAGTTTTTCCATCTGGAATTTCTCAGTTGCTGTCCGGAGTTTGGATTTGTCGATGGCAATATTGGTAGTAGATTCGCCCTCTACTACATGAGATTTTAGATATACCTAACGGCATAATGTGGGTGTACTCTGCTTATCCAGCTTTTAGATGTTATGTGTGTGTATCATTGGAATGAAGCCCTAATATGTAATTATGATGAATGTTTAATACAGACAGCACATCTTTACTAATAATACAGCTGAAGACTGTTTGTTTGTTCGAACACGCTAATCCTTGGAACTACCAGTCGGAATTGTTTTTTTTTTTGCATTTATTAGCCCATTTCTGGCTATTTAATATCACGCTATAACTCATAGGAGACGAGCAAATAAAAAAAAGTCAGCACAGCTATAGGATATATTTTATGACAACACAAGATATTTCAAGTGTACGAAGTCGCGGCCAGAAGTTAGTAAAAACATAAAACACAATATTACATAACTTTCGAATCGGTTTCTCTTAACAATGGATCTGTCTTTGTAACATCGAATTGCTAACCTTGCTTGTTAAAACACGGTCAATATCAACCGTCACTCATCATCTGCCTAGCCTTTTCCCAACTATGTTGGGGTCGGCTTCCAGTCTAACCAGATGCAGCTGAATACCAGTATTTTACATGGAGCGACTGCCTATCTGACCTCCACAACCCAGTTACTGGGTAATACGATACCCCTTGGTAAGACTGATTGTCAGACTTTCGGGCTTCTGACTACCCGTAACGACTGTCAAAGATCCACGAATGACAGCCGGGACGAACGGCTTAACGTTGTTTTCGAGGCACGGAGGGGTCTCGGTATGTAAAGATGGTCACCCATCCACAGACCAACCGCGGCAAGCGTAGCTTAACCTGATCGATCGACCTGTGCGGCTGTTATTATTTAGCCACGGGCCCCTCAATATCAACCGTCACTGATTGGGTGAAAAAACATTCTCGACAGCAGACCGGTTAAAACCAGTTTACGTCAGGTTTGGTAGGTTTTTTTTGAATAATGAGACTTTGTGTTTGTGTGTAGAGGGTTATTTTTTAGGGACATAAGAAGGGCAATTCTCGTAATTTTAAGAACGTTCACAGTCTGATCTCAGTCTCAATCTGTCAAAAATATAAAACTATACATATGCATGTTTAGGTCAAACATTTAAATTGTATAATTCTGTCTAAGTACATAATTTTATCTGCGTAAGTGCGTAGATAGACTGTGGAAGGATTCCAACTTGTGATTACAGATTTAAAATCGCGATTGCAATTTTTTCAACGCATTCCCTCGACAAGCGTAATACCAAGTTAATACTTTCTTTCTTTCTTTAGACATATATTTTGTATAAATCCTCGTATACCTACTCCCAAAAACAGTAATTTTCTGACATAAATTCTTATTACAAAATAACAGTGACCCACTTAACCAGTTAAAAACTCGTTCCCGATAAAGGACAATGTCTACATTGAATTGTCATTAAGATAATACGTACTTACAAGTTGTCCTTGAAACCTTTGATAACAACAAAAAAGTAAACACATTTTATTCTTTATTTTTGTTCATTATAGTCATGTGGAGGTGAGCAGTAGTGGCCAGTAGTAACGGCCCCGACTTACGAGTTATAGGTCATGGGTTCGAACCCAGGCAAAATTGTCTAAATAATTTCATCACCAGTGATTTCAAAACGGTGAAGGAAAATCTCGTGAGAAAACAGCATGTCCGAGAACCAAACATTCGAAAACATTTGACATCTAACAACCCGCACTGGGCCTTCGAGGTAGATTACAGCCCTCTGCCTCTCGAACAGAGAGGGTTTTGTCCCAGCAGTGGGTTAAAGACCGATTATGCTTATGGTCATGTAGAGACTTCTGAATCTAGAGCGAGCATTATAATTTTCATCTGACTACATTTTATAAGGTTCCGTGCCCAAAGGTTAAAAACGGGACCCTATTACTAAGACTAAGACTTTGTTGTCTGTCCGTCCGTCTGTCTGTCACCAGGCTGTATCTCAAGAACCGCAATAGCTAGACAGTTGAAATTTTCACAAATTATGTATTTCTGTTGCCGCTATAACAACAAATACTAAAAACAAAATAAAATAAATATTTAAGAGGGGCTCTCATACAACAAACGCGATATTTTTGCCCTTTTTTGCTCGATATCAATAATGGCAACAGGTAGGCACTTGAAATATTCACAAAATACTCAGTTATATTTTTATTTTAATAATAAATAATAAAATTACAATAAAATAAATATTTATGTGGGGCTCCCATACAACATACGTGATTTTTATAGATTATGGTGGAACCCTTCGTGCGCGAGTCCGACTCGCACTTGCCCGGTTTTTTTCAACTACATAGGTCTGGATTAGACAAAGATAAGACTATGTGTGTGTGATTAGAAGGACTATTTGATGTGAATTACTGGGTAATACGGTACGGTAGTACAGATACAGGAAAAGATACGTTATACATAATTATGTGTTCAGATTGACCTCTGTTTAGTTTCAACGATCATCTTCTGACACTAGATAATCGATCTGCCGTTGTAGGCCTCGTAGACACACTTTACGGCTTTTGGTCAGAAGGGCAATTCTCGTAATTTTAAGAACGTTCACAGTCTGCACCCGAATTGCGTAACACACAATTAATCGGAATCGGTTTCATTTTGACAGGTCAACAACATTCATTGCGTTATTTACGTGTTGAGCAGACAAATTTTTCGAACGTATGAAGCAATGGATTAGCAATTTGCTTCAAAATGATTCAGATTACTATTGATTGTGTGTTACGCAATTAGGGTGCCGATCTCAGTCTCAATCTGTCAAAAAATACTTCTAATTTCCCTACATTTTGACAAGTTTTTGACATTTGTTTGTCGCCGAGATGAGACTGCGACTAGATTTTGAACGTTTTAAATTACGAGAATTGGCCTTCTGATCAGAAGGTCGCCGATGAGTGACAACTCATCGGCGAATCAACCTTTTTTCTACAGATTTTCAGTCTTCTGACCAAAATTACCGTCAGAGATATTTAGGGCTATCTATTAGTGGACTAAATAAACAACAATTGCTAACGGTATAACATTACGGTTTGCCAAACAATTGCCTCGAACCAATTGTTCACATACACTTGGAGATCTGTCTACCCCTGTACATGTGCTTGAACTTGCAACACCATTTCGGGTTAGTACATATACGGTACCTACTCGTCTATAGAGCGCTTGGAACAAAGCCCCATAGAGTATTGTTCAACAGCAATGGTATGCACACAGCCCTTTACTAAGATGCAAGAACTCGAAAGAGTGAGTTCGAGGTGAGGAAAATATAACAGACTAGCAGCGACCCGCGGTTTCACCCGCACAAATGTCGATCCCGTGGGACTATTGGGATAAAAATTATCCTATGTGTTAATCCTTGTTATAAACTATCTGTGTGCCAAATTTCATTGAAATCCGTTCAGTTGTTTTTGCGCAAAAGAGTAACAAATATCCATCTATCCTCACAAAGTTTCATGTTTATAATATTTGTAGGATAGGATAATAAAGTAGGAACAGGACTAAAGCCAATCTACTCTGTAAAAATCTCACCGTAAAAACCTTGGTGAAGTGAGCTTTAATTGAGCTGTCGTTCAACCTAAGGCTAGTTTTTACACACTATTGACAGCTCAGTTCAAACTCTCTTCAACTATACTTTCACGGTGAGATTTTTACAGTATGTCAAAGTCAAAACAATTATTTAAAATAAAAGGCACTTTTGAACGTAAAATTATAATTACGTGTAATAGTCTCTTTCATTTTTACTAAAATCGATGGTAATTAATACGAAGAAGACATAAAACAGTTTAGTCAGTAAGCCGTTAATTTATTACGTTGAAGGCAACACGTCATTTTTTTTCTCGAGTTTTGTTTTAAGGCTCCCGCTGACAGGCGCGGCGCGATTCTAGTAGAACAATTTCCATGAAGGTTTTATAGAAACTTTTCTACTAGAGTCGCGCGCGCCTGTCTTCGGGAGCCTTTTTATTCTGTTGCAGTTCGCGTATCTATCCTATCGTGTCTTGTAATCTCGAGATAGACGTTGATATTTTCCTATTTAATCTAATTAAAGCTCGATTTACAATAGCGAACCGCAACAGGTTTCTTTTAAAGTCTTAACAATGTCCCTAACAACTGAACTTTCAAGTTCACCCGACATAATCTAGAAGTAATTACGTGTATTTTTAATAAATGTACTATTAAAACAAAAATGATTTAAACAAATATCGAAGAATGGATGAAAACTCAAAGGGTTAATCCGATAGACTTTTTGAAATTACATATTTAAAGTGCGTAAATTTTTAATGGTATATTGGCGTCAAGTTAGCTGACATAAATAGCAAATAATTTGATTTAATTTTTTGTGTTTCGCCATGTTAATTACTTTGCATACTATTGTATAGAATCAAGCTCTTACAGACCGCTGTGCTGCTGGGTAGTTTGTTGCGCCACTTCTTCCCAGCTAAAGCACTAGCCTTATGTAATATTGACGTTCAAAAAGTGCTGATTATTTAATAATAATCAGCACTTTTTGAACAAGTCATTTATTCTGACCAGTCTGATAATTCAGACTAGCCAGAATAAATGACTTTTAATTTTGATTTTGTTTTCCCAAATGATTAAAATGGTAGTGTTTTTTGTACTAATCCACGCTTTTTTGCTCGAATCTTCGAGTTTTCCTAGTACGAGTAACAGCTTACGTATTACTAACGAATCTCTCGCATTGTTCGGCTGCTGTTGACTGCGAGCAGCGTAATATTCTAGCATTGTTCACTCCTATATTAAACACCATTAAAATGTGTCCAGCTAAGCTTTGTTCCAGAGGGATTAATTTGTAAACTGTATCTCAATACAGTTTACAAATAAATCCATCCTTAACCTTAGCCTTAACTGACGGTTAAGGCTGATTTGTGGATTAAGAATTTAGGCTAAGCACACACTGCGATGCGATTATTTGCGGCCGGACTTCTATGTTTAACAATCTTAGTCTTTAATTAAAATAAAACTTTCTAAATAGCAGCCGTGTGAAAGGGAGCTAAAGACTAATATATGAAGAAGTACGGATGAAAAAGAAACTGCGCCGACACCATATAAATTAGAATAGAATACTCTTTATTATGTACAATTGTACACCATATAAATTACAGACAAAAAAAGCGGCCAAGTACGAGTCGGACTTGCCCATGAAGGGTTCCGATGAGTTGATTGAATGAAAGGTAAATTGCGGTTTACAATTTAAAAAAAAAACTACTTACTAGATCTCGTTCAAACCAATTTTAGGTGGAAGTTTACATGGTAATACATCATATATTTTTTTTAGTTTTATTATTCTCTTATTTTAGAAATTACAGGGGGGGTGGGGCACATTTTACCACTTTGGAAGTTTCTCTCGCGCAAACTATTCAGTTTAGAAAAAAAATATACTAGAAACCTCAATATCATTTTTGAAGACCTATCCATAGATACCCCACACGTATGGGTTTGATGAAAAAAATTTTTTGAGTTTCAGTTCTAAGTATGGGGATCCTCAAAATTTATTGTTTTTTTTTTTTTCTATTTTTGTGTGAAAATCTTAATGCGGTTCACAGAATACATCTACTTACAAAGTTTCAACAGTATAGTTGTTATAGTTTCGGAAAAAAGTGGCTGTGACATACGGACGGATAGACAGACGGACAGACATGACGAATCCATAAGGGTTCCGTTTTTTGCCATTGTGCTACGGAACCCTAAAAATAGAAATTTTACAAAGGGTGGCACAATGGGCTGACAATGATGATGATGATGGCAGTGGGGAATAACAAAGAAAGAAAGAAAGAAATATGATGTTCCATTTGTCCAAATCGTGCGTGCGATTACAAAAAGAAATATTACAGGCATAATGCTCAAGACCCGTACATCTGACGAGCCTTTTGCCAACTATGTTGGGGTCGGCTTCCAGTCGAACCGAATGCAGCTGAATACCAGTATTTTACATGGAGCGACTGCCTATCTGACCTCCATAACCCAGTTACTGGGTAATACGATACCCCTCGGTAAGACTGGTTGTCAGTGATTTCCAATCATCCTTAGATATTTATACCCTTCACGTCTGTGTAGTTTCTCCAATTCATTTAATTCTATCAATATCTCAACCATCATCATCAGCCTACAGCAGTCCACAGCTGGGTGAAGGCCTTTCCAATAGCACGCCATTCAGTTCGATTCTCTTCAACTCTCATCCTGATTCAACCAGCCGCCCTGCGAAAATTATCACTCCTAGCCTGAAAGCGTCCTAAATTACTTTTGCCAATTAGCGGTCTCGGTCACACGGTCACAATCACGGTCATCAGTTCTACGGTTAATATGACTGACCCATTGCCACTTCAGCTTGCTTATTCGGTGAGCTATGTCGAAAACCTTGGTTCTATGCGGGATCACCTCGATCCGAATTCTATAACTTGTAATATAGTAATAATATATAATAATTATAGTGTAATTAAAACAATAGATACAATTATCGCGTTTAAAACGGAAGCCTAAATTCATTATCGCGATCTGTCAGTACGTATGTGCGTCACACACAAATAGTCGAACACATTGTAATTATGTTAATAGTTAATTATAACGTAGTGAGTAACGACTTTATATGTGTGGAGAGGTATTTATGTAATTGGATGATTGTTCGTCATTGGCTGGCACTATTTCAGCTTTGTTTTTTGGGATAGCAACGTACCGACAACGGCGTTTGTATTTATTTATTTATTTGTATTTTAAAGAAAGCTTACAGACTAATAAAAAACTTAAATATCATGCATAAGTAGGGACATTTGGTAATTACAAGCTTCCATATGTACACATCTACTTAAATAAGAGTTACATATTTGCGCTGACCAGTTACAGCGATTTGAGCAAACAAACACATTAGGTACAATGTAAACATATTAGGTATGTGGAGATATTACGAGTAGGTAAATCAAGTCGTGCAATATCAAAATCAAAATAAAAAGCTTATTTATGGTTGATGCCAAAATACTCCTTGTTCAAAATCTTTCTTAATTTATGTGCGATGGTACAAAATAAATCGATTTCCAGGCGTGTTGGTGGTTGGTGTACTTTGTCGACGCGAATGGCATGGCAGATGTATACAGCCGGCGGTGATTACTTACCACCCGGAGGCCTGTTTGAAATCACAGTAGCCACCCATCATCATCATCTGCCTAGCCTTTTCCCAACTATGTTAGGGTCGGCTTCTAGTCTAACCGGATGCAGCTGAGTACAAGTATTTTACATGGAGCGACTGCCTATCTGATCTCCACAACCCAGCTACTGGGTAATACGAAACCCCTTGGTAAGACCGGGTGTCTGACTTTCGGGCTTCTGACGACGACGTAACGACTGTCAAAGATCCACGAATGACAGCCGGGACCAACGGCTTAACGTTCCTTCCGAGGCACGGAGGAGTTTTGGTATGCAAACGCGTAGCTTAATTTGATGGATCGACTCGGCTGTTATTGTTTAGCCATAACAAGCCCCTCTAAAGCCACAGCTTAGCCACAGTAGCCACCCATGAAATAAAATATTAATGTTACATGATCTGAGGGGCAATTCTCGTAATTTTAAGAACGTTCACAGTCTGATCTCAGTCTCAATCTGTCAAAAATACGTCTAAATTCCCTACATTTTGACAAGATTTTGACATTTGTTTGTCGCCGAGATGAGACTGCGACTAGATTTTGAACGTTTTAAATTACGAGAATTGGCCTTCAGGTTGCTAGCTACCATTGCTGAGACTGGGTACCTGAAAAAGGCTCATTCATGCTCGATAGTGCCCTGACCTTTTTTTTTCTGGATGGGAAATCATCAAATGACCCCTCCCGCTCTGGGTGGAGCGGAAGGGAGTGTCAGACTCTTACTGACTAAAACCCACCCGTGTTCCTTCCCATATGTTCCAGGGCAGCGGTAACCCTTGGACCTTTCAAATGAACCACGCAGTATCTTTATAATAACCGCAGTTTTCAAACGAATTCTTGTTGTATGAAGGTGCTCCATATCACTATGCATATTAAAGAAACATCTTGGGGGCTCGTAAGTACGTCCAATATGAGGCTCAAAGAGCTTGCACGTAGCATGCGCGCCTTAATGGAAGGACGTGCGGTCGTGGGATCGGCCGCACTTGTTGATGGGGCCCGCTAGGCATGGCGGGCTGATGCCAGTCAGGGGTGCGGCGAATGTACAAGTATCTCCCGGGCCCCCGACTCATGGTACTAGAAGAAACAGTGAGGTTTTAGTCGGTAGGAGTCCGACATAACCCTCCGTTCTTCCTAAACGGAGGGTATCCATGAGAGAGATGTCAGCAAGATTGACGGGGCCCGATAGGGCCGAAGCCTGCCAGGGTAGCGGGATCGTCCGAAAGGGTTACCGCTGCCCTGGAACATAAAGGGCTAAGGAAGGAACACGGGTGGGTTTTAGTCAGTAAGAGTCTGACACTCCCTTCCGCTCCACGTTGATGATTTCACATTCTGAAAAAAAAAAAAAAATAGGGTATCCATGAGGATTTCCCAACGAAAAAAAAAGATACCGCAGGTATTGCAGTTATGGCCAAATGCTTTATTCACGTTGAAAACGAATTCAAGTTCCAAGAATGAATTATATCACATGCCAACCTAATTCTATTTCTTTCCTCAAGTTATTTCCAAAAATCTTAAACAAAACCTAATTATTTGTAGCGAAGTGGCGTCACTTGAATATAAATCAGAATCTAAACAATGGACTTTGGCCGTTCGTAGTTATTCGGACATTCAAAACACGATACGGATGAGATACGAGGCTTTGCGCAATGGTTCCGTGCTTTCGATTTTCTAAAACGCGATAAAATGTGAAATTTGATGGGTAGCAGTTTTGGTAGTTTACAGCGCTTTGTTAAACATAGTGGAAAACATGATGTGCTGGCGTCTGTACCTACTCTTAGGCAGTTATAAATAACTGCAGTCTTCTAAATATCGACTTAGAATTAGACTTCCTGGTGACCATTATCAGACAATAATCATTGGGTCTTCAGGAAAGTTTGCAGTCCCAACTGAATTTGTAAAAAAAACTTTAAAAAGCGTAGCAAACTCTATGGTCGTTCCTTAAGTATTTCTAACTAGCTGCGCCCCGCGGTTTCACCCGCATAAGTTTCGATCTCGTGATAATATCGGGATAAAATGTAACCTATATGTTAATTCTGGTTACAGACCATCTGTGTGCCAAATTTCATCCAAATCCGTTCAGTAGTTTTTGCGTGGAAGAGTAACAAACATCCATCCATCCATACAAACTTACACTTTTATAATATTAGTAGGATTATAACAACAACAGCTACAGGCGTATAAAGATGTCTATTTATAAAATTAAGCGTGAAATACGCACACAAGCTCCATAAAATAAGATTATGCAAAACATAATCAAATGAAGGACGTGTTAACGGTTCGTTTAGACTCAACATATGCAGCCAAACAAAGCCGTCGGTCCTCAGTAACCTTGTGTCCTTACATTGCCCTTGAGCGTCCTTCGCCTCCATTTTGTTTCAAATTACGTCACACTACTACGTCACGTTAGCGAAAACATTAACCTTATTTTTTGTTCTCTGTAGTAACAGGACAATTTGTTGTAGAAAAAGCAATGTAACAGGAAAATGAGTGATTGTTTTCTTTTGTTTTTTAACGGAATTTTGTTTATGGGCGACGAGGCACTGAGGGCTAAGCTTCATAGCCTGGCTCATCGGCGCGCGGCGTAATGTTGCTATCGGACTGTACTTTGGAGAGTGTGCATAGGAAGTCCACGATATGATCCCACCACCTCCCTTTCACTACCGGACTACCAGACTTACTGCAGGGCACCATCCGCACTTGGTCGATATACTGACTAGTCGTACTCAGGGGGCTTACCACCAGCTCTTATAGCAGGGCAGAAGTTGAACTGCACTACTTTTTTGTACTAAGTCATAGAACAAAAAAGCAGTGCAGTTCAACTTCTGCTCTGCTATAAGAGCTGGTGGTAAGCCCCCAGTGCTTCTCCTCCTCATTTATAATCGCGCGGCCAGTGTGGATCTCTCTGTCAGCTCCTGTGTTTCTTTCCACGTATAACCCGTCAGCCTTCAAAGCAAGAGTGAACAGGCATCTCCTGGGCTTGCTCGTTCCATCGTGGACTTCATCTACCGCTTTCCACCAGGCGAGATCGAGGTCAAACTGGCCCGTTTCGCAAAAAAAAAAAAACACAAATTCCCTTTGTTTTGTTTAAACTTCGTAAAATCCAAGCAGTGATGTTGCTATGCTCAATATTTTCTTTTCCAAATTGGGTGTTACTACAGGCATGATAGGTTTTCCATTCTTTATATTTTTCATAGATTTACAAAGCCTTTATTCGTTTCATGCGATATAAAAACATATTGCGATTGCTGTTTGACAAATTAAGTTGATACTGCAAGATTATGTTAGATCATTTATTGGATTGAAATAATAAAATACTTAAACGAATTCCTTTTTAATAATTTCTTCATAAAATATGCGGAATATTTTTATGCGGAACCCTGCTAAAAATGGCATGTCCTTGTGACCTCGCGTCCTCGGCACGACCTTGTAAGTCCTTTGTTGGAGTCGAATCTGTTTTAATTATGTCAAACGTGATATGAAGCTGGTCCATTGGATTCAAAAACTACTGTCATGAAATAGGAATACTGAAACTGTTGGTATAGGTGACCTCTTAATTGTTTTACCACTTTTAATCCTCGTGTCCTTGTTCCAATTTATTTGAGGTCAGAGTAACATGTCTTTTTCTTCCATGAGAAGTATGGATCTTAGTCGTCATCTCGGTAGTCACCCTTTCTAGTCATATTTTCATGTTTCACACAGTCGACCCATCTTTCTTTTAGTCTTACCCTACTCTTATAGCCATCCAGATTCATTCTCAAAACGACATTTTCCTAGAAAATAGAAACTTCACTAAGGCTATTTGTAAAAGTGACAGTCAGATAGTTTCATATCTGACTGTCACTTTTACAAATAGACTTGGTCCATTTATGACGTGCAAGTGACAATCAATCTAAGTATGGTAACGGAATTACGAGGTCAACTATACCTTCGAGATAACATAGCATGCGTCATGACGAGTTGTCAATCTGTGGTTTATTTTATAAACGTTGATTATGGGTAAGAGACGTTATAACGTCAAAAAAATAAATGATCAAGCAGCCGTTAATCTTTATATATAAACCCCTTATTTCTGAATACTTAGATTAGTTACGTTTACGATTCTTAAGCCTTACGATTCGATAAAACGACTCATGCACGTGAATAGGGAATTTAGTCGGCTTGTGAAACACTTAACTTCGTCCTCACAACATGGCAAAAAATCTTCAACGCTGTAATTTCGGGCTATTTCACAAGTAACTCACATAAATAGTATTAATTTACGGTATTAAAATAAAGTGTCTGTCTACTGTTGTAGGATTGATACAAGTAACTGATAAATAGTCTACGCACATGACCCGACGTCCTCGAACTGACCTAGCGAGTCCTTTATCGGGCCCGATTCCGTTCTAGTGAAGTAAGGATAATAACTTTGATACATATAGCGTCAGAGAAATAAATGACTTTTATATTATTGTTTATTTACTCTTGTCTTTGCAATCTATATAATCTAAGGCGTCTTCTAAAAACCGGCCAAGTTTGAGTCTTCCGTACCACAAGGTAAAAAACCGACGACAAAAAAGACGTTTTTTGTACGGAGACCTTTAATTTTTATAAACTTAACTATACTTGTATTATTTGTCGTTATAGTAGCAATAGAAAAACACACTGTGAAAGTTTCAACTCTATACCTATTACGGTTCATGAGGTACGGCCCGCTGACAGTCAGTCGGACGGACCCAGGTTCCATTGGCACCCTTCGGGTACGGAACCCCAAAAATGCTGTTTTGTGACTTGTAAAATAAAACAGCTTTCTAGATCTTCTATTTGAGCACTAAAAGTGACAGGAGGACAGTTGAGTAGCAAATATACTTTTATTGCTTCTTGTTGAAGTGAAAACTTCTTTAGCGGCGTTGTGCACTTTTTTTGTGATGGGTAAAAATGTTAAACTCGCGTCAGGACACGTGACCTAATCGAAAATTCGTAAGACGGAGCTTGCGTCAGGACACGTGACCTGATCGAAAATTCGTAAGACGGAGGGAGAGTAGACCGCATTCCAAAATATCAAAAATGCACAACATTAATATTCAAGTTTTCACTTCTGCCGGCACTCCCGGAGTGCAACCCGTTTTTTTTTTTAATATTTTTATGTTTACCAAAGTTATGATTGCAACCCATGTACAGACGCCAGCAGGTCAAGCTACCCGAAACTGTCAAATTTTCCCAATCAACCTTGAACCTTAATACTTTAGCGATAAAGTTTAAAATCTATTAAAGAAATTTGACAGATTGTATTAGCTTGATGTGCTGGCGTCTATACCAGAGGATTAAAGACATCGACCGGTGGAATAATCAAACAACAGGGTAACTTGGGGCAATGTCTAATTTTCTCCATAGGCCGCCAACCCAATTGCGGAACACACTGAAGGCTAATTCTCGTAATTTCAAACGTTCAAAATCTAGGCGCAGTCTCATCTCGGCGACAAACAAATGTCAAAAACTTGTCAAAATGTAGGGAAATTAGATGTAATTTTTGACAGTTTGAAACTAAGATCAGACTGTGAACGTTCTTAAAATTACGAGAATTGCCCCTCAGACCTGAATCATTTTGAAGGATATTGCTAATCCATCGCTTCATATGTTGAAAAATGTATCTGCTCAACAACGTGAATAACGCAATGAATGTTATTGAACTGTCAAAATTAAACCCATTCCTACTAATTACCCCGGTGGTAGCATTAAAATCAAATCAACAGTCATTAATTCAAATTAGGCTCTCTATTTATCAATTAGGAATCACCACTTTTCGAACGTCAAAATTACATAAGACGGTCCCCCAAAACGCCCCGCCCCGCCTTTCACCATTTGCTTTACAAAAACAGCAAGATTCTACAAGAAGACTTGAAACATACATTATGTAATACATATAGTCGGTACCTTCCCTAATTACCCTCAAAAACCGTGGGAACATTCCACAAACCTCATAAACATTAAAACTCCCAATTCTTGACATAATGTGACAGTAAGCATAATTTGTGTCACATTTGTCACAACTCATTTTGTGACATTTGCTTGACGTGACGAACCACTTTCCCGCAAGTGATTTATATGTTAATTTTGATTTCGCCATCTATTTTCGTGAGAATTTGAATGTTCGAACCTTTAATAAAGATGGAATACATTATGTTTGAGTGAGAAAGGATTTGATTTCTGAGTAAATTAGGAGTTTATGAACATGAGTTATGTGAACATGGATATGTTTTAGTTGTTATGGGTTTATTTTAGTAGGAATAATCCAATCCAGCCTGTCCCTTGCTTCCCTCCCCCAGTGACGCCCTAAGCCGAGTCCGTACCCCACAACTGCCTTTAGCTTGTAGTAGCTTAATTTTTAAGTTTTTAAGCCCTGGTTGGAGGCCTAAATTTATTGAGGCACCCACGGGCAAGCCCGGTTAAGCAGTTTACAAACTCCTAGGTTGACCTGGGAGATGCCATATGGACGTCCCTAGTTTCTTTGGCCTAACATTGTCTTCCAGTAATATTTACTTCATCATTCTTCGGACCAAGTTATTAGGGGTCGCATCACGTCTTTTTCTTCCCTATATCTCTGTTACCAGTCATCATGGTAAAAAGATTAAACAAGGAGAAAATACATTTGAAATAGAACAGTTTAAAAAAAATGCTAGACTTGTTAATAACTCCAAATATATTTTTAACAAGAAGACACGGTATAACAATACAATTCCGTGCAGGAAAGACGTGATTAACCTCTACCCCTTAACAAGTTTAAACAATCACCCGACAGCTGCGCATGATTCGATGTTCTTACGACTAGTGTCACAGAATGGTACAGAAGTTCAGCTCCATACAACGACTGAAAACCGGCGCACGCACACAGAGACGCTTATGTATGGCGATCTCAAACAACTGCCAGTCGCGAGTGCGCGTGCACTCGCTGTACAGTCCCGAGCACTAATATGTCAACACTTGGAAACTTTCAATAGCGATTTTTGCGTGAAATAACGAAAACAACAATGAAATACGACATATTGCAAAAACCTATGGCATCGAAAATACTATGTTTGTAGCAACATAAAATTTAATTCAAAAATAAAGGAGTAAATCGCTTTTGAATACCTTTATACATACTTATGCTCGTGACTGTACATGAAGTATGTCTATGTGTGCGTGCGTTTTCGCTCATTTTATGGAGTTGACCTTCTATTTTATACTATGGTACTGGTGACTAATTTAATGTCATTTGTTTTCTTTTTGTTGTCAAGTGTTCCGCTTAGACGTAGCTAGATCTTGTTGATTGGATGAATTAATTTAGTCATCATTTTCTGAGAATAGAGGGAAGGTCATTAACAGTTGGAAGGATTACTAATGACTAAATTCCTGTTAATTGCAGAATGTGTGATGAAGTGGTAATATTATAACAACATCTTACAATTATCGACTATCTCTAATAGATAGTCTATCTATCTAGTAATAATTTTCATAATTTTTTACGACATAATGTCGTAAAAAATTATGAAAATGATTACTAGACTTAACGGATATTCAGAAAGTAGAAACATAAAGAGAACTTATACCTATATTCAAATTGAATTTGTTTTAAATTGACGTTATTTCAAATTAAACAAATATCAACTTTATGGTAATAGAAGTTAAGTTGATTTCAGAGTGACTAGCACTATTGAAAAAGTTATAAAAATTGTTTGAAGTTGTAGCGTAAACTGAACTTTAATCTGTAGGAATTAAAGTTATTTTTCCATAAACTGAAATTTGTTTAGATTTTTAGCGAATATGTCGAAATTTATTTTAAGTCACATTATCAGGGTAAATTTTCTTCGCATTGATGTATTTATTTATAAAAAAATGGTTACCTACTCTGTCAACGCCAAAAAGTTTGCCGATTCGTTGCCAACTTCAGAGAATAAGTTGAAATGTTTTAGGTAATCATACGAGTAAAGGAGAATGACCAAAAGTCGTACCAAAAAGTCACGTGCATCAAGATCCAAATATTATAGTAATCATTTTCATAATTTTTTACGACATTATGCATCGGTGATTTGATTTTTGAACAGGGAATTTAATTTAAAGTAAAAAGGTATTGATATTGTATTATTCCCTTTACACTACGACGTTCCGTTTCAAATGATATGATTAATATACTTAACCTTGAATTTTAAAAGTCCCATGATCACGTCTTTCAAAAAACATGTAAAAACATTATACTTTTCCGATTTCACATTAATTAAAAATAACTAGAATATAATAGAATATTATTTTTAGTTAAACAATTATAATTTTTTTAGAGCAATAATGGCCGTTCTTTTATGACATGTCAAACAAAATAAAATACACAATCTTGGATCCCGGGTTTTGTTTACAAAAAGAACTTTTGTAGTATGATAAGTGTTGTCTATAAAAAACCAAAGTTTGACTTTGATGCAGCATGGTACCCGGCTGGTCCGAGGATACCGCACGGTCTCCGCTGAGGCGGCGAGCCTCCTTGCCGGATTGCCGCAATGGGATTTGGAGGCCAAAGTCCTCGCCCACATATGGGAGTGGCGAGAGGAGGCAAAACGCCGGGGCGTAACTCCGCTGCCACGAGAAATCACGGTACAGCGGACAGAGCTCCGGCGGGATCTCATAGCGGCATGGAGAGTACGATTGTTGCAAACCAGTGCTGGGCACGCCACAATTGCGGCGATAAGTCCCCTGTTTGAGGAGTGGCTAGAGAGGCGCCACGGCTCCCTCACCTTCCGCCTGACGCAGGTCCTCACCGGACACGATTGTTTCGGGAGGTTCCTGTTCAGGATAAAGCGGGAGGAAACGCCAGGGCGTCCGGCCCTGGTCCAGGCCATGGTACGGAGCGAGAGTGCATGGGAGGCCGTCACCTTCTGCAAAGCAGTAATGCTCGTGTGGGAGGAGACAGCCCAGAGCGAGAGAGGTCATTTGATGATTTCTCACCCAAAAAAACAAATGCAGCATGATACGGGATTCCATACATCCATGGGCATTGTCATTTCTCATTTTAAAATACAGTAATATAACTCAGCAACACGCCTGTACCTGATTCCCGAAAGGGTGTCGGGATTACCCGGAGGTTTACTTGTAGTATACTCACATTTCGCCAGTTATTTTCAATTCCCATGTAATAGGGGGCGAGCCTACTTCCTCCAACCAGACACCAATCCAAACACCGGGGTATTACTGAAAAAGTCCTGATGGAAAAACCTAATAACACTTTCCCCGACCTGGAAATCGAAGCCAGGACCTCACGCTCAGCAGTAGCGCTTGCGACCACAGGACAAACGAGGCTGTCAAAATGTTCTTCCTACGATTATTTTATTGAAAAACCCGACTCTAACTTTATGGCGGCTCGGAACATGAGGCAAGTCGCTGCGCAGTAACAAATTCACGTGTCAGCGGGGGTGAGGGGTGAGGTACTGCGCAGCGAGTAGCGCACTTCAGAGCCGCCGTAAATTTTGAATCGCGCTGTAAGAGCCACCGACTTACATCTTATGTTATTTTGACTACAATATACATACACAATGTTGTATGTATATTGTTATTAGCGGAAGTCATACAATGTATTGTCAACATCGTATCAAAATATAAAAGATCAAAGGTAACAATATTAAGACAATGGAACTGATAAAAACAAATGAAGATCGTGTTACCAAACATTATTGATGGACTAAAAGAAAAATTGACGTAACCGTACACTCATTTCTGTCGCCAAGCAACGGTGCTGTGTTCCTGTTTGACAAGTACGCTTGCCAGTGTTAGTGCACATAAGACATTGTTGACATGTCTAATTGTCCATTGATAATCACTTAAGCAGTCATAACATAATAGCATGATCTACTCAGCTTAAAACCTGCTGCAACATACGCTTGTTGTGGAGTGGGCTTAGGCAGCCGCTCCATGTAAAATACTGGTATTCAGCTTCATCCGGTTAAACTAAAAGCCCACCCCAACATAGTCAATGCCGCGAGTCTCTTGGGTTACTTACCAGTCGACAGCGATGCGGAGGAATTTTTCGACGCCATATTTTAGTTTGTTAATAGTTTTAGTTAGGTTAGGATTTTATATTTTTATTTTAATAGTTGTTGGTTAATTTAGGGCTGATTTTTCAATCGACAGATAATTTTTATTCGTGGAATAAAATTGACGTCTGACAGTTTTTTTATGGAAGAACTGTCAAAAATTCAAAATTATTCCTCCGAATAAATTATGGCGGAAAAATCAGCCCTTACTTTATTTTTATCCTCCTAAATAAATCCATTTTTCCAGAAGTTTACTAAGTGGAACTTCATAAAAATATCGCATCGATCATCGCCGTCTGAACGAGACCAGTAACATAATTTCAGATGTAATAAGAATACTTGGAATTCTATATAAACCACTGTCTTTTATATCAGGAAGCCATGTATAATTTAGTAGATAGGTACTCTGCTCTGCTCAACTGCCTCCATTCTTCCTGAAATTATGACACAGACGTGCTGCAGCGGAACTGCAATTAATATGTCAGTTCTATGTTATAGTACTTTATGATTTTCTTTGGCATAAAGATGGGAATTTTCATTCATTTTGGTAGGTACTAATGGAAATTGAAAAAGCAGTTTTAAGCATATTATCATAGCATAATCAGCCTATAATTGTACTACTGCTGGAACACAAGACTCCTCTCTGTGAGAGGGAGTGGGCTGTAATCTACCACGCGGGCTCAGTGCGGGTTGGTAGATTTCACATGTCTTTGAATTTTGGACGATCCAACCTCTCCCTTTTCAGCCATCCTCTTTATAATCTTTCAAAATCAAATTATATCATTTCACATTTGTAAACCTACTTGGGCACTTAAGAAACGTCAGAAGCTAGGTGGACGGTTCGAATTGGTCGTATCTTACAAAGAAGAGCCGGCAAGAAACTTCACGGGTACTCTTTTAAAAATATTTGGTTTTTAAAATGTTTTTAAATTAGTGTTAATAGGGAAGACAATGTAGACTTGTCAACAACAAAATAGACAGGTAATGGTCTACAGATCTATAAGGCCTACTTTAAAAAACACGCACATGCCTTTATCTGAACTAATATTGTAAAGAGAAAAAAAATGATTTTTTGTATGTTTGTTTATTACGCTTTCACGTTAAAACGGCTGAACGGATTTCGATGAAATTTGGCACATGGGTAGACCATGGTCTGACCTGGATTAGGATACTTTTTATCCCGTTATTCCGACGGGATCGAGACGTATGCGGGTGTAACCGCGGGGCGCAGTTAGTTACCATACCTACATTTTTCGAGGTTTAAGTTTGGCATAACTAACAAAACATAATAAGAGGGACATAGTTTTGCCCTCACTTGCAACTATTTTCCTGTTTTACCGTATTTTTCCAAGAGCAAAAGAAAAAATACATTCCACCTACAAGGTAAACATACATTAGCTCATTATAAAACTAACTCCCCACAATACTAGCATTTATTTGCATGCAAGAAATAAACAAACTAGATTCTAAAACATTACTTTTTCTTTACAACATATGTTACTTGGCGGCCAGTTTACAAGCAGTTAATGTACGCAGAACTGGATTTATCACCTTCCGTTGATAGGGTGAAAAGGCTGGTTGTCGGCCGATAAACTCGCGTCGACCTATGTGACCTCGTTGTTAGTGACTTAGCGATTGTTTTTGTTGATTTCTGGTAATTATGCGCGATTTTGTTTCGATTACAAGTGAGTATGTGTTAAAAGTTGTACAAAAAACATTACCCTTCTTTTGAGCTCCGCTGAGTCTAGTCTTATTTATTTCTTTTTCTTTTATGGCCAACAATGAAGGAAAACGTCGGGAGGAAACCGGCATGTTTTTAGAACCAAAAATTCGAAGACATGTGACATCTACCAACCCGCACTGGGCCCGCGAGGTGGATTACGTCTCACTCCCTCTCACCTCTGTGGAAGCAGGAGTAGGAAGCATGTGTCCCAGCAGTGGGAACATTATAGGATGATGATGCTTATGCTTAATGGCCAACCAACAGTTGGTTACACCGTTACAATTTTCAAATAATATTTTACTAAAATCTAACAATTGCTTACAGGTTGTATACAAGCAAGCAAGCAACTATGAATGATAAAAATATTTATGCAATTTGCATATAATTTATTATGAGAACTTAGGTATTTTAATAGAAAAACTTGAGCGCGTTAGGTGCTGAAAAACCTTTCATAACAATATCGTGGAACTTATTTTGAATTCAAATTGTAAGCAGCAAGGCCAAGAAGCTTATTCGCTAATTGAGTCTTTATTTAGACCCAGACGTTCTTAGAAATTGAGGAACTATTTTTATAGACAACAAAATTCATCATGTTGTTAATTTTTTTATTTGCCCAGTCTCCATTATTTGGCTAATATTTACACACGGTTTTCATGTTAGAGACACCGAAATATGCGGAAAAAACTTAATTTTGAAAATTTCTGACTTTTTCTTTAAAAAATAACTATATTAAGATTTATTTATTAGTCTAATAAGCTGGACAGTCATTATGATGAAAACTGTCATCATAAAGAACAAAAAAATATAATTGGAAACCAATTTCTGCCTGAACGAACACCGACGCCCGACCCTAGCCATTTTAAGCTTAAAAATAAATCAAATTACATGCTGCCCATAAACAGTGATTTCAATACCTATTTTTCCTTTAATTTAGCTGTGATAAATACCCATTATTAATCCATTAAACTGATTAAACATTTCGTTAACTTTTGTTTAACAAATGCTCGTCATAATTCCTTGTGAACAGACTAATTAATTGACGTTTATTTACTTTAACAAACGTTAGTAGATATTTGTAGCTGTTTACTTGATCAACAGAGTTAACAAAGGGATTCATAATTAAATAAGTTTTCGTTAAAATCGGATTAATGACTTAAATGAAGTATGTATGACAATAAAGGGGCTTCTGGCTAAGTAATAACAGCTATACGGGTCGATCGATAAGGTTAAGCTATACTTGCCGCGGTTGATCCGTGGATGAAGGACGATCTTTACATACCAAGACCCATCCGTGCCTCGAAAAGTACGTTAAGCAGTCGGTTCCGGCTGTTATTCGTGGATCTTAGACAGTCGTAACGGGTTGTTAGAAGCCAGAAAGCCTGACAACCAGTCTTACCAAGAGCCTTCGTATTATGGAGTGACCTCCATAATACGAAGGCTCTTGGTAATACTACCAAACTAGCTAGCTGTATCCGGTTTGACTGGAAGCCGACCCTAACATATTTAGGAAAAAGCTTGGCCGTTGATGATATAATACCTAAATACTCCAAACTATTCATCAATCCCTTAACACACTAAAAAAAAAAACAGTCAATGTTGCTATCACATGTACATTTGACATATGTACTTACATAGTATCAAAATGAAGCAATGACATGTAATTATTTTATTGAATCAGCTGTTTCATGTGTATCCAGTAATCACAGGATCTGGTAAATGGCTAGGCAAGAAGGCAATAAAACACAGTCGATTTAGTTTTTCCCACGACATGACATCGTGTCATTACGACAGAAAAGGAATCCCTAATTGAACAATTCCAAGTTCACATAGCATGACATGACGCCTGTAATCCTCGAAGAGTTCGGCAGAGATGTACCTATAGTTCTGGGTAAACTCTTCGCTAGCTATGTTCAAATCCCATGTAATTGAAGGTGGTGGGCCTATTGCCATCAACCGGGAACCAGTCCAGACTCCAGGCTGCTGCTGAGAAATCCCTGATGGAAAAAACCTAATAAGACTTTGCCCGACCTGGGAACCCAGGACCTCATGCTCAGCAGAAGCGCTAGAGCTTGCACTAGACCAACGAGACAGCTCTACAGTACATTCACCCCTTTAATCCAGTCTAATTCCATAAAAACCGCATAATGCATTCAGGTACCCATTGAAAACCAATCCCAGGTTCGCGTGTAAAACAAGGACAAATTGGCGAGCCAATCACGTGACTTATATCACTATCTGACAAATGAAACCGTAACACATACACAGTTACATTCAAAATGGCGGAATTACGGTAATCATTCTGTGGCACGCGACTGACTACAGGTCCCTTCACCCTATGTGACGTTTTGGTGTGATGAATTTGTGTGATATTGATGTGACATTGTTTTTTAGCTTCAGATTTTATTTTATAACTGAAGTAGTAATTACATTCGACTTTTTTATTTATTGTACAGTATCTCTAGATAGGGATGCTTGGATTTTCCCTACGTGATCGAATTAGAAATAAAGACCCAATGAGTTACCCAGCAGCTGGGTTGTTGAGGTCAGATAGGCAGTCGCTCCATATAAAATATTGGTATTCAGCTGCATCCGGTTAGACTGGAAGCAGACCCCAACGTAGTTGCGAACAGGCTAGGCAGATTGAAAATGTGTGTTTTGTGACCTTTTTATTTAATTTGTTTTTCTTTCTGTTACAGGTCAGTACTAACAAAACCTAAGCTTTCGGCGCCAGACTAGCGGTGACATGTAGCCATTAGATAGTAAGTAATTTGGTTAGTGTTATTACCAACTCCTCGTTTCGTATTACTTTATAACTGGGAAGAAGGCCAGACAAAAAACAACCGGCCAAGTGAGAGTCGGACTCGCGCACCGAGGGTTCCGTGCAAATTTACGGTTTTCGGTTTTTTTCCTTTACTTGTGCTACATTGCTTCTTGCCAAATTTCATGATACGGGAACAACCCTATAGGTTTTGATTCCGGAACATAAACGATATCATCATATCTTTCTATTGCTTTGACCTAGAAGTTTGATTTTTTCACTGCTTCAAGGGATTGTAGCCCTGAGTATTTGAGATTTCAACTTGATAACTACTTCTTGAGAAAAAGGGTCTTGACAGACAGATGGACAACGAAGTGATCTTATAAGGGTCCTGTTTTTCCTTTTGAGGTACGGAACCCTAAAAATATGAAATATTATAAGTGAAAATTAAGAGCTATATTTGACCCCCCGCTTAATTAATTTGATGGGCTCTGTGTAAAATAAATTGTTGTAAAGTAGTAAAGATTGTTGAAAGTAAGACGAGGCATTCACGTTTATTATTCTTCTAGAACTTTCGTGAACAAATGAAGTAATAGTAAAAGCTTTTTACTTGTTTTTCCAAGATCATAACATTTTGAAGTTTCGTTTTACGAAAAATATGGACAATAAACCTACTTTTATAGACATTTGCGTAAGCTGAAATAAACAGAATAAACATGTTTTATTTATTCTTACATCGGCAAGCGTAGTATGCGACGCCCCCCAGCTAGACGGACGGACGACCTAAAGAAGATGGCTGCGGAAGGCGGAGGACAGGGTGTTCTGGCACAACCTGGGAGAGGCCTATGTCCAGCAGTGGCTGAAATGATGGTTCTTAAACCTAAATACTTCTCAAAACGTTTATTTTAAATTACTTACATGGTTTATTTCATCTAAAACAAAAGTAATACAAGTTCTGTACCCTTTCCAAAAAACACAAAAGCCCAAAATAATCCAACACACATTCTTCAAGGTAAAAACAGAAAAAAAAGAAACTTGTCTAGATGTGTTAACCATGCACTCAGTTACTCACAGCATCGGGAACCGTTGCCAAAATACTAAATGTAACGAAAACAGTTTAAAAAAATATGCTGCTAATTCCACTAAAGGCTTGCAATTGGTTTTAGGTCTGACAGCTTTGTTGCTGTGTTTCTGAACCACCCAATTTGTTTTTCATTTCTTTTAGATTGTTTCGGTAAATAGTTTCTCTAGTTATATTATATATTGTTCTACCTACAGGTCAGGCCCTTGTTGATTTAACAATTGACAATGACAATTTGTTTTATTTTTTATTTTTAACTCTGTTTAGTTTAGTTTTATGATCCTGTACGAGTCGCAATAAATACTTTTTCTTTCTTTCTTTCTTCTTTCTTTCATTTACATCTATACTAGCTTTAGCTCGCGCCTTTGCCTGCGTGGAGATCGGAAAGTATCCCGTGGAAACGCCCTACCGGAATAAAAAGTATACTTTGTCCTAATAATCCAGGTGCCAAATATCATCCAAATCCGTTAAGGCGTGAAAAGGTAACAAACCTACTGAGTGACTTTCGTATTAATAATAATAGCATTGATGAGTCATTTTCCGTGGGACTAGTGGGACATAATTTAAAAAATATGTTAGTATCAGTTGTCCCATGGGACTAGTGGGACATATAATCCCACTTGTCCCATTATGGGACTGGGTCAATGGGACTAGTGGGACAGACCCACTTCTTCGACGATCCATAAAAGAAAACCTTTTTAACCGACTTCAAAAAAGGAGGAGGTTCTCAATTCGACGGTATGTTTTTTTTAATTTTTTTGTTCGAATGGAGATATTTCTGAAGTGGTCCCATAGAAATTTCATCAAAAACGGTTCAGTAGTTTGGTTTTTAAATCAAAATTACTGGTAAAAATTACAACTTAAAAGTGAAAAATAAAAACTTTTTTCCAAAAAATAACAACCGACTTCCAAAAACGACACTACAAAGAGAAAAATAACTTTAATTTCGGAAGTCGGTGGCAAACAACGAAAATGCGAACCCAACGGCACCGACTTCCGAAATTAAAGCTACTTTTCTCTTTGTAGTGTCGTTTTTGGAAGTCAGTTGTTATTTTTTTTTTGTAGAATCTACATCATCATCATCATCTAAGGCCGAAATAACCCGCTGCCTTCCCTTTCTTCCGCCATACTTTCCGTTTCCGTACGTCCCTTAGCCAGGTGTTTCCCACGACTTTGACGATATCGTCAACCCGACGCTTATACTCTTACATATACTGTACGATGTCCTGTTCAATTAATTTAGACTAAATACCTAAACCAGATCGAAAATTTCTTGCTGAACAGCACTGATAATCTTCTGCTTATGTATTTCATCTTCATCATCCTAATTCACCAGCTTTCAGGGTTCCTAAAAAGTGCAATTAGATGTCCGAATAAAATCAGTTTTAAAAGTCAGCCAGAATTCGTGAAAAGGAGTAAAAACTCAGTCTCTAAGTACAAAATAGCCTTCTTTTAGCATCTTCATTAAACATTCAAGAGTAAGAGCGAGGTATTTTCGGCCAGTGTTAAAGACTTCTCCGTCAGTGCGTGAGTAGAATGGAGAATATCGTTGACCATTTCACTGTTTACATAAGAATAATTGCTTTGCAAAGATTGTTTGTAGACATTATGATAAGGTATAATTTTATAGAAATTCTTCCTGTGTAATGTAGTTCTATAGTTTTTTGTTTTTTTTTTTTGTTTTGGAGGATTTTTGTAAATCAGTTTAGAAGATTATTTTCTCCACCTTCCCTTATTTTCTCTTTCTCAGACGTGAAATGTACCAAGATGCCAAAGATCAGGCAGTCAGCTAACTCAAAACTACTATAATTTTAGCAAAGTTGACTTGATGATTACAAAAATAAAATAAACCGCAGAAAAAACTGAAAAGCAAAAATAATAAACCTTTTTTATTTAACCTTAATAACTAAGTTCTTAATGTATACTTACATTAGCTTAAGAACTTAGTTATTAAGGTTAAATAAAAAGGTTTATTATTTTTGCTTTTCAGTTTTTTGCTGAGTCAGCGCCAAACAATCAATAAACAAAGATCACTAAATTGCCTTAAATTTAATCGGCGCCGATTCAAAATTATTTAGGTATACTTACATTAGCTTAAGAACTTAGTTATTAAGGTTAAATAAAAACGTTTATTATGTTTTGCTTTTCAGTTTTTTCGGCGGTTTAATTTTTTTGTTAAAAAGTTTTTATATTATAAATTTTTGTGGCTATAATCTAATAATTGTTTGCCAAAGGGCAGGCATATGTGGCGCTGAGTTGAGTAATAATACACCACTCAGCATTCAAATCTGTGAGTGAACAAAAAATCACCCCTATTTTCCCACCCTTAGGGTTGGATTTTTTTTTTCCGAATTTATATGGGACCAACTTTGAAGTACCCTTTGCAATAAAAAAAGAATTATCAAAATCGGACTAGGCTGTGAAAAGTTATGCGTGGTCATACATAATATATATATGTATATATATATATATACGCGTCGACTTGAGAACCTCCTCCGCTTTTTTTCGTCGGTTAAAAAGAGGTGATGTTCAGCTAGTCTAACTTTTTCAAAGATGCAAAAAAATGTGTCAAAAATATTAGTTTATCATCAAAAATAATGATCTCATTGAGACTAGTTGATGATCGGAAACTGTAAACTAGTTTACGATAACTATGTTCTAAAAGTATGTATGTTACAGTTTTGTATCAGTTAGCTTTTAAAGTAATGTGCACTACATTAACATCATTGCATAAAGAATTGACTAGTTACTAGCTCTGACTAGCTCATCCTACCAATACCTAAATATCCATTTCCATATCCGTTTTTAACAATAATTTAAAAACGGATATTTATGGAATGGATTTAGGCAATGAAGATATCCGCAGGAGAACCAAGGTAACCGACATATCCCAAAGAATTGCCAAACTTAAGTGGCAATGGCCATCTGTTCTGCGGGCAATGTGTGCCCGCAATACAGATGGCCTATGGGGCCGAATGATTCTGAAGTGGCGACCGCGTACCGGAAGAAGTAGCGTTGGAAGGCCTCCCACAAGTGGACCGATGACCTTGTGAAGGCTACAAGAATCCGCTGGATGCGGAAAGCACAGAAGCGGTCGAAATGACGGGGAGGCCTATGTCCACAGAACACTATTACTCCTAGCGCCTATGTCCAGCAGTAGACGTCTTTCGGCTGAAATAAAAAATGAATGATATTAATCCGATTTTTTTACCATTTTGTGTTTATTTTTATGATGCATATGGTGAAGTATTTTCCTATTAGTTTCTGCACTGACCTGCGGGTCGTAAAGTCGTACCTAACATTCATAACCCATACAAATATTTAATTAGAGTATGGCGTAAGAGAACAGGGAAGTATGGAAGAAGAAGGGCGAGGCCGGAGAGAGGATTCCGGGCTGCAATAATGTTGATGCAAATAATGATTACCAAAGTGTAGAAAAATAACAAAAGCATTTTCCCTTACACATGTAATAATATTCAGGTACAATCAGCTGAGTGGCATTGTCTTAAAGCACGTGTAGACATAATGGACTCGTATAACCTTGAGGTTACGTAAACCACGCTCTGCTTAACAATCAACACAATAACTTAAATTTCACTTAACCGAGTTATGAATGCATAACTTGTGTGTTAACTAAGTTGTTTGATAGCTAATTAATGAAGTAATGGTCTGTGCTTGGACGATAATTGGTGCATTCACCCGCTTAGGCGTTCGTGCGTTAAATATAGGTTTAGACTACACGTTTCTTGAAAGAGTTTTACTCGTATCTGAGGAGAGTTTATTTTGTGAAATTCGGTCCACAACAGAATAAATCAAAAAAATACTTTTTCTTTATACCTAAATAATATGGAATAAAATATTGTTTTCAGTGCAACAGAAGACAATGATTTTCACACTACTACGTAATCAGTAGCGGTAAACTTCCCTTAAAAAAAACTAAGCTATGAAACTGATCGGTACGTCCGAATATGAAGTCCAAGATCAATCATTATACAATTGTTTCACGTGAAGGTCAGCGTCATCCATTACTTTAGGAAACTTCAACGTTTTGTCACAAGAGTAGAAGCAGACACGAGTTTGAAAAGCACAAAACACCACTTTACTTAGTTACAAAAAGTATAAATTACATTTACCTATTTTATTTCAATAGGTTTCGATACTAAATCCCTTATATCTATCTGCATAGCCTTTTCTCAACTATATTGGGGACGGTTTCTAGTCTAACCGGATGCAGTACCAATAACAGTATTTTACATGAAGCGACTGCCTATCTGACCTTTACAACCCAGTTAATGGGTAACGATTCCCATGATAAGACTGGTTGTCTGCCTTTGGGCTTCTGACTACCCTTTGATATGTATGGATGGTCACCCATATCCGAACCGACCGCGGCAAGCGTAGTTTAACCTTTGACCGACCTGTGTGGCTGTTATTATTTAGCCACGAGCCCCTACATCCCTTATAATATCCACAAATTAATGGTTAGCATTTCGTCAATACACATCATAACTTTTGACACCCGAAACCAAAAGGCCAATTCTTCACCGTACTTAATTAAAAACTTTCAAAATCTAGTCTGAACCTCACCTCTGCGACAAAAAATTTCAAAAACGTGAAAAATTTAGGGAAATTAGAGGTATTTTTGATATTTTTCCTCCTAATACAAGCAATTCCTTACTTAAAAGGAGATCTCCAAAAAAACATGTATCTAAATGCCCATTGTAATTGAAATAAAAATATTTTTTTTTTTGACAGATTGAGACTGAGATCAGACTGTGAGCATTCTTAAAGTTACGAGAATTGCCTTTCAGGTTAAATCCACAAAATCGGCAAATCTTATAGATGTTTTGAGCAAGCTAACTTGTATGCTGTGTGCGTTTGCGCTTAAACAAAGAAAGTGTCGAAGCGAGTTATCGCCGTCACGCAGCGCACGTGCGCAGGAGCACGCGACAAAGTCAGTGACATACAGACGGAAAGATGGGAGAGCAGTGGAAGGAATTGTTGGCGAACTTGTTGTGTGTAAAATATTAATATCGGTCGACACCAACAGAATCTTATCAAATACACATTATAATACTACTTAAATACCACGATCCTCGTTGGTGCGTTTAATACATCTATTACACACAATACTCATGAATGTATAGTTTATTATTGTGATCTCCTTTGGAATACATACTGTTTGCCGACGTTGTAGTAACAATCCATCCATGCAAACGTCACAAGCGATGGCTTGTGACGTTTGCATAGGCTGCAATAAAAGTTACCGTTAAAACTATAATTTATCGAATCGATAAGCTATTTTTTTTTTAATTTGTAAGCTGTTACAGGCGCCATCATGCGCCGCTGGTTTATCGTGCCTTTCTTTCAGAGAAACAAACACAACTCATACAAAAGTATCTTTATTATTTCCTATTCACTGCGGCCTATTTGGGAACAATACTAATATATTTTTGTACAGTAAACCTTTATGTTGGATATTCGTTTTTTTTTACATGAGAGTTCACATATCTCCATCAAAATAACTTCACATAACCTGCCGGTTATGTGAATTGGGAGATTGTATTGATATTTAGATTGTATTGATAGCAATTAGGGTACACCCTAATTGCGTAAAACGCTATCAATCTCAATCTGAATCATTTTGAAGGATATTGCTAATCCATTGCTTCATATGTTCGAAAAATGTGTCTGCTGAAAAACGTAAAAAACGCAATGAATGTTATTGAACTGTCAAATTAAAACCGTTACTACTAATAGTGCTACTGATAGTGTGTTACGCCACTATCCCGCTGTTAGCAATTTCCCAAACCCAATAACATTTCACATCAGTACCTACCTATCTACTCAGAACTACACATACCTACAAGAGTACTTCAATCAATGTTCTCCGGTCTAGCTAACAATGTGCCTCGGGCAAGCATGGCGTGCCAATTACCCGGTCGTTATGCAATAACATGCGCGTGAGAGTCATCGGCCACATGTAGAACTTGTAGAACCGGTTTCTGCACGTATTTATAAGCGTTTGCGACGTTTTAAAATTGTCATGCGATTATGAGGTTATCATTGGTTCTAGAAGCAATGGTTTGTGGATGTGAAGAGTAGCAAGGGTAACACATTTTCATTGATAAGAGAATAATATTCTTTGATGAAATAGAAATAATTTAGTATTTAAATGTTAGCTGACGATGAGAGATATTTATAGTTTTAGAGAGATAATTCGAGTCGAGATAAATATTCATTTAATAAAGGGCTGATTTTTCAATCGACAGATAATTTTTATTCGTGGAATAAAATTGACGTCTGACAGTTTTTGTATGGAAAAACTTGAGAGGTGTCAAGGGACACCCGGATGGAACGAAGTTCCATTCGATTAATTAGTGAAGGAATTGTAATTTTTTTTTTTTTAATTGTCCTTACAACTTTTGGTCTTAATTTTTTCCGTCTAGCCCCCTTTTGCAACGCGCGATAAGGAACTTCTTTCCAATAACTGTAAAAAAATTTAAAGTTGGAAAAATCAGCCATAAATGAAATAATAATAGATAGAACTTTCAGTTTCTACGAAAAGACAACATGTGTTCGTAATTTCTGGGTTTTCTACGAAGTAGGTAGGTAATTAAATCAAACTCGTTTATAATAAAGGATGGCTCATCTTAATACATGAGCCATCTTTTATTATAAACGAGAATAATGCCTCAGTATAGCAAGTACACCAAATAATAAAACTTGAATACAAAAAATTGGACCAAAACAAAATGTCAAGTTGCTCACCCCAATGAACCGTGTGTCACATTAACGACAAGTCAACCAATCAGACGGCTCTTACGCAACGAGTTGCGTGTGAGTCGCAAAATCGCGACCGGTCGCAATGTATGTAGACCATAGTCCGGTTTGTATAGCTAGACCGGTTTGTTTGTGGCGCCTCGGATTAGTGTCATGTGTGTGTGTGTTTTACAGAAATAGGTAATTGATAGTGTTTGATTTTGTGAATTAGTGTCGCTTTTGATTAATATGAATGTGTGATGATATAATGATTAAAGATATCCAGTTTTTTGAGACTTTCATAGATAAAATTGGCTAGTTCTAAAAAAAGTTTTTTTATTTTACAATATTGTTTTGTTGTTACGGAAAAGTATTTTCAAAATCTAGTCACAATTGTTGGAGGTGAGCAAAAAAAAAATCGACCCTACTTCAACACTATCGTCTTTCTCGTTCTAACTCATACATATTATTTTTTACCATCCTTACCACTTGACTGAAATCGTTACTTTCTCATACTGACTGTACTATCCTTTTAGCCTTATGTGGCGTTCCACATAGTATTAGTAACACACACCTTCCGATTTAAATCTATACTACTATTTGTTTGAACGCACTAATTTCTGGAAATACCAGGCGGATTTGATAAAATCTGTTTGCATTTGATAGCCCAATTCTTGAGGAAGGCTATTGGCTACTTAACATCACGCTAGGTCCTAGCGTGATGTTAAGCAGCTTAGAAGCCGAGCAAAAAGAAAAAAAGTCAGACAGAACACTAAGCGAAACCGAAGTAATAGCACGGGCAGAATCTCGGGCAGAAGCTAATATAATTATACTATGACGACACGGTTGGCGCAGTGGTTAAGATTGACTGCTGCGCTGCGTGTCGCGGGTTCGATTCCGGCACGGAATAAATATTTGCATGCCTACAAGCAGTGGTTCCGGGTCTGGCTGTTTGTGTATGTGAGTTTAAATGTTTGTAAACGCACCCACGATACAGGAAGAAATTTCTAGTGAAGGGAAATGTTTTTAAAAAAAATTATAAATAATAAAAACAGGATAATAGAAATATAAAATATTATATTATCGAAATTATTATGAAAAATATTATTGAAATCCTTAGAACGGCCTTTACTTTGGTGTCCCTTTTAACTCTAACAACAATGTCAGCCAAAAGCTCTCTTGCGAATCTTGCGGTTTAAAGATTGTAAGTAACCACATTGTTAAACAAAACAACAGAATACCAAAATCACCATAAACTAACTGAACTATAAATACTTCAAAAGCGCTAGTAAGCAATTAAACGTTAAAATGGCCGCTAAAGAATGTTGCTCGCAACGAATAGCTCCCAACGAATATCCTTTGTTAATTTAATGACTAATAAATTTTAGATAAAATGTCTCCTGTCTCGTGGGATGGGGTTTAGTTACTATACTTCCTTTCTTATCCTTTATTAAAGTTACTCTTAGTTCCTGAAATATTTTGCTAGATTTTAAGACTGAAAAGTAGGCTAATTCATATTATAAACTTAGATTAGGAAGATAGCATTTACATAATATATACATTTATATAACCTAACAGTCTTAAAATAATAATAATTATTAATATGTTAAACATGTACCTTTTTAAAAAACCAGGAAACATTATTATTCTCAATTCAGTTTAAGCTTTGAAAATATTTGTGACATAATATCTGTCCTAACAGAATCATAGACGATTGAAAAAAAAGTAAAGTCGACTGAAATTAAATAACCGTAAGAGCAGAACCAAACTCACTACGGTAAAGGACTTGAAATTAGTAGGCTCCTCGAATTCATGCAGGTCCGGTGTCATCTTGTACTATCCGTGAGTGCCGGGTGATCTGTAACTCAGCAGGACTCTTAGAAACCTTTCTCTATTTAAGATTACGCATTCAATTATTCAGTGCCTGTAATATGATTTTGAGATAAATATAGATTTATGATTGTCACAATATTTATTATTTTACGGCATAATAATTTGAGTTATTACTTTTTTCTTACTTATTAAAAGAAATTCACACACTGTTTAATTTATTATAATTGTAACAAAATACCACCAGTTTACATGTAAGTACAAAGTAACTTAATCATGTCAAACGATAAAATTGACAAGAACATTATAATAACACAACTACAAGATTAAACATCAATACACTTGACATTAAAATGCTGTTTACATTTTACAAACGCTCATATGTCTTCGTAAACAAGCAATGTGTCACCTTCGAGTGTCGACTTTTAACAAGTTCAGTTACACAAAAGGAATAAATTCCGCGCATTTGTCATTCGCGTAATACTGCGACAAAAAATTGCATTAGAAATTGAAATGGAATAAATTTTGCGTACTGTGAATGTACAGGCGGGATAATGGTTAGGTGGAATATGTAGCCAGCTACAGCATTTTTATCTCACGATGCAACGCGTGCTCTATTTGTGGTAACGAAGTCTACAAACACGATGTGAATAAGTGCGTGAAGATAAGTAGCGACAGCACATAACACACTTACGCACACACACACCCCCACACACACACGCTTACGACTTCGCTATTGTCTCGGTCGGAACCGAGCAGCGTGTTTGTACACTTGGTAACCACAAGTAAAGCGCGCGTAGATTCGTGAGATAAAAATACTATAATAACAACTCCTTTTTTATGTTGAAATGGTTAAAACCATATTGTGTGGTGCATGTGTCTGACATGGGCCAGCAATTGAAATAATTATGCGCACGTGCAAGCGCATAATTATTTGAATTAGAGACTGGCTGTAAGAGCGTAACCAGGCGTAACTTGCATTTCTCAAAATGTTTATAATTATTTTGTTAAGTTCCATTCGGTTACATCCAACATTTCAGTTTGCTACATACTCGACGTAAAATCAATTGAAATTAATTGTAATTACGTTAATTCCTCAAATCATTTTTGCGCAGTGCATAATTCTGCAATTTATGCTCAACTGGCAATGTTGCTCTTAATATTGTCTGTGTACTGCCTATAATGTTCCCACTGCTGGGAAACAGGTCCCTTTCTTTTTGAATGGATGTGGGCCGTAATCCACCACGCGGGCCTAGTACGAGTTGTTGGATGTCATGTCACATGTCTTCAATTTATTTAACCAACTTCTAAAAAAGGAGGAGGTTCTCAATTCGGATGTATGTATTTTTTTTAATGTTTGTTCGCGCATAACTCCGTCGCTTGCCAACCGATTTGAAAAATTCTTTCTTTGTTGAAAAGGGTATACTTCCCAAATGGTCCCATAGAAATTTCATCAAAAACGGTTTAGTAGTTTGGTTTTTAAACCAAAATTACTGGTAAAAATTACAACTTAAAAGTGAAAAATCATCATCATCATCTGCCTAGCCTTTTCCCAACTATATTGGGGTCGGCTTCCAGTCTAACCGGATGCAGCTGAATACCAATATTTTATATGGAGCGACTGCCTATCTGACCTCCACAACCCAGTTACACAAGAAAAATAAAAACTTTTTTGCAAAAAAAAATCAACCGACTTCCAAAAACGACACTACAAAGAAAAAAATAACTTTAATTTCGGAAGTCAGTGGCAAACAACGAAAATGTGAACCCAACGACACCGACTTCCGAAATTAAAGATATTTTTTTCTTTGTAGTGTCGTTTTTGGAAGTCGGTTGATTTTTTTTTGCAAAAAAGTTTTTATTGTATGTACTAGCTGGACATGCCGGTTTCCCCAAAACGTTTTCGTGCACCGTTTTAAGTGTGTAATGCAAATATGATTATTTAATGCCTGCATACCAAACTGTTTCATTGAATGTACTACCAACTTTTTCTACGATTGTATAACCTTTGGAAACGGCATCATTTCGCACATTCACGCGACGATGTGTGTTAGACTATCAATGTTTTATTTTTGTACACATACAATTGTTTATTATTTCACATGCATACCTTCCACGGTTTAGCAAAACTGTGAACAAACGCTTTATGAGGCGAATAGTAAATGTTTGTGTGGTGGGTCGTGGCAAAGTAATAACAGCCGCGGGTCGAATGACCAGGTTAAGCTACTCTTACCGCGGTCAGTCCGTGGATTGTTGACCATCTTTACATACCAAGACCCCTCCGTGCCTCGGAGAGCACGTTAAGCCGATGGTCCCGACTGTCATTCGTAGATCTTTGACAGTCATTATGGGTCATCAAAAGCCCAAAAGTCTGACAACCAGTCTTACCAAGGGTATAGTACAGTCAACAGCAAAAGTAGGTGATCAAAATCAGAAATTCAATACTAATGAACGGAGTTCGCGTCAGAACTGTGTGGCGTCGAAGTGATTCAAAAGTATGTGATTGTAAATTATACCAAACATTTACTACTAGTACAGCTGTCATATAGTTGCAAACTCCGTTCATTAGTATTGAATTTCTGATTTTTGATTTCTGATTTTGATTTTTTCTGTTTTTTTTTTTTTTTTGATTTTGATGATTTTGATGCTTTTGCTGTTGACTGTACCTATTACTCAGTGACTGAATTGTGGAAGTCAAATAGGCAGTCGCTCCATGTAAAACATTGGTATTCAACTGCATCTGGTTAGACTGGAATCTGGCCCCATAATAGTTGGGAAAAAGCTACAGAAATGAGTAAAATGTTGGTTTCACAACTAAGCACTTCTTTTTGTCACAAAAAATTACTTCTATTAAATAAACTGAACACTCTGGATTTTATTGCGTTCCATTATTCTTTAAGATGGCGAACATAAAAGCCCTCAGATCATTATGGACCCTGTCAACCACAATCCTTTTGTTTCTGACTACACTTCAATAAATTCAAGCCTGGCTAGCTCGCAGAATACCTACCAACGATACGTCAGGGAAATAATACACATTGTGCGGACAAATAAACAGGGGAATCTATCCGTCCTCTATGTAGTGGATTCGATCTACTTCGAGAGCTTGCCACCCAGGGGATTGCAGGGGATAAAACGTAGTTACAGAGGACATGTGCAGAGCCACCTTACCTCGTGGCCACGAGCATGCTCAAGCGACACGCGACAGCGAGTGCGAGAGAAACAAATGAAAGAAGTTCTTTAAAACATGCCATGAGTCACAGCGATGCGACGGCAACGGCGGACGGGCAAAGGACCCGCACGCGCGTGTCGCAAGACGCAAGTCGCGTCGCAAGTCGTATTGCTCCTATTACGTCGTAAACGGGGCCTCGGTCTCGAAGTCAGCGATTGTGAAGCAGGGGCTGCGGCGGAACGGGGAGCGGCGCGGCAACTCTTTGAAGCAAATTGCTAATCCATTGCTTCGTAAGTTCGAAAAATTTGTCTGCTAAACACGTAAATAACGCAATGAACGTTGTTAAACTGTCAAAATGAAACCGATTCCGATTGATCGTGTGTTACGCAATTAGGGTGCAGGTCTCGCTTCCCGCCGCTACCTTCGAGGCCCGTTCCATTTAAATCTATGCATTGAAACGCACCGCTCCCTGCGCCGCCGCCCGCGCCACCGCCACCCCGCGCCCGCTGACTTTGTGTCCCTAGCCTTACAGAGGACATGTGCAAAGCTACCTTAGTAAGGCGTGTTTTATTTTTAATCAACGGTAAGAAAGTTTTCATTTGAAAGAGGTACTACGGTTTTACAGGACTCTCGATGGGATTAAATGCTGTAGTAAGTAATAGGATTTTTTGCGGTAGGAATGTAATTTTGCTTTAGGTATAGAGGAAAATCGAATGTGTTTATCTTATTTCTAGTTGAAAGGGATCAGTTGTGTAGATATCTGCTTAGAATAGAATCGCTAGTGCCAGTGCTAGTGCAGACCTGCTCACTTCCTTGCTGTTAAGTAAAAAAATATTGGAATATACGAGTACATACTCGTATTATACGAGGCTTATGAGTTGAAATTCGGGGCTTCAAACCCAAGCAGGCACTTTACTTTGTGTAAATTATTTCATCAGCACTGCTCTCAAAACGGTGAAGGAAAACATTGTGAGGAAACCGGCATGTCCTAGAACCAAAAATTCGAAGACATGTGACATCTACCAACCCTCACTGGGTCCACGTGGTGGATTACGGCCCATTTCCTGTTACGTTCCAGCAGTGGGAACATTATAGGCTGATTATGATGATGATTAACTAAGTATCTGAAAAGCAATGGAAAAACTTGAGAGGTGTCAAGGGACACCCGGATGGAACGAAGTGCCTTTCGATTAATTAGTGAAGGAATTGTAATAAAATTTTATTTTTTTTAAGTTATAATATTTTTTTTTATTATTATTTATTATGTACAAAAAACCTGTATACACTCAACAAAAATAATCGTCGCGACACTATACTGTTCAATGCGAAATAGAAAGACGAAACGAAATATTATATTCTTGACATAATTATTCAATATTAATGACATGACTTATTATAAACACAATACAATTTCGATCTTTATTACAATAATATTTATATTTTATTAAGTGATTCATGTTACTAATTCAAATATTAATAAATAAGCCTTCATTTTAATAGAAATATTTGTACGCCATAGTATGGCAGGATATGCTGGAACCAAAATTGTAACATCTATTGTACCATATTCTGACAAATAAACATTTTTCATTTGATTTGAAAATAACTGGCTTGCTTTCTATAAGAGAGAGAGAGAGAGACAGACAGAGAAACACGCGCACGCCGCACGGCTTACAACTATAGCAAAAAGTGTCGTTACAACTTTTGGTCTAAATTTTTTCCGTCTAGCCTCCTTTCGCAACGCGCGATAAACAACTTCGTTCCAAAAATACCTTCGAAGTAAAGTGCCTGCTTGGGTTTGAACCCACGACCTACAACTCGTATGTCGCGGCCATTACCACTGGGCCACCACTTCGTTGATAAAAAAGTAAAATAAATACGATAAATTGATCATTTTATTTTTAATTATCATTTTCTTAGATATTCCACTCGTTATTATATTCATAGTTAATACGTTAAAAAACATGAAATATTTACACAGACACGCACTGAAAAATAGACTGCCATTTTTATTTGTGCTACTTTTGCCAGTCCTCGAAGTAGGTACACCTTGCAACAAAACGCCAAACATATTACCTACACCCAAAACGGCATACAAAAGGCAATCGCTGGCAAATAGAATCCGCAAATCACCGGGATACATCGTGCAACTTCGTAGGTCTTCGGGAATCTTCGCAATACGTTAGGTACCTACAGGATAAGTACGGACATTGAATACTCCGGATTCTGCCTCCGATCGGGCAAACCCCTTGAGACGGCAGGTTGAGATGAAATTGGATTGTCAGGTTGTAGATGACATTGGTACGCGCCATCCAGTTTATAGGTCTGATGGAAGAATTTATTGAGAAGATTGGATTTGGTAGTGCAAGGGATAAACATACCTATTTGCAGTACGCAGGTTTCAACTTATTTGACGATTCATGTGACATTGGTTGAAAAGTGGTTTTATTAGTTTATGGTAGGTAACTTGGCTCAGGAAATAAACTGTTAAATTTCTTCCAAGTTTAGAAACTAGTTTTTTTCTTTAATTATGTACATTTTATAGCATCTGAGGACTTTGGCTAGCTATTTTTATTTAACCCTGTATTATGTACAAAAGTGATATTGGAGGATTTCTGCAATCCGGTGCGGCACCCCCAAATCTGAATCCATTCTTTATGAAAGAGCAGTTTATTATTATTTTGCAATGACACATAATAGATACAATTAATGGTCAAATTTATACATCATCCGGCATATTTTGTAATTCAAATAATAAAAAATTTGAACCAAAAGGTCTGATGACTACATAAAAATATTGATTGCAACTAGACATTAAAAATTTGGTCTGACCACCATTCGACATAAAACGTGTTATTTTTTCGGGATTTATTAGAGGAATCACTTAAAAATTGGCATCCCTCAAATCTCCAATAACCAAACATAAATAATTATAGCCGTGTTCTACTTAATCTTCAAAATTTCTTAACAATTATTCATTTTCAATGTTTATTTTTGATCTCCTAAAAAGTTGCAAAAATGGATATCGGACCAGATGGCTCTGATGTCGAGATGTGTTAAACATGCTAATTACAGCAATTACTCATTTAACCAGACCATGTCCAGCAATGAACATTTTTGGACTGACAATAACAACGATAGAAGATCATCTTCCCTAAGACCATCTATTCATAAACTTAATGCAAATTCCAACACGGGATAGTTTCAGTACCCACTTCAGATCCCCATTTAACTTCACCCAGAATCGATTATCGGTTGATAGAAAGCAAATACTATAATTGTTCGAAATATTGACTGTCTTTGAGTACCTTTAGTTATAAGACTTGAACCCCAAGAGATGGCTTAGAAATTGATGAGGGAATTCATCGCTGCTCGAGTTCTTAGCTATTGTTATACGATTTTGATTAGTTGTGTCATTTCTTAACCGCTGTCTTTTGTTTTATAATAGAAATGGAACTGGCTGATTGTCATTGTAATACGCAGGAGCAGTGGTGGCCCAGTGGTAACGGCCGCGACTTACGATTCGTAGGTCGTAGGTTCGAAGTTTAAAACCCGAACAGGCGCTTTACTTTGTGTAAATTATTTCATCACAACTGCTCTCAAAACGGTGAAGGAAAACATCGTGAGGAAACTGGCACGTCCTAGAACCAAAAATTCGAAGACGTGTGTGGATTACGGCTCACTCCCTCTCAAAAGAGAGTAGGTCTGTGTCCCAGCAGTGGGAAATTATAGGCTGATTATGTTAAGTTATGAAAGAACAATTACAAGAACAGCAAAGAGCCAAACTACTAAAAAGGTTGGGAACATTTCAATAAAATTTTCTGAATATTTTTGCAGATACCATCGAAAATGTATCAGAGAATAATCTTAATACAAAATAGTATTAACTACGGAAGATTTCAATAAAGACTAATGATATCTTCATTGTTTCTTTATTACTGAAAGAACCTTTATCTTGAAGGTTAATAATAAATAGGTTTCTTCATAGGCCGACAATTCTCTCACGATAATTTAGATAAAAACATTGGAACAATTAGAGGAATACAGTTTAGTGTTTTATTGTACAGTCAACAGCAAAAGTAGATGATCAAAATCAGAAATTCAATACTAATGAACGGAGTTCGCAACTATATGACAGTTGTACTAGTAGTAAATGTTTGGTATAATTTACAATCACATATTTTTGAATCACTTCGACGCCACACATTTCTGACAAGCATTAGTATTGAATTTCTGATTTTGATCATCTCTTGAGGATCTTTGTTGCGATCGTTGATTATTTTGAAAAATTGACCAGCGGGGTAATTGCGTAACGCTCTGTGTGTGACCGACGATGCATGTCGGCGACATTCGCCGACGCGTCGTCGGTTGTCGCCGACACGCGTCGACGCTTGCAATTGCCTCTGTCGTCGACGCGTGTCGCTCTTATGTACGCACACTAACAGTAGAAATGGCATTCATTGTGACAGTTCAACAATATCCATTTGATGGCCTGAAACACAGTTAGAATTTAACTTTCCTCGATTGTAATTAATGTAAATCATAGTTTTACTTTACTTTATACTTGAATAAAAATTTATTTATTTATACAGGATAAATTTTTATTCAGTGCGTAAATTTTCACAGGGTGTTCACCCATGAATACGAAAAAAAAATCAGCAGATTCATACATTTTGGTCGAGTAGGTATTGAACTTTTATAAGAAACAGCTGATTTTTTTTTGTGATTTCAGAGATGGTCCCATAGTGAAAGTTGTTCATATTCATGGGTAGAACACCCTGTGAAAATTTACGCACTGAATAAAAATTTATCCTGTATATTATTCATTGCGTTATTTACGTCGTTGAGAAGACAAATTTTTCGAACATATGAAGCAATGGATTAGCAATGTCCTTCAAAATCATTCATATTATAATTGATTGTGTGTTACGTAATTAGCAGACACAGTTTTCCATATTATTCTCATCTAAGTTGCCAAGGACTGCCTTGCAGTTAGTAGATCGTTGAAGATATTGCAATAATTGCCACAATAAAATTATAAGATGGCCCTAAGGAGTAGTCAACTGCCCCTGAGTAGCCATTTACAAATTCCGAAGAAAAAATATGTTCGATTATTTAAAATAACTGTATATCATACATATAGGTTCTTACAACCCAGTGTAATCCCATTACTGTTTACCACTGCTCTCATTAAACGTAATCTTAGTACACATCCAATTAACCAAAACGAATCCCTCAGCAATTCCCATTTCCATACAACTCAAATAAACCCTCTTACAAATAAATCCCGCCTTTTAACAAATCATATCCCTCATCGGATCCGGTTCTGTCCAGAATTAACCAGTATGCACCGCCTGCGCGAGCCGAGTTGAGCGACTCTCAAGGGATACGATGCAATCCGGAATATGAATACCAGATCTATTAGGTTGAGAGGGATATGTTATGTTAAGATTCTCATACTAGTAGTATCGTGCTGGTCCGGTATTTGATTTGAGTGTGTTTTAGTTAGGGATCGAGTGTTGCGTAGGTAATGGCGTTGCAACGGATTTCGGTGAGTGGTTTGTCTGTGTGTAGTGTGTTAAGTTTGGCTGTGTTTGGTTGTATAATGTTGAGAGTAGGTTTCGTGTTGATTAGTAATGGTTTAGACAGTGGTGGTATATGCATTTAAATTCTGTTCGTCCTAATTGTTTGGAATAGTTCACGTATGTGATTTTCAACCTTATAGCGGAGGAGTTTCTTGGAGTTTCTTGCCCGATCTTCTCCATAGGTATCTACTACGCTTTGGAATGGGCAACTATACATCTTTCTGACTGACCGATCCCTTGACAATTCAAAAGTGCCTGTAAGGTTTATTTGAAATAAATGTTGTTTGAAACTGAAACTTAATGCTATCTATTAACCACTAAACTTTACCTACTGTGTGTGGTTTGGTGTTTGATAACAGAAGGCCAATTCTCGTAATTTAAAACGTTCAAAATCTAGTCGCAGTCTAGTCTCGGCGACAATCAAATGTCAAATTAGAGGTATTTTTGATAGATTGAGACTGAGATCAGACTGTGAACGTTCTTAAAATTACGAGAATTACCCCTCTGGATACCGGCTTTTTTATGTTCTAAGTCTTTCAAAGTATCATTGTATCAGTAGTTTCAAGTAACATTATTATTTATTTTTATTAATTTTGTATTTTGTGTTTCACGAACTGTGTCCAAATAAACATTTTTTCTTTCTTTCTTTCTATATCAATAATCATGGTGTTTAGGATCTTGTCGGTCTGCTGACCAACAATAATGAAACCAATTCAAACATACGTAAAGTATTCTGTCTCTAGTTCTTAGGTCTACATATTTTCTTTAACCCTTAGGTACTTATCCTAATCTGCTCACTCAGCCCTACATAGACTTAGATCTCAAAAAACAATGCCTTACGTTGTAACAAAGCCTTTAACAACCCCTATTTCAAACGTTTTCCAACGATTATTTTGTTAGGCGGATTATTCGAGGTCCCGAAAATAGAATTCGCAATTCCATTGGATTTACAAGAAACGAGTGTAAAGATTGAGATTTATCAGCGTCTAGAAATCTAGATTATACTATTGAATTGCTTTTTTATTGATCGTTCGGAATAATTCTTTAGGCATTCGGATTTTGAAGTGATTCCGTTTTCTTTTTTCGTGGATTTAAAGCGGGAGAATAATTGACAATGAGGGAATCGGAAAAAAGGAAATCTTCTTCTTCGTGTCACGCTGGCGCTGGCGCGACTGTATTTTAAATGTTGTTTTCCCAAATCTTTGCTACACTCGCGAGCAATGAAAAAGTTCCAGTGACATAGCACCAAATTACTCCTAAACGGGAAAGGCTAGCTTAATGACGCCGTCTGCAATATTGAAGTACATTTAAAAGCGCATCAGAATATTACCAACTAAAAACGTAAATATTGTGTTCAAATTTTAAATTATGTCTTAGAATATATTAAGGTGTTTGTCGGCATTTTGTGGGTGGAACTTTTTCATTGCTCGGCAGTGTACTTCCACGGCGTTGTCAGTGGCAGCGCAGAGGCCACTTTGACTGCATGTTATGGGACATAGAGGGCAGGATAGGAGGTGGAGCATGGCTTGGGACATAGCTCCACAATCACACCCAACTGCCGTTCCGCTCAATAAGAAAATGATAAAAGTAGAAGGGACCGGATGTTATTATGCAAATAAGCGTTTTTCTAGTAGCTAGATGAGAGTTGCCGAAAATCGAGTTGAATGGCGTGCAATAGGTTAGGCCCATGTCCAGCAGTGGACTGCTATAGTCCGATGATAAAGCGTTTTTTTCTAAATATGTTTAGTTGTAGTAGATAATGTATGGACAAACAAGAAACAAAAGTCAACTTAGAATTTATGGAAATATAATGTCTGTACACAGCACGATATAAATATAGACACAGAAGGAGTAAGACACGAGAAACACAATAGATAGGATGAGAACACAAAACAACAATAATAATATTAATTCCAATTACTAAAGAAAAGATAATTATAGAAGATAGACGTCTGTCTCAGCCATGACAGTAAGTTGACATCAGAGCAGCGCTACTCGTGGCGTATTTCTGTACTAGGTATCTGGTAGGAGTAAAACCTACATATGTAATGAGTACTTTGACGGCACGGTTGGTGCAGTGGTTAAGCGATTGACTGCTGCGCTGCGTGTCGCGGGTTCGATTCCTGCACGGAACAAATATTTGTATGACCTACATGTATTTGTTCCGAGTCTGGGTGTTTTTCTATCTATAATATGTATGTATTTACAAAAAAAAATGTATATAAGTAGTTTATCAGCCATCTTGTTACCATAACACAAGCATTAGGTTGCTTAGCTTGGGACTAGATGGCGCTGTGTGAAATGTCCAGGGATATTATTACTTATGTGAGAATCGTAGCAGGTGGTGTTCTATAGTTTCTGCCTGCCCCCATGGGAGGAAGGCGTGAGCTTATGTATGTAGGTATATGTGATTGAGAAAATGAAAAACTATTTATTCATACATGTTATAAATTAAATGATTTTTGTGTATGTCTGTGTCACCGCGTTTCTCCTCCGCATAAGTTTCGATCCCGTGGGAACATCGGGATAAAAGTATCCTATGTGTTAATCCAGGGTGTCAGCTACGTCCATACCAAATTTCATCAAAATTGATCCAGCCGTTTGAGTTTAACAAACATACAAACACACCCTCACACACTCATTCACAAACTTTCGCCTTTATAATATTAGTGTGATTAGTGTGATACATGTAATAACGAAAGCTTGATGTTTTGTCAAGTCGTAAATGCCGTCCAAGTCAGGGGCGTGTCGCTAGCTACACATAAATCAATCCACATTGTGCTCAAAGAGCTAACAACAAGCAGACAGTCATCAGGAAAAGGGTTTTTTTCTGACAACCACAATGTTTAATGAAAGCCAATAAATAACGCTAAGAGGGGCTCGTGGCTTAGTAATAACCAGTGATCGGAGTAGGTAGATTGATTTGAAGAATAACATGGATAAGTCATTTTCCCGGAAAGTAATCCCGGTGTTTCCGGATTCAGTTAAATATTGTTAATGTTGGTAGTGATATTATTACTACTCAATTCATTTAAAGGAACGAGTGAGCTACCTGGTATCGTCGCCGGGCGTACGCATTGTTTTGATACCGGTCAGTTCACCACCCATGATCCCTTGCTCTGATTGGTCGTTGGGTTGTGTCAAATCGTGACTGTATAACGTTTAAAAAAATTATGAACAACATAATATTGCTCATTTTAATACAATTCCTACCTAAGTTCCGTTTTTTTTTTAATAATCAAACCATTTCGAAAATCCGGAGGAATGTCCATATTAATATATACATTTCGGATCAATGACCCCAATTCAATCTACCTACTCCGATCTCTGGTAATAACAGCCATACGGGTCGATTTATCAGGTTAAGCTACGCTTGCCGCGGTCGGTCCGTGGATGGGTGACCATATTTACATACCGAGACCCCTCAGCGCCTCGAAAAGCACGTTAAGCCGTTGGTCTTGGCTGTCATTTTTGGATCTTTGACAGTCGTTAGATGTTGTCAGAACCTCTAAAGTGTGACGACCAGTCTTACCAAGGGTTATCATGTTACCCAGTAACTGGGTTGTGGAGGTCAGATAGGCTGTCGCTCCTTGTAAAATACTGATATTCAGCTACATCCGGTTACACTGAAAGCTGACCACAAAAAGAGTTGGAAAAAGACTAGGCATATTCATTGAAATAACGCTAAGTGATAAACATTCACAAGTGAAGCTAATAAAAAGGTGTTTAACATCTCATAGACATATAAATGACCTTACAATAGTTCAAAGAGGATCTAATGTGTACACCTAACATTTGTCACTGAAGTGTGAAATAATGTTAACGACCCAAAAATTCATGGTCACTAACACGAAATGAATCGAAAAGGTTCACTTCACACAAAAGAAATAAAGTAATTAAAATTGTGAACTTTTATTATTTTTTCTCGTCCGCATCACTGTCAACAGGATGAGTGCCCAAAAGGGTGGCAGCATTGCCACGTTATTTGACAATGCTCATTTTTTGGCATGTGTGATCAGAGGATCACGTGAAGAGTGGACCAACAACTAGGAGATGACACGAAAAACTTATAGTTAGGTCTAATGATCCAGTCAAAAAGAGAGAATGAGAGACAGTTGTGGCCCAGTAGTAACGGCTCCGACTTACGAGTTGTACGTCGTGGGTTCAAACCCAGTCAAGCTTACTTTGTGTAATTTATTTCATCACCACTGCTCTCAAAACGGTGAAGGAAAACATCGTGAGAAAACCGGCATGTCCTAGAACCAAAAATTCGAGGATATGTGACATTTACTAACCTGAAAAGAGAGGAGGCCTGTGTCCCAGCAGTAGGAACATTATCAGCTGATTATGATGATGAATTGGATTCTCTGTCTGGAAATTATACTTCATCCTCACATCTGCTTTTTCCTTTGCCTAACCCATTGGGGAAACCAGGTGTGATGTTATATTATGTTTTGTAAATTTGCAAAATATAACATTCGTGAGCCTTCTGATTTCTTCATTTGTTTGTTATCATTTGTCACGAGTTCCAGTGTCAAGGGCATTTCGAGTTTCACACGTAATTTATAAAAGTTGAGTCCATTATACAATGGACTTAATTTTTATAAATTACGTGTGAAACTGGATCCATATGGATCCAGTTTATTACGAATGTTAATGTATATTTTCGGAGCAGCACGTGCACGGTATTTGACTAAATTGTTGCTATTATAAATTGTGGATGTAGAAAATTGTGTTTGCCTGTTGTCAATATAGCTTTTAGTGCTGCAGTGATGTATCAAAATTGCTAACCTATGTTAATCTATCGCTGTTTGCTTGTTTTGCTGAACTTGGCCTTTTTGGTGCAGCCGTGAGCAGCACTTACCTGCTAATTTCTTACATCGGTCTTTATACTTTCTATTTGTTTTTTTTATTAGTTGCTATCTGATGTATGTATTTGGTGTATTGTGTGTCTTTTGGTCTGTGCTAAATAAATGTTTTTTCTTTCTTTCTTTCATTCTTTATTAGACTTATATTGATGAAGAAAATCAATAGATTCTTCTTCTTCGTGGCGCTAGCACGACTGTATTTCAGATCTTGTTGACAGCGCAGAGGTCACTTTGACTGTGTGTCTTGGTACACAGAGGGCAGGATAGGAGGTGGAGCAGTCAGTGACATAGCTCCACATACACACCCTGCTGCCATTTCGTCGAGGTAACCCCGATTTACCAGTTTGGAGTTACATCTCCCACTTGTAGATACAATATTGCGTTCTTGTGTTGCAAATGTTAAAAGAGTTTCATATTTTTTTATGTAATACTTTCTAACTGCAAAAATGTTGTTTTGGATCCCAGTCACTGTTTAACTTTCCAACCAACTTCAATTTAATTCGACAGAGAGGTAAGAAAGGCTAAATGTTTTTTCATATCATACACAAGTAAACAAACCTGAAAAAATAAATCTTTTTAATCTCAAGCGTGACCAATACTTAAACGCTTAACCATATACATACATATACAAATGGCAACCACGTGTATATAATAACTATTTCCTTTCCATGCCGATGTGCTGACGTAACACCCATACAATGCACTTAATGGGAAATGACATCACTCGGCGAGTAATTTAAATGGCGGCCATTACACAGTGTGATGACCTCTTGAGAAACAGATGGATGTATAGATATACTGCGGTTTTGCAATTGTTTTACGTGAAGAGGTAAATCAATCATTAGGTGACTGGATTTTTCGAAGCTATGACCACTTTAGGATAAATATCGTGAGGAAAGTTTTGAGTATGAATATCGATGGCTGTAAGAGTAGGGGAAGACCAAAGAAACGATGAATGGACTGTATGAATGATGACATGGTTAGAAAGGGAGTGACTACCGAGATGACGACAAATAGAGAAGTCATCATTTACCTAGCCTTTTCCCAACTATGTTGGGGTCGGCTTCCAGTCTAACCGGATGCAGTTGAGTACCAGTATTTTACATGGAGCGACTGCCTATCTGACCTCCACAAACCAGTTACTGGGTAATAAGAAACCTCTTGGTAAGACTGGTTGTCAGACTTTTGAGTATGAATGTCGATGGCTTTACGAGTAGGGGAAGACCAAAGAAACGATACATGAACTGTGTGAATGATGATATGGTTAGAGAGGGTGTGGCTTCTGAGATGACGACTAATAATAATAATAATATAATAATATCCCTGGACATTTCACACAGCGCCATCTAGTCCCAAGCTAAGCAATAAGACTAATAGATAAGTATGGAAGAAAAAGACATGTTGCGCCAACCACAAATAAATTAGGATTAGCCAATAAGGGCAGGAGAATGGTGATGGTGATGTCCACTTTTGGAAAGATGGCTTTGATAGCTTTGTTAAGTTTTTTGGCTGCCCAAAAGTTCTTGTCTCTCTCTGAATAAATGCTTCTTTGGTAGTCTATTGTAGAATGTTCGTGACATTGGTAAAAAAGTGATGGGTCTTTTACAAAAGCCACTAACATTGACTTGAAACTTGTTGGAAGATCTGGACAATATACCAAGCAAGCGCAAATGGCGAAAAAGCAATGGTTTTGGCCTGCGGTGGGACAAAGTAGTCGGTGGATTATGATATTCCGATCCAATACAAATTGTTTTGTACCACATCGCAAAGCCATACCAAATCACTACCATCTATGCAATTTAACCACAGATATACAAGTATATCTTCACCAACATCTTAATTATAGTCATGATGCCTCAAACAGGAAGGCATACAAATTGAAGCTGACTAGTAATAATATTTTAATACTAAGGCCTCGTCCAGGGTGAATGCGCATGACTAGAGCGGTAGCGGACGCGATTTGGGGATCACGGTGCATTGCGAGTTGTAGCGGGCAGTAGAGGCTTAATTCTTAATCTCGGATAATTTATGTCCACTTGCCACTTGCTGAACTATTGTGTAATCTAAAGTTGATTTTTGAGTGACCATTTGTAATAAAAAGATCCTAAATAAATTTTGGTTGCAATGGAATTTGAACTTAGTTTTGTTTAACGTCGAGTTTATTGTTCCAAAACTTAATAACTTTCTGAGATTCAGAATTCAAATACAGACGTGTTTCTACAGGGTAAAACAATAGACGATTGCTCGCTAGCTAGGTCGCTCATGCCTGTTTTTTACTAATATACCGAAATGAAATGTGTAAAAATTAAAAAATTACTTAGCACGAAACAAAAAACATTTCAGATATCACTAGGCAATAACTAAAGGTGCGAACCTGATTCGCCGATGTATAATTAGTACTTAGGCAACTCGTACGGGTTGTCTAGCATTAGATTTCTCACAATATTGACAGAACTGAATTTGACTTCAAACCCACAGACAAATGCCAGAAATGTAGATATCAAATATTATTAGTTGCCTACTGAGAAACGAATGGCGACACAGGAGTGGTTGCTTTGGGGCCGTCTCCACGAGCGAGAGAATCGCGGCGGAATTATCGTCGTGCCACGTATTTTTATACAGATTTTTATCTCTTAGAACGTGTCTCCACACGGCGATATCAAACGCGGCGTGAATTGAATGGCACGACGAGACTATCGCGGCGATTCTCTCGCCCGTGGAGATGGCGCTTTAGCGATCTGCTTTCGGTAGACATTACCTAAATAGGCGTTGCTAAACTTTACGTTAGTAGCTGGACTAAACTAAAGAAAGAAAGAAAAGACATTTATTTGGCATTTTGGCACAAACTAAAAGACACACAATACACCAGGTACAGATACACCTAATGCGACAGGCATTAGATCTTAGTTTAGTCGAGCTACTCTAGGACGCACTTAGCCATCAAAATGCGAATATTTGATATTTAGGATTGATTTAGCTTAAGTTTCTTAGTTGAGGGGCAGAGGTGGCCCAGTGGTAACGGCCCCGACGAGTTGTTGGTTGTGGGTTTGAACCCAGGTAGGTTTTACTTTGTGTAAATAATTTAAACACCACTGCTCGCCATAACTGTAATAGAGAATGTGACATCTACCAACCTTTACTGGGCCCACGTTGTAGAGAACAGCCTACGCCCTCTCAAAGAGAGGAGGCCTGTGTCCCAGCAGTGGGAACATTATAATTAAGCTCTGACTTAGCTGATTTTAGTGAAGTCGGGCATCGGTCTCGTCAAACGCCCGTCATAGTCACGTCAGTATGGACCCAAACAACAGTTTCATAATATTCGATCTGTCGCGCCCGCTCATGGGGAACTCGCTTAAGCTCCTCACCCTGACCGAGGCCTCGACGTGACTGCGTAACATCCTCCGACCGGTCACCGGCAGCCGTCTAGCTGTTACGTATTACGACTATTTATAGAATAGCCATTGAGTATTGCACTGAGTCCAGATATTATTAGTTACATAGTTGTTTTTTCTGGTTATTGTAAAAGTAGAAGACTAATTTTTCGACTAGTCATTGTGTATTGCATTGAATTTGTCTAGGTTTTAAAATTTCTTGTTGATGTAACTTGCGGTTGGAAAGAATTGCTGGAAAATCTATAATTTGTTTCGTAATTTTTAACATCAGTTTTTATTTTGTGTAAACATCACAGACATAATTGGTATCGATGTCTAAACACAATAAAACATAAACTCAAACACAAAGCATTTATTTCAATAAAACCATTTACAGGCACATTCGAATTGTCAAAATTAAGTATTCGGTCAGTTATTCAGAAAGTTGAAGCTAGTTGCCCATTCCAAAACGTAGATCTCTATGGAGACGAACGGGCAAGAAACTACAAGGACACTCTTTTAAATAAAGATATTATTACAAAATCCTGGGTACATTACTCTTGTTGCTTCTATACGTGAGAACAATGTAAAAAAAACAAATGAAGAAACAATTCAAAATATTAGATTAAAAATAAGCCCAGGGGCTGCAGTCTGGACATTCATAGCGATCGCTTTACGACCGAATTCGGTCGCAAAGTCCTGGCACTCTATACATTACTCTTGTCAATCCGGGACTTTGCGACCGAATTCGGTCGTAAAGCGATCGCTATGAATGTCGAGACTGCAGCCCCTGGCAGTTAAGAAATTACCAGTCTCAACCGACGGCGCCCGTTTACGAACATGACATATTTCTCAACTAATATTTCAAGTTACAACGCTACAAGCGATCTTTTATTTTATTTTATGGTTTTTTATTCTATACTCATCAAGTCTGCAGAGTTTTGCTAGCTAATTTAATATGACCCTGTATATATCCTCTTACTACATCTCTCGAGAGGGAGTGGGCCGTAATCCACCACGCGGGCCCAGTGCGGGTTGATAGATGTCACAGGTCTTCGAATTTTTGGTTCTAGGACATGCCGGTTTCGATGTTTTCCTTCACCGTTTTGAGAGCAGTGGTGACGACATTTACACAAAGTAAAGCGCCTGTTAGGGTTCGAACCTACGACCTCTATTTCGTAAGTTACGTTACCACTGAGCCACCACTGCTCAACTGGGCAACCAATTCAATAAAATTGTTAAATACTCTTCTTAATACTTCATATAAAATTCTGAAACATGCCATGAAATACCGTGTACGACCCAATATCACTTGAAATGTATAAAACATTTTACGGTCTTATTTATGAGTTGCGTCGTCACTGGGTATATTTGTTGTCGTAAACATTTCGTTAATAACTGCTGCTAAGAAGAAGCAGTAGGTGTGGAATTAATTTCATGCTTTGGAGGTAGGTTTTATTAACAAATCATGTTTGTACGAAGTCATAAGTTGCGGTAACAACATGTTAGGACTTTAAGCACAAGTATCTTTCGCCGATTCTTTTGTTTACAAACTGAACTAAATTTAAGTTCATTGCATCTTTATCTTTCTATTTCATTAAGAAAAGGACAGAAGATAAATATTAGTTTAGTCCTGTCAAATTAAGATAATCCATATACATAGACAGTTTACACGTGATTAAAAACATGGCTACTAAAAATACGTCAATTTACGTCAGGCGCTGACTTATTTGACAGGACTAAACTAATATTTATCTTCTGTATTTTTCTTAATGAAATAGAAAGAAAAAGATGCACTGAACTAAAATTTAGTTTAGTTTGCGAACAAGGGAATCGGTGCCATTGCCTGCCTTGGTTTAGCGGTCGATTCTCAGCAGGATAACTGCGTAGCTCACAATATCAGCAGCAATGGATTTCATTTGACAGTTCGATAAAATCAATTGCTTTATTTACGTTGCTGAACAGACAATTTTTTCGAACATATGAAGCAATGGATTAGCAATTTGCTTCAAAATTGTTCAGATTCAGATTGATCGACACGAATCATTTCAACACGTAAATAACGCAATGAATGTTGTTGAACTGTCAAAATGAAACAGATTCCGATTGATCGTGTGTTACGCAATTAGGGTGCGGGTTGGGCAGACTTATTGGGTTTTTTCAGTCAGGAATTTTTCAGAAGTACCCCGGAGGGTTGTTAACTGCAAAAAGATAGGCCCTTATTACATGGAACTTAAACATAACTGGCGAAATTTGGATGTAAAAGCTCTTATATATCACCAAAGCCATAACTGATTCTCAAAAATTTCAGTCATGTTGTCAAGTTGAGCTACTGAATGACAAAACACAGTGGCGTTACGGTTCAAAATAAAATTAGATAGCAATTTTAACGATTTCCCTAACGATAACATTACAACCGGGTTTCCATTTCATTTGCATGCTATTTAAAAACAATTTTATATCACGATTTGACGGTATTTGAGTTTTTATTACTGACTTTGAACTACTTAATTTAGTTAAGACGTACCGTATCTTTTAGGTACAAACTAACTGTTATTATTTTATTCGACAGGGTAGGTTCTTCTGTATAATACACAGGGTGGCAGGGACATCTAAGCGCAAACTCTAACCATGGATTCAGTACATGATTCTGAAACCCCCTTGAAACTTTTTGCCGGTTATAAAAAAACAGCTGTTTCAAAGGAAAGTGCAATAGCCACTTACGCGGTCAAAATGTATGGAACAGTAATTTTTTCTTTAAATATTTCAACGCCATTGTGCGCTGTAGTTGGTGTACCAAATAATTAAATACATTCTGCTAACTCCCCAATCAAAAAGCTAAACAAATACCGCTCAGCCGGCCGCACAATTCCAAACTGCACATTCTAGTTTGCCTAACATTGTGAAACTGTCGTATCAATCGGGCGTGTTAGTGCAAAACACGGTAGAACCGGTTACTATTGCACCGCGCTGTACTATTGCAACCGCTGATTAGAGAAATGGGGCAGATATGGCAGGGGTGGAATTGTTATCATATAACCTACCTACAGGGTGGGAAGGACATCGACGCGCAAACTGCAACATGAATGTCATTGTTCGAGGTGTCGGTAGTGTGAAATGCTGGTGTGTGGTACAGTCAACAGCAAAAGTAGATGATCAAGATCAGAAATTTAATACTAATGAACGGAGTTCGCAGCTATATGACAGCTGTACTAGTAGTAAATGTTTGGTATAATTTACAATCACATACTTTTGAATCACTTCGACGCCACACAGTTCTGACGCCAACTCCGTTCATTAGTATTGAATTTCTGATTTTGATCATCTACTTTTGCTGTTGACTGTACTACTCAGCAAACCCGCACGACTGCCTTTCTTTTACTGGACTTTAGGTGGTTTTGATTTCCAGGAGATGAGGGATAGGAAAAACGATAAATAACACGCACTTGTTACCTTGAATGCGAATCCGAACACTGTTTTATTTTTACTGACAATGCAGTGTCACAAAACCACTGACAGACTATCAGTCAAAATGACAGTAGTAAAATGTTACAATGTGTGAATATTAACTAAAATGATGCAACTTCCAACAGTCATGTCAGCACTTGAGTCTAGACGCGGCGTAGGAATGTTTCATTGGTTCTAAAAAATGCATTAAATTAAGACAAGCACACCGTAATGGTTGATATATCTAAGCATTTTGTCTAATTAGCTTTTAAAATCGAATCGAAAGACGATCATCATTCTCCCGCCCTTATCTAAATTTATTTGGGGTCGACGCAACATGTCTTTTTCTTCCATACTTCTGTATTAGTCGTCATCTCGGTAGTCACACCCTTTCTAACCAAATTATTATTCACATAATACATTCATCGTTTCTTTGGTCTTTCCCTACTCTTCATTCATACTCAATACTTTCTTCACGACAAATCCTCATTCCTCTGTATCACATGCCCATATCATGTAGAAAGACGATATCCCACCAAAACATTTCTTATAAAGTAGGTTGCCCTGACTTACCTACATAATGCTTTCACTGTTAAATAATTATTAAGTCTAATGTAGAGCCAAGCTACTAACCGTCCGATCAGGACCAGACCCGTGCCGGACGGCGCGTATGTGTTCCACGCGCGCCTCAAAGAGATGTCAGCAGAAGTGACGGGGCCCGACAGGGCCGAAGCCTGCCAGGGTAGCGGGATTGTCCGAAAGGGTTACCGCTGCCCTGGAACATAAAGGGCTAAGGAAGGAACACGGGTGGGTTTTAGTCAGTAAGAGTCTGACGCTCCCTCCTGCTCCACCCAGAGCGGGAGGAGTCATTTGATGATTTCCCATCCTCAAAAAAAAAAAAAAGCTACTAACTCTACAAGGTCCAACTCTTAGTCCCGTATTACAGAACCAACTCAAGACATGTCACGTCATGCATTACTTAAAACAATAATTTTATTATAGTTTCAACCAATGAAATAGCTCTAAATTAGTTTTAAGTAATGCGTGAGTCTTGAATGAGGTTTTGTAATATGGGCCTTAATCTTGGATCTTTGATCTTGGTCAAAAGGTATGGCTTGAAACTCGAAGATGTAGCAATAAAGGCTTGGGAACTGGATCTCATTAAAATATACATTGACATGTCTCTCCAATTTCTATAATCTAAGGCAAAACCACAGTGCGCTGCGAAGCAGCTGGCTTATGATTCAGACGTGCAGTATTGTTTGTACCTACTCCAGAACGAAACTTGCTGTGATTTCGCTAAATAAACAAGACCGAAGTTTGTACTAATAGCGGTAGATGCAAATCAAAACATTTTTGTTTAACAAACATTATGTTGGTATACAGAGTGTTTGGTAGCTTTTTGTGCCTCGTCGTCGATCTTTGACAGCCGTTACCAGTCTGGCAACCAGTCTTACCAAGGGGTGTCCTATTACCCAATAACTGGGCTGTGGTATCGCTTCATGTAAAATATTGGTATTAAGCTGCATCCGGTTAGACTGGAAGCTGACCACAACAAAGTTGGGAAAAGGATAGGCAGATGATTTCTTCTTTCTTATTTATTTATTTCTTTCCGAGGCATGGAGGGGTCTCGGTATGTAAAGATGGTCACCCATCCACTGACTAACTGCGGCAAGCGTAGCTTAACCTGATAGATCGACCTGTGCCGCTATTATTATTTAGCCACGGGCCAATCCAACAACTGACATCCCCAATTTTCCAAAAAATGGTGTCGATCCTTCTACCAAACAACCTGTATAGCGTTAGTTACAGATTGTTAGTCGATCGATTTTCTCACTAATCAGATGGCAATCGCTTTGTTCATCTTGCGTCTGGTTAGACTAGACACTGAACTTAATGTTACTGGTGGCATTAATTGGGTATTTCTTGGGTACCTACACTACCTACCTTACGAAATGAGGTAATTAATAATACTGTTATCTTTACTTGAACAAGGTTTATATTATTATTAAAAGCCTGTAATGTTCCACTGGAGAGCAAAGGCCTCCCAACTCCTATTGCTCTGGCTAAAGGCCTTATTGTAATAGCCCAGTTAAGCAGCCGACAACCTTACAAGTTGACCTGCGAGATGCAGCTATTCAAAAAATATACAACTAGTGCCCTAAGTACTAAGCTCACAGAAAAACAATATTCACAACAACATTTTTTTTATTAAGTAAGAGTGTAAGTCGATAAGGATAGTCCCAAAATTCATAATTGCCACTTAGGTTCCTACAGCATACCTACAACCCTACAAGGTTACACCACAAAGAATAGCATACTATATAGGCATAACACCAAAGTTGAAAGGTCAATGACCGAAGAAGTACCTACTCCTCACATACCTACAGAACACCTAACATTTTCATGCACACGAGGACAAAACTGCGACACAACAGCAAATAGCAACTAATTCTGCGAAAACGATATATCCAACACCGCATACACCAATTCTAAGAAGCAATTCCATTAGTATATCAGAAGTAGGTCAAAAACTCCATGCTATCACCTCATGGGAAGCCATGGTAACTGCAAAACATAGGGCGAAGTTAGGCCAGGCTTGTGTAATGACTATGACTATAGAATAAGTATAGCGGGTTCAAACGGTAAGGGTTATGCAATGGAAGGTGTGGTGTGAGTGGTAGCGGAGAGGCTGGTGTTAGAAATGTTGCTAGACTTTTGATATAATCTATTGCTCTGGCTGAAGGCTTTATTGTAATAGCCCAGTTAAGCAGCCGCCAACCTTATACGTTGACCTGCAAGATGCAGCTACTCATAAAATTTACAACAAGTGCGAGTCGGGGTCGCACACGAAGGCTTCCGTACCACAAGGTAAACAATGCCGAAAAAAGTCTCTTGTATGTCGAACATTTAATTTTTCACTTTATTTTATTTTTTTATTATTGGTTGTTAGAGCGGCAATAGAAATACACACTGTGAACATTTTAATTGTCTACCTATTACGGTACAGTCCACTGACAGACAGACGGACGGACAGCGGAGCTTAGTAATAAGGTTCCATGTACACTTGTTGGGTACGGAACCCTAAAAAAAGACATATTCTTCGTTGAGCAAGTCTTGCTTGAGTCGATACGGTTACTGCACGCCAAGTTCTTAGAAGTCTTCAAAAGTGATGCAGGGCAGTCGTGATCAAGCTGTCAATCTTAACACGTCCATTAAAGGTGTTTCCAGTTCGACAGACCGTAATACTTTTTCTATATTGACAGCGTGACCACTAAAGCACCCATTGCTGAGAAATAAACGTCAGAAACACAAACAAAATCAGAAGGCCAATCCTTATATAATCCTCATCATTCAATGTCAAAAACTTGACAGAAATCTAGTTAAAGAAGTATTTTTGACAGATTGATTAATCGGACATTGTCCTCAGAACTGGTTTCAATGGAATGAAGAATAGTTTAAGCAAAATAAAAATCAATAAACCCTTTTTGAAGCCAAATACCCATTTTACTAATGATTCACAATGAATAACGAGTGATTAATAATAAAATTAGCATCTAGATCTAGAGCAAAATAACGCCCAGCTGTTTTCGCCAACACTGCAACCACAGTGTGTGTGGGTAAACCGGTCGGTGAGGAAACTGCAGTAAGCCACGTGGGTCGCACTCAACTGTTGTCGTTGTCAGCTCGCTGCAACTTAACTGAACCATTAGAATCATTTCTTATGTTGCAGATTAGGTAAGGCATTTCCTGCATCATACGGAAAGGAACTTGCTACAATTTTTGTTATTCCTGTTGTTTCTACATTTTGATATAGGTATTTCTGTTAACTTTAAAGCAGATTGAGTATGATTTACAGAGATTCTACTTGGTCCTAGACTGAGGAAAGTATATAGAATAGATTTTTTTTCTAAAACTTATTTATTTACCATTTATGTACACACATATATAAACAGATAATGAAAAACAGAACAGAAAAAATAGGTACAGATGTGATGTTTATTTCATAGGAAATAATTTACTTAAATAATAATAATAGATTAAAGAGAAAAGATTTGATTTTTTGTATGTGTGTTTGTTACGGTTTCACGATAAAGCGACTTAACGGATTTGGATAGACCATGACCTGTAGTAGTATATAGGTAGGACATACATTTTATCCCGATATTCTCACAGGATCGAGACTTATTCGGGTGAAACTGAAGGGCACAGCTGGTTCTTAAATAAGAAAAAGCAGTGAAAAAGTTTACATTGGGTAGGTTGGAGAGGATTCTCTTGTCAATAATCTAATATACCATTTTACAAACATTCCTATAAAGCATTATGAAACACAAATGAAGAAGAATAATCAAAACCAAAGTCTGCACACACAGATATTACAAAACAACCAAACACTGCATAAGAAAGAGCTCCAAAAACTATCACAGAACAAGAGCAAATAATCCATTTCAACGCGTTACAAATAATAATAGGAACACAAAGAGGTCGAACAAAGCAGAAGCCAACAGAAAGCAAATAATAAAAATGTGAGTCACCAAGCAAGTAAAGCAAGGAACTCATAAGGGTACAGAATGAAAATAAAATCCTAGCCTTTATGTTGGTATACGAGGAAGCTTAAATTTTGTTGTCCAATATTGGTTTGAAGAAGTTACACAATGTACGTACAGTCGGTGGAAGATTTTCTGTGATTGTGAAGCTAAAAGCTTTATTTTTGATCGGAGCTTTTCTATTTAACGGAGTACTCGCGTAGATACTGTGTTTCTTTCTGTACTTTGATTTAATTGTGGCAGTTGCCATTGTACACTTTTGTGCTTTAAATCTACTGCCTTTTTTATATAAAAATCCACAAATTCTGGGATATCAGCTACTTTTTCTCTTATATCAGCATAAAGAACATTATAGTTACATCGTCATCATCATTATTTCAGTCCGGAATAGAGAAAAAGAGAGAAAAAGTATGTATTGTGACTAGCACAGGAAGATCACAAACTAAAGTGCTAGACTAAGCACTCTAACGTGTTCCTATACGCGGACGACATGAAGGTTCATAAGATTATACGTGATATCTCTGATACTAACCAGTTGCAAACTGATCTTAATAGGTTTAAAGAATATTGCAAACATAATTTGCTACAATTGAATGCCTCTAAATGTTTTCATATGACCTTCACGCGCCAGTCTATAGTAAATTCAATCTATAGTCTCAACCGACTAACCTTGGGCAAAGTTGACAGCATTAGGGATTTAGGTATTACACAGGATAGCAAATTAATATTTGATCATTGACAGTATCGTGAGCCGGGCCTCGAAAGCACTAGGATTTGTAATCAGAACCTCAGCCTGTTTCCGTTCTCTGAAACCGATTAAGGTTTTGTACTATTCGTTCTTGCGTAGCGACTTGGGGTATGCATCACAAGTCTGGAACCCTCAATATGGGATCTACAATTCGCGCATTGAGGGTATCCAGAAAAAGTTTCTGAGTTATCTTGATTATAAGGCACACCAATTATCGATGGATTACAGTCACCGTTGCAACAGGTACCACTTTCTGCCACTGGATCGTAGGCGACTCATTAATGATGTGTGTTTTTTGATTATAGTAGCAAATGGCTCGATCGACTGCCCTGAACTATTGGCAAAGTTAGCATTACGCACTAACAATATTAGACTACGTGAAAGGCCGCTTCTAGGTGTGCCTTCTGCCACTACTAATTATAGGCCTAATGCTTTTCTTATAAGAAGCGCTCGAAGCTTCAATGATGTATCTTCTGAACATGATATTGACTTATTTTGCACTAAGATAAGCATAGTAAGGTCGCTCTTAGCCAAATATTTTTTTGTGAATGATGCGACAGCTAGTGGTTCTTAAACTCATATGTAGCAACATAAATACTTAAATAAATATAACTAACCTAACCTACTTACTTACGTACACAATGTACTTTAATTGTTCGGCTTTAAGTAATCGATATGTTATATAACTGTGGAGGCTTGTTATTAGCAACTTGATAATGTAATTGTGTTGTTGTTACCTATTATTTGTAATTTGTCTGTAAGCCTTCTTAAAAGTAATAAACAAATTAAACATGATCATAAAAAACTAAATTATATAAAAAGAAAGTAAAAAAAAACAGAAATACTATTTTTCAAACTACACTATTGTAGTTTGAAAAATATTAAACAGCCATAAAAGTTTACTGCCCAATGTGCATTGGATTTGCCTGATAATATATGAAATGGACTATAGGAAAACATCGTGATAAAATTGACATGTCCTAGAACCAAAAATTCGAAGACTTCCACCAACCCGCACTTTGGGTTACGGCCCATTCTTTCTCCTGAAACCCTGTGTCCCAGCTGTGGGAAATATTCAAGGCTAGACTATGCTATGCTAGAAGAAATGTATTAAAAAATCACGAATCCAGAATATACAATTCTTCTTTAGTTACTTTAACTTTATCCGACTGTACGTAAGTTTCACCGGTCCAATTGGAAGCAACTCGCTTGTGCAATCTTTGCCCGGACGTAAACAAAACTAGAAATTGTAGTTTATGTTAGTTTTTGTTAAGTTTTTGTTCTGAAACCTGTACCTTGTACCTAGATTTATATCTGAGCGGGAATCGAGTGGGGAAAGTATTGAGTGAGATCTTAATGAAACGAAGTCTTGGTTTTAGACATGTTTTTGTGAATTTGATTCTCATTTAGCATCAAGATCTTTGTTGATGGTGACATTGTTGATTTTGGTACTATTAGAGTCATTATTATCATTGATAGTATTAGAAATTGAATTAAGAAAGTCTCCAGTATTTGTGAGTTTCTGAAGCACTATGTCAAGCTTTTACCTTTATAAATTGAATTGATGATTCATACTTGAATTGATTATGACATAATCTAGAGAGTATATTACAGACTGTTTTGAACGTATAACTATAATGTTAATAATTTAAGTAGCTTTTAGTTATTCTTGTGTTTTTTGTTTGTTAATTTCGAGACTGAGTCTACCGTCATTTTTTCTTTTTATGGGGTCTTTTAAGTCTAAATGTTTAAAACAGTATCATAATTGCGTAAAACACTATCAATCTCAATCTGAATCTTTTTGAAGGATATTGCTAATCCATTGCTTCACATGTTCGATTTTTTTTTCTACATAACAAGGTAAATAACGCAATGAATGTTGTTGAACTGTCAAAATGAAAGCCATTGTTACTTTTAGTATGTTACGTAATCACCCCTCTGGTTTGTTAATAACATTAGGAATTCTAATCGCACTATTACGTTATTATCCTTCACATTAACTTCCAAGGATTATAGAAAAACCGTGCAAATGTAATCAATGAATGATACACGTAAAAAAATTAACTCACGAAGTACGAAATAACTTCTCAATTATTTCGCCACTACACAACAGCATAGACCAGCTCCCACGTACTTAGATACGGAACTGCAATACATAGATACGTACAATGTACATACGTATCACATACCTACACGCATCATCCTATTGAGAACAGTGCAATGGTCTCTGGTCACGAGCGGGGTCAAGAATCGCATAGAGTAATGTAATAATAGATGCACCAAGTAGGTTTTATTGTGGCGTTCGATTCGATGACTCTAGGAGGATAATAGTTTGAGGTTATGTGGAGCGGATAAGATTATATGAGTACGTATTTATTTTAATGGCAGGAAAATGTTGTTTTGTTACAATTATTGTAGTCTTTATGATTGTTATTTTTTATTGTTTGTATGAGATGTTTGTATATTATTGAAAATACAAAATTTTAAAGAAAATACATAATTTGACACAGAATAAATGGAAAGTGTACTGTATGGCAAAATAAGTGGAAATTCTACAGTTTCTTGCGAATAATATATTATAAGTAAAATGTTTGATAAAACATGAAAGTTTATTTCTAAGTCAAAACTTTCATTGTCATTATTAGTTTATTTAATAACTAGCTGCGCCCCATGGTTTCACCCGCATATATCACGATCACGAGAGAACATCGGGATAAAAAGCATCATATGTCCTAATCCAGGTTATGTGCCAAATTTCATTCAAATCCATTCAGCCGTTTTTGCGTGAAAGCGTAAACAAACATATAAAAAACCAAATCTTTTCTCTTTATAATTTTGGTTTAGATAATTCCTAACATAAAGATCACATACTGTACCTTATAGCATTCAATGTCTTACAATCCCTCATTATTCCCCTTTATCGTGGTACCGTATTAATATCAGAATACCGTTGCATTCACGGACCGCTCGCGAATGGCCTTGCTCTATCAGTATAATGTTGAGGTAGGACCGATAATGTCTCGTTCATTCGTTCGTTCAATGGGTACCAGCGTAACATAGTTCTGGAATGAAGTCATTGCTGGAAGATTGTGTAATCTTTTATTATGCAAGTATGTAGGAGTAGGGTTGGTTGTGAAGGAGTTCGTCGGTATGCGTATACGTACTTATTCGATTTCTTTTGAATTTCAGATGCAACATTTACTTTTTATGATCAACTCAGCTTTATATTCCTGAAATGTTTCAGGTATACAATACGCGCGCGAGTTCATTGGTAGATACAATGGCCTGAAAAAAAAACAAAAATTATTATAACATGTACATTTTATTTTTTAATACTCTTATTAGAATACGATTATTTTTTAATTATTAATGAGTTATCTATAATAAGAAAGTACCTGTGCATTTTCAGGTCAGGGAAATTAATTCTGTATTAAATTTTCACTTAAGGTTCTCTAACATGGTGTTTGGCAATTCAGCAGAGGTCCACGCTCAAGGTTTGCCAGAGAGTTATGGAACGAAGTATTCTGGGTCTTAAACTTGTTGACCGGGTTAAGAAAATCACTAAAATAACTGAAGGCTTATTCTCGTAATTTAAAACGTTTAAAATCTAGTCGCAGTCTCATCTCGGCGACAAACAAATGTCAAAAACTTGTCAAAATATTGGGAATTTAGACATATTTTTGACAGATTGAGATTGAGATCAGATGAACATTTTTAAAATTACAAGAATCGCCCCTCTGATATCGCTCGGAAAGCGAGTTTAAATGGAATTGGGCTGGACACATCTAGCGCATGTCAGACGATCAACGGGCCAAACTTACGACCCAGTGGGTCCCGCTGAATGGCAAACGACATCGCGGCAGGCCCAGAAGGAGATGACGGGATGAGCTGGACTCCTGTAATAAAAATTGGTCTTTGGCAGCTCTAGACAGAGAGAGGTGGAATCAGAGTAAGAAGGCTTTTTAAAAAAATAAAAAATGTACACTCTACATCAATGTACCGTGTTATAGCCACTTCATAAGTGGTTATTTGAATATCCGTACAATTTAAAATGGTAGTCAATTTGATAAACAATCCCTAACTTTACCTACCTATGTGTAATTCTGGCAGTAGGCATAAAATGAATCGGCGTCCCCTCTATCACATGATAATATTAGTCTGCGGTTACTATTGCACTTATGCTCTACCCGTCCGATGCCCTTGCCCTATCACTGTTGTGTTGAGGCAGGCCCGGCGTTTTACTTTTAATGTAGTATTACTATACGCTTGTATTTCAAGAGGGTTAGCAGATATCCACCATCATTCAACGTGACTTTATGTTCGTAAATGTCAACTTTTCTTCATACGTGGGTGCCATCGTCATTATCAGTCAGTCGAAAAAGATACACAGCAAGGTCTCTCCCAAGCGTCGCCACATCGACAGGTCCTGTGCGCATCCAGCGGATTTTTCTTCCTGATGTGTAATTTAAGTTAAAAGCGATAAAGTATGCGGTCTTTTTTCTCTTTAGTTTATTAAATAAGCTCTATGAGTTGCTAAAATATTTTTTGGGGTTAGATCTGTACCAGATATTTTACTAGGCTTTGTAGGTAAATCCAAGACTTGTGTTTTTTGTTAAAATATTTATATTGTGTTTTTTGTTAAAATATTTATATTGTGTTTTTTGTTAAAATATTTATAGTGTGTTTTTTGTTAAAATGTTTATATTTATTGTTTTTCTTGTTTTGTCCCGCTTAATGACAAACGACATCGCGGCAGGCCCAGACGGAGATGGCGGGATGAGCTGGACTCCTGTAATAAAGATTGGTCCTTGGCAGCTCTGGACAGAGAGAGGAGGAATGAGTAGGGAGGCCTTTGCCCAGCAGTGGGACAGTAACGGCTGATAAAAAAAATCTTGTTAAGGATTTTGACCCCACATTGATTCTTTAGAAAGTTTTGTAGGTTAGTTCCAGTCAGGATCGACTTATTCAAAGAACAAGTTAACTATACAAAAAAAAGTCTAGTCTAGGTACTCAAATAGATTCTTTTTGCTTAGCTACTTATCGTATTGTAATGGACTTTAGCGGCCGTTGACCCAGGCTGGTCTTGTACGATATTTTACGGTAAAAAGTTAAAACCACACGTCAACATCCCACTGTCCATACGATCAAAAACAAATGCAGTATGAAACTGCAACGCTAAAATATCGTACTGCACCCAAATTGTGCCACACACTTGAATCACAGATTTTGAAGGATACTGCTAATCCATTGCTTCATATTTTTAATAAAAATGTCTGCTCAACATCTTATATGAATGTTGTTGAAATGTCAAAATGAAAGCCATTGACGACTGTGCGAACGAATGTCGAGCTTAAACCCGTGGCTTCGTCCGCGTGAAATTTCGGCCCCCGACTCATCACGTCGCGTCGCATAGCCCACGATGTAATTTCGTATTTGCTTAGCGTTATATCTGACTTTTTTTTCGTTTTGCTCGGCTCCTAAGGGTCATAGCGTGAAGTTAAATAGCTTTTAACCTTTCTCAAGAATTGGGCTATCAAATGCATTAAGAATTTTTCAAATCTGACCAGTAGTTCTAGAGATTAGCTCATTCAAACAAACAAACTCTTCAGCTTTATTACATCAAGGGTTTTATAAGCACGATCATTAATCTACTTTTTATTCGATCGACTTTAAGTTTTAATCACGAAAATACCGATACTTTTGAATAATGCATTTTGTATTATTGGGCAGTTTATTTACTTGGCTAATTAATAAATTAACATAATGAAGTCGGTTATTAATGATTTCATAAATCATTCAATTATTTTACTCTGTTATGAACACAATATTTTGCTCTATCATGATTTTATTTTAATAATAAGTTGTTCCAAATATTTAGCAAACGTTTACCTTCGACACAAAGTGCTCTTTTTCAGCCATTTCAAAAACAAATTTGCAAGCCAAAATTGTTCGTAGTTTCGGACTAGACTTCAAAATGCAGGTCAAGTTAGTTATTTTCCTGCTAGAAAATGTTAGTAGAATCGGACCTGGGATAGTACTGATACACCGAGAGGTACCAGGCACACATAACAAGTAGGAACATAGCTGCTTCATTATAGGCGAGTGGCTCAAGAGCCCTCTAGCACCGCTGCTAATAGGAGCTCGGGCTATTCTGCAATGTTTGACCCATAAAATATTTACTCTTTTTTTTACGCGAACCATTGCGGTTTTACGGTTTTTACCCCTGCTCGAATAGGATTAGACGGGGATTTCTTTTAATAAAAAAAGACTATTGAACCTGGTAGTTGTTACGTGAATATTTTTTTTAAGTAAAAGTTTTGTAAACTAAATATTCGATATTGAAAGTGAAAAATACGGGTAAATTAATGTAATATGAGTTTCAGTAAAGCCTAAGCATTTATTAATGTTGTGTGCATAGTGAAATATTTGTTTTAAAAACTTATATATTTTTACCTGGAATACACAATAATTTAAGCCGTTGGTCCCGGCTGTCATTCGTGGATGTTTGGCAGTCGTTACTTCTGTCTGACTCTGATTCTGACAACGACAGAAAGAAGTCATTTGATGATTTCCCACCCAAAAAAAAGGGGGTAACGTATTACCCAGTAACTGAGTTGTGGTGGTCAGATCAGTCACTTTATGTAAAACACTGGTATTCAGCTGCATCCGGTTAGACTGGAAGCCGTCCTCAATATAGTTGAGAAAAGGCTAAACAGATGATGAATACACAAGTCATTTGTCAGAGTAGGTTAACAGTTTATTTTCCATAAAGCCATCAAATGCATATTTATTTCCACAAAAACGTGAACTAAATTTTAATAATGCACTGTCGTTTAAAAATATTTCTTCCACAACTGAAAAAAGTACAGAATTGTAATACGGAAAAGAATTTTACAAAGAATAAGGTTGGCGCGACATCAGTTTGCATATCATTACGCTGGCGATAGGTACGCCTTTCTTTGTAAAACAATACTTTCTTGTTGCGAGAACCTTTGTTCATCGTTCGACTTTGTTTCACTTTGTCGGGTTAATTTAATAATGTAAGGTAGAAACGTTTGTGCAGCATGCTTTATCTTTGCCATTAATTATCCTGTACAAGTTGGAGTGTATATTGCCACAATCAGCGTGTTTTTGAGTCTTTGGACAGGAGGACCGCAAAAAGCCTGCGAAAAGTGATGTTAGTAAATGTTGATGGATGGAGGGGAGACGGCATACCAAAGAGAAGATGATGGATTGTGATTTAAATTAGAAGGGAGTAAATGATAAGGTGTCGGCTGACGGGAGAGAATGGAAGAGCGACGGGGACAAGGGCTGGAATAAGAATGACTATAAAATATAGGGGCTTGTGGCTAAGTAATAACACCCACACGGGTCGATGAATCAGTTTAAGCTACGCTTGCCGCGGTTGGTCCATGGATGGGGTACAATCTTACATACCAAGACAACTCCGTGCCTGGGAAAGGTCTTCGACATCTTTGACAGTCGTTGCGGGTCGTCAGAAGCCTGAAAGTCTTACAACCAGTCTTACCAAGGGTATCATATTATCTAGTACCTGGATTGTGGAGGTCAGATAGGCAGTCCGTCCTTGTAAAGTACGTGTATTCAGCTGTATTCGGTTAAACTTAGAGCCGACGAAACGCTATACTAGGAAGATGATGAGAAAAGAGTGGTAAACGTTGATGATCAATTGACGATTTTTTTATCTAGGTGTCTAAATCTAAATGGTTACAAACATGAGCCATAATCTTAAGAAGCCGAAATTAAACACCACGTTTCATAAAAAGTTACGGCTTTTTTTCCAAACAATTTCAGAATAAACCTCTGATTTGTTTTAAGCTTTTTTGTCAGTTTCTTCAACATATAACCCCTTAGGTCATTCCTTTCAAGAATCAACTAATTCTATGCTCTAATCCACATTCCAGCTAATTATAACTAACTACTTTCTTAACTTTCATATGGTCACACCTCGCACTTTATAATAAACCGTTTTTCAACACAATAAAGTTGAAAATTGTTTAGCAGATGTTGCAGACGACATCGTGATTCAGATTGACCTGTGACCAAGTCGTGATCTTCCATAGTTGTCTGTGTTCCGCGTTGGTCGAATGTCCGGCATGAAATGTGATTTACTAGACCTTTAGTAAAAGGGGACGTACTAGGTGGACTGTGGGTGCAACACGGTAAAAGGTTACGGTTTTTGTGAGCGTAGAGGAAAATGAGCGGTAAACTTGGCATCTAAAGTTAGCATAAGCATAATCAGCCTGTAATGTTCCCGCTGCTGGGACACAGGCCTCCTTTCTTCGAGAGGGGGTGGGCTGTAATGTACTACTCGAGTCAGTATTGGTTGGTAGAGATTTGAATTAAATTAGCTAGCGATACTCCACAGACGTGTTAGGTATTGATATCTAAATACGACAAAACAAAAAAATATTATTTTATGACACAATTTTTCGGGGTCAGCGACCGCTGGTATTGTAGTTATTTGAATAATGAGTCGAGAAAATATTTTATTTTCATTTTACCGTGTTTAGATATTAATACCCATTAAGTCTGTGAAGTTTACATAAAACACTCATTTTTTTAACTGATGTTTTAATTATTTGACCCAAAAATATAATATCATCACTTTTTTTTTGTTTTTAATTTAACGATAGTTACCCATTCTGTCTTCGGAGATTTGCTAGCGTATTTAATCTAACCCTGTTTATCGACCGATACCTCTTTTGAGCTTTGGTTATTAAAAAAGTAATTTTGACGACACGGTTGGCAAAGTGGCTGAACGATCGACTGCTGTGCTGCGTGTCGCGGGTTCGATTCCCGCACGGAACAAATACAAAAAAAATAAAAAATTAACATACACTGAATAATTACTATTTTTATAATCTAACACTAAAATATTTATACAATTATATACAAGCATATAATACGAAAAAATATAGAAAAAGGCAGGAGCTCATTGGGCATCGAAAAATTCGTCCACATCACTCAATGGGATAAGTGCCCAAAAGGCTGGCAGATCTACCACGTTGGATAAAAAAAATACAAAAATAACCTATGCTATGAAGAAAGAGACTAAAAAGTAAAAAAAAAAGATCTTCAATTAATAATAATAACGTTTATTGGGAAGCAACAGTAACAATTCGTGGTTGATCTATTTACTTAAAAATAGTTTTGTGCAAAAATCCGTTATTATTATAATAAATAAGTTAACTAAGTATTTCTACTTAATTAACTTTATAATTAAATAGTTAAAACAATAAAAGAAATTAAAAAGTAGCATGTTAGTATGAGCGTGTGTGTGCTTGTGCATTTTATTATATATAATATCATGATTGTCGGAGTCTGCTTTTTTTACGTTTACGACTCATTTTTAAGTCACGTTGATAACATTTATAAGTCACTTTTCCCAGAAAGATAGCAATCGGCATGACAAAGGAATTATTTTAAGATAATTTTCGACAATTCAACTCGGAACTATAATCTAGCACGTCAATCTTACATCAGATTAAAAGTATTAGGTATGATGACGTTAGAGTTTTATAAGGTCAGTGACTGATCCGCCCACTCTCTCTTAAAAACATTAACAGAGCATGTAACTTGAGGTGTTTTCTGTAAAAATAATACTGGCGAAGGCACCAGCACCCTAATTGTGAACACACTATTAATCTGAATCTGAATCATTTTGAAGAATATAGCGAATCCGTTGTTTCATATGTTCGAAAAATTGTCTGCTTAGCAACGTAAACAACGCAATGAATGTTGTTGAACTGTCAAAAAGAAAACTATTGCAATAACCCCGCTGAAGCCTAATTGCGTAACAAAGTATCAATCACAATCTGAATCATTTTGAAAGATAATACTAATCCATTGCTTCATGCGATCGAAAATTTATCTGCTCAACGACGTAAATAACGCAATGAATGTTGTTGAACTGTCAAATAAAATCTATTGCTACTGTTAGTGTATTACGTAATTGCCCCGTAGTTTTCTTAATAAATAGCAATGCCAAGTTTTCCACTATCGCATATTAATTTCAAGTACTATACATTAGTACCTATAACCTTTAATAACGTGTCAATAAACATGTAATACTGTATAATGATCGTTAACCCTTCACTTGCATAATATAAACGACAGCTTACAACGCTAATATGCCGTTAAATACATAATATATTAGTTATTTGAGGTTAATTTAGCAGCAGTAGCAGTACTATTTTATTATAGTAGTTAATATTAGTTCAAACGACATTTATGTATCATTCTGTTATGTCATTTTGACATGTAATGAAGGTTTACAGTAGGTATCTATACATCTATAATCAGCTAATAATGTTCCCACTGCTGGGACACAGGCCTCCGTTCGGTGAAAGGGAGTGGGCCGTAATTCACCACGCGAGTCCGGTAGATGTTACATGTTTTAAATTTTTTTGGTTCTAGGATATGCTGGTTCCTCACGATGTTTTCCTTCACCGTTTTGAGAGCAGTGGTGATGAAATAATTTACATAAAGTAAAAGCGCCTGGGTTCAAATCTACCACCCATAACTCGTTAGACACATCGTGCATCGTGCTCTATACATCTATCGTTATTCATCAAATCGTTTATGGCACATCGAAGTTTAGAAGAGCATTGTCATTCGGCTGCTTCCAGCCACCCTGCAGAGATCTCCTGCCTACGTATAAACGATGAAATAGGCTCCTTTTATTTTTGCATTTACAGCTCAGAAAAAGTCACTTCTTTCCAACCAAAAATGCACCTCGCGCCTAATTCGGTCCTGCCAACTTTTAAATTAATTTTCCATCTCACCCCAAATCAACCGAAAACGAACTCTAAGTTTCCACAATAGGGTTGTTTCTCCCCAAACACTTTTCCCAGTAGGTGTGCGCGTTTCCTTCATGTAAATGCCTATTTATTTTTATGTGTTGTCATAAAATGGGACCGCCAGCGCGAAGTTGTTTGTATAAAAACACGTTTTACATGCATTATAGTAAATGCCTAACTAAGTTTCTTCAGCGGGGAGAGCTTGAAAAATACGCAGTCTTCTATTTTTGTTTCATATTTGCAAATAAATTGTTTTCCGGAAGAATATTATGTAAGACTCGCGTGTAAGAGATTTTTGGGTCTGTTTAACAGTCATGCAAACTGTTTGGATAAGAACGGCTTTGTTTATGTAAAAGAGTAGTATTTCTCTGACTGTTTATTTAATGTGCCCCTAAATAAGCAGTCGCTAAGTTTCATGAAATCGTCATTTACACACTTCGCTATGTGTTTGTTATTCCAGCGTATCGCACTCGTGGGTTGCAGCTGAAAATCAGCGTCAGGTGACATTATGCTAAGCTTTTGGCATAATATTCTTTGTTTCCTGTTTATATAGTTTTAGGGTGTATTTATTTTCCTGTGATGCCAATTTTTCTTTCTATTTAATAATCCTATTGACTATTTTATGATATATCAATCAATAGGATTACATGAACTTAGAAGGTTGTATTGATTATTTTAATGATATTCTGTAAATACATTCTAAGAATAAATGGAATAAGCCCAAGCGCAGCGCCCATTATTGCAGCCATATCTGGTTATCATAAATATGGCCCGGTACCGACAATCGAAAAAGAAATAAGAAATAAACAAAGGGCGTTTTAGGTCCTTTTTTAATAAACTGGAGATATCTGAGCGCCTGCACGGTACTTGTTACGGTTGCGAATCATATTTTGTTCAACATACAACCTGACACTGACCTGCCAATTGCAAAAAACGTAAGAAAATTTTAATTTCGCGAGCTACCTTAGTGCATTCCAATTTTAAAGAAACTTTTGGGGTGTTCTTTTTGTGTGTGTGATCTATTATAATGTATTTTGATAATGATCCATAATCTTTATGTATCTCTATTTTTGTTACAGGTAAATACAAAAACTTTTCTCAAATACTCGATGGATGACTGTCAACACTTTTGCATCACTGCCAGGTATTACGTACAGACGCCAGCAGGTCAAGCTTGAACATAATGCTTTAGCGATAAAGTTGAAAATCTATGAAAGAAATTTGACAGATTGTAGTAGCTTGATGTGCAGGCGTCTGGACAATTATTTTATTACTTGCTTTGGCCCAAGACTTCGTCCGCGTGAAAGCCTACTGCCGTCCACAGCCCCCGACTTCCCGACTTCTGACTTTTTTTCTTTCTGTCCGGCACCTAAGGGTTGCAGCTTGATTTTAATTAGCCTATAAATCTTCCTCAAGAATTGGGCTATCAAATGCAGAATTTTTCTAATCCGAAATATTCAATGCACAGTTTTGGCTTCGTTACAATGTTATCGTCTACTAGCTGCGCCCCGCGGTTTCCCCAGCATACGTTTCGATCCCGTGGGAATATCGGGATAAAAAGTATCCTTTATTTTAATCCTGGTTAGAAACCATCTGTGTGCCAAATTTCATCCAAATCCGTTAAGTAGTTTTTGCGTGAAAGAGTAACAAACATCCATCCATCCATACAAACTTTCTCGTTTATAATATTAGGAGGACAGTAGTATAGGATAGGATGACATGTAAAGATGTAGATTGGTACATACACTTTCTTCTGTTATGAGATGTTCCTAATATTTCAATTAATCTTTGCACCTTTTGCGAATATCTATGACTAAGTGGTTCAAGTGGAGTCCACAACTACTTAAGGCACTGCCCAAACGTTAAACGCTCAGTTTTTTGTAGCATAGATAGGACAAGCCAGAAAAAAAAATGTGTATTTAATTGTCAAATAGTCGAAGAAAGGACTTATTCAAAAATATATCTTAAAAATATAATAATAGTCATGATAAGACAATCGTAAAACAGATCGTAAAATAATATTTTTCGTCGCATAATTCTCAAAATTTTGAGCGTAAACTATCATATGTTATGTAATGATAATAAAGGGAATCCAATCAACTAAAGAAATACATACCTAAAAATTATTACATTGTACCGCGCATCTATTTTTTAGTTTAATTGAAAAATTACTTTTACTTTGGTGGTCATTGGATTCAACTAACATCAAACGCATCGCTGTTTTGAACCTTATTTCTTACCGCGATGCGCTATTGTCGTTCATTCGTCTTTTCGCTTCTTACCGCGCCTTAAAAAACAACTTAAAAATGTCTGTCCTTTCCAGTTAGACTTTGATCTATGTAAAGCAATTTATCTCCCTGATGAAATCCCAAAATTTTATTCACTACACTTTCAGCAATGTATCTCGTGAAAGCGCTCACTTAGCTACGGAACCTTGTTAGCCCGTATTTTACGAGCTCGCATCAAAAAGTCGGCGTTATGGATAAATTAGAAAGCTTCCCAGAAAATGGCCGACTTCATTAATCACTGGTGTTATTATGGGAACGATGGATGCGCGATGTTGAAACGTTATTTTGTTGTTTTAGTAGGTATGATATTGTTAAGGGTTCCCTATCCATTTGCATAAAATTATAAGACCTAATATAACCTAGCATACTTTTGTTTCTTCTAATTATTTTTTCGCATAATATTATTTACGCATAATGTTTTAAGCATAACATTCTAAAGCATTAATTTATTTAGGCATAAAAAATAAGCATACTTAATAATTAACTCCTAAAATGTTAGACACTAATACACATTTTTATACAATATTACTCTAATGAAAGTAGGCACTTCACATTGTAGGTAGAACAAATATTTTTTAAATTTTTCTAAGTGCACGGTATTATAAAACTATTGTGTTACTAAATGTATAAGTTGTTGGTATTGCAAAGTTGTAATTTAATCCTTTAAAAAAAAAACAAAATTCCGTAATGAATAAGTAAATAAATATCAGGAAACATCATAAGTACCTAATAACTGTAATAACCTAAACACTATTATGCTAATAGTCATTAGGCCTAATAACATTATGCGAATTAAATTTATGCCAAAACAAATTAGCCTTCAAGATAATTATATGTCAATATAAACTGTATGCCAAAAAAAAAAATATGGCAAAGTATTATTATGGCAAAACAAATTATACCAAAATCGTTATGCCAAAGTATATTAGGAAAAAGAATATTACGCGAAAAGAAGGGATCCCATTGTTAAGATTGCTTAATGACTTGCCTTATTATTGTTGATGTATTTGTCCTCCAGTTTGAGGATAAGAAGTTTCCTTAGGGGTCGTTCTCACTACCTTGACGTCGGTGAGTGAAGTTTGCGCAGCTGAATTTTGGGCCAAAGATGTTTGAACTTTTTGCCATTAATACTCGTACGTTAAGAAGAAGACCACATCGCGGCAACAAAATGTTGGCAAGCAGCGGTTACGGGCCCGATCATAACACCACACCACAACTACGCTACAACGACAACACGTGGACAGGCGCTTTTTTGTTAGAAAATAAGTAGCTTTTTCACACGGACCGTCAAAATTAGCCATGCGGGCGATACCGACCACATGAATGTATTGTTGGTAAGCATTTGTGAAATTGTATTGACAAAACAAGATGGCGGCGTTAGTTCCAATTTTGACCACGCGCTAAAAGAACCTGAGGAGCAATACTCGTAATTTTAAGAACGTTCACAGTCTGATCTCAGTCTCAATCTGACAAAAATAACACTAATTTCCCTGAATTTTGTTCAAGTTTTTGACATTGATTGTCGCTGAGATGAGATTGCGACAAGAGTTTCAACGTTTTTAATTACGAGAATAGCCTTCTAGATAGCATTATAGCTAGTTCGACTGCACATCGGCTGTCTGCATCGCCGCCAGTCTGTATTGTTCGCTAACTGCGCCAGAGTCTACGTTGCGACACAATTGAATGACAACTCCATTGCAGCAACGTATGCTGACATGAGTGATTAATTACTTTACTTGTTATGCGGGTTCAGCTTACGGAGTTAACATTCTCGACATCAATGGTTACGTATAAGAATTAATGTTAAAAGGTTACAGTCGACTATCGATATCGTGGACAGCTCGTAAATTGACACAATGTAACTTCTGTTCTCCTAAATTCAGCACCTTAATTGCGTAACACACTTTCAATTAGGTACAATCCGAAGGTTTTGAAGGGAATTACTAACCCATTGCTTCATAAGTTTGAATAAATCGTCTGCTCAACAGCGTAAATAACGTAATGAACGTGGCTGAACGGCCAAAATGAGAAGCATAACATAGCATAACCAACCTTGTTCCCTGGGACACAGGTCTCCACTGCATGACAGGGGAAATGAAATGTGATTTTTTTTAAGTCCTTGAGCCTTTGCAACCTTATCCTTAACCCCTTTTTTTTTTTTTTTGAGGATGGGAAATCATCAAATGACTCCTCCCGCTCTGGGTGGAGCAGGAGGGAGTGTCAGACTCTTACTGACTAAAACCCACCCGTGTTCCTTCCTTAGCCCTTTATGTTCCAGGGCAGCGGTAACCCTTTCGGACGATCCCGCTACCCCTCCCCCCTTAATCCCTTAGTATTCTAGTAGCACTTAGAGTAATCTACGAGTAGCATAAACCACTTCCCATCAGATGTTCTTTCAGCCTGTTTGCATATTTTTAACCTTTACAAAAATCAGTATGTTGTAGTAAGTAGCCAAGAGGATATATCATTGCAGAGGTATGAAGAACAGGATGTAAAGTTAACTCATCCTCCATAGAAAAGGGAAAATCCTACGACAAGATGGGTGTTGTGTCTGGTAGGCTACTCTGTCCGACCACTGATGTCGGGACGTTGTATATAATTGCTAGTTGCGCGGTAAACTCTGCTTGCGCGATGCAGGATTTTGGGTGACGTCAGTGTGACACGTAGTTTGCATGTGGCGATGTATATGTCGCGACATCCTCTTCACAAAATCCCTGAGTCGTCTTTTTCCATTCTAACACATAACTCCATAAACCATCGCTAATGCCTGTCATGTGCCCGTAATAAACGCATGACGCTAAAGTTTTCCCATTATACTGCCAGTACCTTGTGATGAAAGGTGGCATTAAGAGGTAATTAGAATGGTTTATTTTCTTCCTGGTATGGATATATCCTCAATTTTATTTAAAGTTATCAACATAAATGGAATGATTATGGCAATACTTTTATTACCATATAACCTTCGATAATTTAGTTTACCAGAGAGTTATAGGTTTCAAAATTATAGTCGCAAGCCCATCGGTATCCATAGCCCATAATACTTAAAACTGCATATAGGAATTCCTCAAATAATGCGTTTTGCTTAAATTATATGCTAATCATAAGCACGGCCAAGGAGCGATAACTTTTAGCAATTTTCAAAGACATTCCTTTCCCACGCGCATGTCATCTTTTAGAAATATCATTTTCATTGAAAATGTTTCCAGACGTAGTTGGAAAAATAATAAGGTGTTAGTAAAAATTAAACCTAAAGAACTTACCATATTTATTGCTTGATTATACAAGCATAAAGTATCGCCATTTTGTAACTACTGACATAGCTTGGAGAGTAAGCAAACTGAAGTGGCAGTAGGCTGGCCATATTTGTCGCAGGACCGATTGCCAGTGGAGCAGACGAGCCCTGAGTGGAGACCGCGTATCGGCAAGTGTAGTGTGGAACGCCCTCCAGCTAGATAGACCGCCGACTTTAAAAATGTGGCTGGCTGGGACAGACTGGATTAGAAAGAGGATGCTGTGGCGCAGCCTGGGGCAGGCTTATGTCCAGCAGTGGATTGCGATAGGCTGAGATGATTGATTGATTGATCGCCATTTCGGGATATTCTTTTAATACATTTTGCAAATACAATAAATAAAACCTCAGGCCATTTCATTCAAAACCAAAAAACTCCCTTCCAAGTATATCTACAGAAGTGCTTCCACTATCAACGTTTTTCTATGTAAATATGTTATGTAGCTTATCAGGCTGATAAGCAGCAAATAGCCATAGTACCGGTATTGATTTTTACCTATATTAGATAAGATGGTTCATAATATTGTATCTAGCAACATCTGATATGGATTGCGACTTCCTTATTGGTACGAATTTGAATGGAATATTTTCCACAAATTGAGGGCTCTGGAACATAAGACTACAACAGACGCTTATCCTCATGACAAATTTAACAGGCTTCTCACTAATCCCATATTAAATTCTTGCTTTCGAGTTGATGTTATTTCCACTTAGAGAAATATAAACTTTACGGTTGGTTAGTTAAATTGTTTTCAGACTAACTATACTCTATTTAATATCACGTTAGACAAAAAACGGTTATCATCCTTCGTTATTTCGTAACTCCGTTATTTTTACTACACAATTTATTAGTTATTACACAAGGCAATGTAATTTATTTCCATTTACATTAAAAGATAACTCTAAAGTCCAGTCATTTCAACAACATTACACAATAACTATCGTTATTTATCCGTTATTTGTCTAATGCATAAAAAATCATCAACATGAAGTTGGCAACAGAACTACCACGCAATAACGTTCAGTTTGCGCTATATGTATGCATCTTGAAATTCAGGTTTTAAAGTTGTTTTTCCAAAAACATATGTTTGTTTACATATTGCAAATGCAAGATACATAGTTATTGCAAAAATCTCAACGCATGATTTGGGGTCCACAATGTTACGTAAGCTAAGAGGACCCTGCGGTCCATTTTGATGACTTGAACCAATTAAAATCTTTTCAAATCCGCACAATGCGGAAAAGGGCTGGCTGGACCTTAATTTCCTGTTTTCTTTCAGTTTACGTCTATTAATAAATGTTGGTGATTTAAACTGAGGACCAAACTAAGATTGATGTGTCCTATTTGTTTAAAAAATATTTATTTTTGTTTAAATTAATTCCCATTCTGCCTCATAGATGGCGTCTCCACCCGCTCCATAAAATTCGCACATCATTATCATTCATTCGTCGGACGCGCGTCATGGTTCCCTCGATTACCACCAGATGTCGCTACGACAAGGTCAATCGCAAGGCCTTTACCCTTGAACTTGCTTGACCTTACAGGGTACACAATAGATAAGTGACCATGGTAGGGTAATGACCTGAGGAGATTAACCTTTTTTGAATAAAAACTTAAATGTTTTGTGAACCTGTTGTTGAAGTTTTCATTTCAGGTTGAATGAAAAGTTGTTTGTGTGCCCTTTGACTTTAGGTACTCGTGGGTCATCGTCAGTGAGTTTTATAGAGACTCAGTAGACGTTGTCCTGTACAAATTTAAAAAATACCCATGGAAAGAAAGACGTCCAGTATTTCCCTAAATTTAAAATAATATTTTATTGGATTTTTCCATCTGAATTTTCTCAGTAGGAGCCAGGAGCAGAACTTGTGCGCGGTTGATGGCAACAGGCTCGCCCTCTTCACATGTAACTCAAATTACTCAAACTCAAATCATTTATTTCAATTAAACCATTTCAGGCACTTTTGAATTGTCAAAATTAAATTGTCGGTCAGTTAGTCAGAAAGTTGAAGCTAGTTGCTTACCTTAAACAAAACTGACGAAATAGGTGTACATACTATCGAAACCTCTGCCTTACTCTACGGGGAATTCAGTCGTCTTGTTATGTATATTACAATGTATCTAAATTAATAAATAACTAGGTACGAACCGTAATTTTATTCACATTAAAATTAGTTCACTTTTGCTTTACTACAAAGCAAGACTATATTAATTTTAATTGGTGATTACGGGTTACGACAATATCATAAAAACCTTTGCTAAGTTTTACTTTATGTTGTATAATTAGATTTTGCTAAGTAGAATATCATTATATTTGGGTTACAAAGTACAGTCTGTTGAAGCATTTATTAAGTGGAATACTAGTCATTTTTAATGTTTGTTTAATTATTAAGTTTTTAATCCAATTTCTATACTTTGTTCTAATGTTTGTTTCTAAATCTGGTTTATTAATTAGATAAAATTCAAATGTACGTAATACTCTTTTGGAATTTTAATAAATACAGACGCCAGCTGCATATATTTGAATAAATGACTTTTGATTTTGATTGATTTTGATTTTATCAAGCTACCACAATCTGTCAAATTTCTTTAATCGATTTTCAACTTTATCTTTATAGCTTTAAGGTTCAAGGTTGATTGGGAAAATTTGGCAGTTTTGGGTAAATTGATATGCTGGCGTCTGTACCTAATGAAAATTGCATCTTTGACTTCACACTTTTATTTGCTTAGATAGGTATGTGAGGTTATCTTCTAAATAGACGGACAACGCACAGCCTAAACCGCTGAATCTAGAAACATGAAATTTTGCACAAAAGTTCCTTATATAGGGTGTGGCAGGAACATTGACGCGCAACCTGTTACAATGGATTCAGTACATGATTCTGAAACCAAATTGAAACTTTCCATCAGTTATTAAAAAAAATATTTGTAAAAAACACGATTACCCCCGGTTCTTACCAAGGGGTTGAGTTGGCTGTCCAATTTCCGGCCTTATGACGACCCGTAAAGACTGTGAAAGATGCAGGAATGACAGCCGTAACCAACGGCTAAAAGTGCTTTTCGAGGCACGGAGAGATCTCTTAAAGATGGTCACCCATCCACGGACCGACCGCGGCAAGCATAGCTTTACCTGATCGATTGACACGAGCAGCTGTTATTACTTAGCCACGTATTTCATACCACTTGTCTTTCATAATCTTCTATCTGTTTATATATAGGCATCTCAAACCTGTTAAGCTTCCGAAAATGCCTCTTGATAATGCCGCAGACTAGTTCCTAGGTACCTACTTCCTCGATGAGTTTGCAAGCAGCCGCCAAGTCCATTCGAACATCAATACTGCTAGTTGAAGTTGGTAATCGCTAAATAATCTTAGTTTAAGTATTTACGAGTTCACCTATCACGTTTGTTACGCTGTTACGTTAAAACGGCTGAACGGATTTGGATGAAATTTAGCACATGGGTAGACCATGACCTGGATTAAAATACAGAATACTTTTATACTCACAGGATCGAGACTTATGCTGGTGGGACTGCCAGGCACAATTAGCTTAATATACAATTTTGTTTCATAATTATTATGTTTTAGAAGAATTTATTGCTCTGGAAAAACATTTTAATTTTCGCTTATAAAATCTTATAGGATTAGATAGGAGATTGTCTCCACAACACAGAAATTTCTCAGTAGCATGCCCGTAGTTAGGATTCGTGCCCAATTTATAGCCATTTCCTTTATTGCGTGGAACTTAAACATAATTGGAAAAATTTGCCTACCTCTTCGGAGAACACGGGCGTGATGTTATGCTCTTGTTATACCTCTAGGTCACAAGAGAAGAAACCAGTTCTCAGCATCTTGTATGGACTGTAATGGCCCATTTCCTTCCGAGAAAACGCGATGTTGCCGCTCTTATTATACCAATATGGCTGTAAAAATAAAGTTTATTATTTTTATATAAAACTTGACCCACTTCTACGTCCCACATGAGAAGCGGTGATCTCATATTAGTTCAGAATGGTTTTGAATCATTTTATCCAACAGGAAGTCACTATAATGGTTGGCCATTGAAAGTACGCAACATCTAGACTGAATGACTGAATTAAATGAACGAATGAACTATTGAATACTTCCGACCAATACTCAACATTGGTCGGAAACATTCAAAAGGTTCATTCAGACCGAATGAACCGGTATCTATGTTCGGTATTTGGTATCTGTGGAACGCAGCTCCATAGGTTATTTAAATTATTTTTGAAAATGGAATCCAGCGAGTTGTTAACTATGGTTTTATCTGACATATTTCTGGTTTATGGATATTGCGTATTGTACTTATAGTCTATGGCCAAAAAAATATGGAAGAACGTATTATTTACTTAGATGACACTTTTTTCCTCTTTTTATGAAGAAAAATATTCTGCTGTTGACTTTCATAATAACAAAACTGAAAACTTCATTCGCAATAAAAATAATTAAATGTACTTATTTCGAAATAATTGTATGATTCATTTTAGCTAATAACTTTGATTGAAGTTTATAAGTGGTTATAATATTTGCAGATGTTAAGCCACCCATTATTTCAATTACTCGGATGGTAATCAAGGCTCTTATTATAATATTCTTAATAATCTTAAATGTCAAGCGAAGACAATTGCAATTACCTTTGAATCTACATGAATTGGTTACTGGTTGTGATAATCTTCTTGGTTTTACGATAGTAACTAAGAAATAAATAAATCTAGCATTTTCGATTTGTTACATTAAACTACCTATTGAAAATCTTACGAGTATGTCTAGCATGACCTAGTAATGCATTTTTTTTTATTATAGCTTCAATATGTGTATTATAAATGAAAGTCGCTTTTCGTGTCTGTGTGTGACCGCGTTCTTCTTCAAAACTTCGCAATGGATTTTGATATGGTTAACCATCATTTAGAGAATTTAGTCAAAGAATTTAGTAAATCTTTATTGTGAGACAGTGGTTATAGAGTTGTACATACATATGTTAATTGGTGTGCTTTTGTACTGCTCCACCATGTTAGGCATACAATAGTTTACAATTTCTTATATTAGACCTAAGTTTATGTGATAATTATATTATAATAATTCAAATAGAAATATCAATTATAATAGAGCTTTATTTTGCATCAAACATAAAAACAGTTTGGCACAAACTCATCACGAATCTGTCAGACAAAAATTCATGTACTGTATAATATGGTCTGTTTAATAAGAAGTCATTTAATTTTTTCTTAACAATTTAATGTTTTCAATATCTCTTATTTGCTTAGGAAGCTTATTTTAAATTCGTGAAGACATTCCGAAGAAACTTTTAGAAAGTAGGGCTGTTTTTGAGGGCATATTATTTGCTATTTTATCGGCATGACCAAGGGAGTGCAGGTTACCAAACTTTTCCCCATTGCCTTTTACGAATATAGCGATCTTATAGATGTAGAGGGCAGGAAAGGTTAAAATCTTAAGCTTTTCATAATATGGCACACAGCTATCTGTGGCACGTATGCCACAAACAGCTCTAAGACATTTCTTTTGAGCCCTAAAAGCGAGTTCCCTGTCTTTAGCATTCCCCCAATAAATTAGTCCATATCTAAGCGTAGACGTTACATAGGCATGAGAGGCGGTTAGTACTGCTGCTTGATTTACAATCTGAGATAGTCTTTATAAAGCGTAGGAAAATTTATTTAGTTTTTTACACACCGTATCAATTTGAGTTTTCCATGACATATTTTTGCCAATCCATAGTCCTAAGAATTTGATGGTATCTGTTTCCTCTATTTTTTTCATTTCATAATTTACATTTAATGTCAAAGGGGTTTTTCTTTAGGAATAACTGTAAATTTTTGTTTTATCTAAATTAATTATGAGATTATTACATGTCAACCAATTTTTAATATCATTTTAAGTATCGTTTATGTCATTTTCAAATGTGTTGATGTCAGTCGGAGAAAATACAGCAGTGCTATCATCCGCAAAAAGGATTAACAGAATTTTCACGGCTCTTGGTAAAACGTTTATATAAATAAGGAAAAGCAAGGGACCCAAAACCCTTCCCTGCGGCACGCCATAACATCTCTCGGGCTTGATAAATAGTGCACTTCACTTTTCGTCGCAAAAGAAAGCTTATTTATTTCAGTTGTTTGTAATCTCTGGCTTAAATACGATTTTATCAAGTCTAGAGCATTACCCCGTATGCCGAATCTATAAAGTTTATCGACCAGTAATTTATGATTCACATGGTCGAAAGCTTTGGTCATGTCCATGTACATAGCCGTTACCGGTGTCCTATTGTCCATATTTTTATAAATCCTAATAAAAAGATCGTAGATGGCCATATTGATGGTCTTGCTTTTACGGAATCCATTTTATTCACTGACAAAAAGATGTTTTTTTTCAAAATAGTTATAAATGCATTTGTAGATTACTTCTTCAATGATTTTGGAAAAAAAGGGATTAAAGCTATTGGCCTGTAGCAAGAGATATCCTCCCTTTTACCCCTCTTGAACAAAGGCTTGATGATTGATACTTTTAGCCTACTGGGAAATTTTCTATTTTGGATGCATAGATTAATCAAGTAGCTTAGAACCGGACTAATGGACAATGCGACGTGCTTTATAATTGACGTAGATATTATTATCGTGTCCAGTACTGTGTGTATTTTTTAAAGATTTTATGATTTTAAATATGTCACTTGGAATTGTAGGACTTATAAATAAGGAATTATAATTATTATCAATCAATGTCAGCGTTTTATTATGATGTGATGTCAAAGAATTCAATATTGAAGGGTTTGTAGGTTTAACAAGATTCCAGAAGATTCATTTGTATAACACATTAATATTAAACTTACATATTTAATAAAGAATTTCGATGTGTTATCAAGTGGTGTAAAACCATGCGAACCAGTGGCGGGTCACAAATTTCTAGAAATTTCCAGAAATCAAATGTTTCTAGATTTCTCTCAGTAGTTTTTTTTGTTTTAATAAACCTCTTAACTATCCGTACGAGTATGTGATGGCGATACCTATTTCTTACCACAATTTATATCACCATATCCACGAAATCAAAGCAAAATAAATATTTGCATACGATAGATACTCAAACAAACCCACATGACCAACGATCAATAAACGAACCAAAATAAACATTAACAAAATAGTTTGAAACCACGAACATACTCGTTTAGAGGCAAGTTGCCGTTCGAGTGATCAAAGTGATCATTATAACCGGACGGCTAACTCGCACCGTCAATAGCTTTGTGGCCATTTGGCCATTTTCCTTTTGTTTATTCAGGTTTTATACGGATAAAATAGGAAATTATTATGTGCATCCAATTTTGTGATATGAGAAATATTATTTGGATTATTGCGCAATGAAATGAAAATTATTTGAGTATCGGCAAAAATTGGTGTGAATTGAAACTGGCCGAGTTATCTCTTTGTATTCGCTGAATTAGAATGCGAAATATGAATAAAATTTATTCATACATATTTAATTGGCATTTATCTATAAATGATATTAAATAAGTAATATTAGCTAAATTAATTATATTATTTATAATATATTGTATTGTTTAGCAAAATAATCAGGTTTTCTATACAACGTGACAATGCTGCCAGCCTTTTGGGCACTTTTCCTGTTGACAGCAATGCGAACGAATTTTTTGATGCCCTCTGATTCTTTCCTCTCCCTTTTCTTATACTTGAACATGTTACTTTTATAATTTCAAGACTTGAGAGCTTTCTATAGCTTTACTCATTTTAATGGATTTTTCATCCATCACGGATGCGAAATTCATTAAAATGAGTAAAGCTGATACTAAGAATATTTTTGTTTCAATACCTACACATAACGAAAAAGAAAGTGGACAGGACTATCCTGTCCTATTCTATTCTATCCTAGAATTGCTCGACGGGATTGACGAACGCATTCTAATTGCGTGACACCCTATCAATCTCAATCTGAATCATTTTGAAGGATATTGCTAATCCATTGATTCATATGTTCGAAAAATTTGTCTACCCAACAATGAATGTTGTTGAATTGTCAAAATGCCATTGCTACTGATCGTGTGTTACGCAGTTACCCTGCTGCATTTAAAGTGAAGTCCATCGCTTTTCGCCAAGTACTAGAGTAGGCTTACAATTTAAAATGTTTTTAACAGAAAAACCCAATTTTGTGCCTGCCAAATTAAATACAGTATCGGAAATTCCACAGGTGTGCTGTATACACAAACCAATGTCGCAATTATTGAATTTATGAAACCAATTCTGCTGTATTAATTAAAATCTACAGCCACGTTCGTGTCTACGTATTCTTTATTGTTATAAATATATAATAAATATAAATTAAAAAAAAAAAACTAATATTTTTTTTTTTTTTATACTAATTATTAATTATAATACTCAATTGCCTCTGTGAATTCCTTTTATAGTTCTCAACAATGCAGTTGGTTAAACAAAAAAAACTGTTTTCAATTTATAGCGAAAACTCCTTTTCATTGTACAGACGCCAGCAGGTCAACCTACCCGAAACTGTCAGATTTTCCCAATCAACCTTGAACCTAGTGCTATAGCAATAAAGTCGAAAATCTATTAAAGAAATCTGACAGATTGTAGTAGCTTGATGTGCTGGCGTCTGTACTATTACCTCGAACGTAAAACGTTTCACGTAAAAGGCTTCATTGAATTTTAAATATCAATAAATACAAAAATATTTATTTGAAGAGAAGTTTCCGATGTTATCAGAAAACAAAGGACTCAAACAATTAACAATCGCAATATTGAAATTAATTGAAAATTGAACAGATTGAATTCCATTAAGGCGCACCCAGGAATCATTCGGTCAATTTAAATGATAAGTGCTTCTGTTTGAAAATAAAAGAGCAGTGAATGAACGAACAAATGCATTGGATTATATTGAATACACTTTCATATAAAAAGCAAATGTTTCGAATATAAGAAATCTTTATTGGCCATAATAATAAAACGAAGTAATTCGGTTGATGGAAACACCGTGAGGAAACCGGCATGTCCTGGAACTAATAAGTCGAAGACATGGGGAGGCCTGTGTCCTAGTAGTGGGAACATTATAGATTGATCAGGTCATTCGGTTGATGAAATCAGTGACACTTTTTCATTGATAGCTTTCATTTAGCACTCAATCTTCAAGATTCATCTGAGTTATTTGTGCCCATAAATCGGGATGTCTGTAGGTCAAACCATCCTCGACCTTAAAAAAAGATTCTGAGAGTTATTCCTTGCAGATTGAGAATGTAAGTGACTGCGGTTCTTTATTGGCCCTCGTATATCATTCGAAAAATTTGGCAATGAAAGTGCTATTTTAGATTCTACTCTGGAGACTTTAAGACTCATTGAGAAGGAAATACCATAGGGTACCTGTAGGTTTACGATACTGTGAATTATATACATACGAGAAAATTTCCTTGGCAAATGGACTTGCATGCTTTAATGTCATGAAACATAATCCCTAAGTACCTTTAATGACTGAACAAATAAATAAACTGCTTCGTTGTTCTAGTGGCGCTGCTGCTGTCCTGATGATTTTGGGTTTTTCCATCTGAAATTCTTCAGTCCGCAGTCTGGATTTGTGCCCAGTTGATGGCAATAGGCTCGCCCCCTTTTACATGGGCCTTATACGTAACTGGCTAAATGAAAGAAAAATATTTTATTCTGCATAAACAAAACGCACAGTTACAAATAAAAAATAATAATAAAAAAAAAACATAAGATACACATAGTTAAAAACCTCGTAGTCAAGCATAAAAAAAAAAGTTGACACTTTTGTCTAATATAATGTGGGTGGACTATAGTTTCACCTCTGCCTACCTCTTCGTTTTGTTATGTGTTCTGGTTCAATGAATAAATGACACCCACAGGTACGGAAACAGCCTGTTCTTCGCCACGTAAGTTGTTTTTTTTTTTTACAAAAAACACTTTTAAATGACACTAAAAATTTTGCATGACTGCATAATTATGTAGGTACTGTAGATATGTGCCTATTTGGTGCTTAAATGCAACCTTAATAAAAATTTGAAAAGTGGATGGCAGATTTACGAGACAAACATTGATTTATAAAAAGAATAAGAGAAAAAACAGTTGGCGTCTGATTTGGCTGACAAGCAAGGAGACCTGAGGAAATTCTCGTAATTTTAAGAACGTTCATAGTTTAATATCAGTCTCAGAAAACCAGCGTCAGGCACTATTGTCTGGCATTTTTGCTGAACTGGGCCTTTTTGGTGCAGCCGTGAGCAGCACTTACCTGCTAATTTCTTACATCGGTCTTTATAGTTTCTATTTGTTTTTTTATTAGTTGCTCTGATGTATGTATCTGGTGTATTGTGTCTTTTAGTCTGTGCTAAATAAATGTTTTTTCTTTCTTTCTTTCTCAATCTGTCAAAAATACCTCTATTGTCCCTACACTTTTGACAAGTTTTTGACATTAATTGTTGCTGAGATTTTGAACGTATTGCGACTAGATCTTGAACGTTTTTAATTACGGCGACTGGCCTTAAGGACAAAAATGTAAAAAAAAAGATTGAATCATTTTCTAAGAATAATTATTGAAGTAATATGACAAACTGTGGTTTTATTTACTCGTCCCGGTATTGACAGCTCGTAAAACTCTCACAGTACCTTTCAGCACATTTAGCTTATTCTTCTTCACATAACTACGTACCTACATATATGTCAAACGATGTACACGGAAACATATTTTCCTTTTGTTTCCTAATCGCAATATTATGCCTTATCACATGAGACTTTGGTGAAACAATTTTCTTTTTCACGCTTGCGTAGTCAAGAATTGTAACAATGTACAACCAAATTATTGATAGAGATAGATATTGGGTAACATATGAACGTGTTAGTTTATTTTTATTAGACGTATGTTATGGAAAATGTGGTGAACATAAACATTATGCTTATTTATAAGTTATCGTAGTTTTTTTTTTTCTCAGGAAGCGACGCGCGCTTATCTTGTGGTTATCAAGTGTATAAACAAGCTATTTTATATATTATAAGAATTTATAACGAAATTAACAAAAACAATTTTAGTGATGACATAACCCACCTATAGGTATGGTTTATTCAACTAAGATAATTCTGTCGGTTCGGTCTGGTAATTTCATAAAATCTTGTCACAATTTTTTACTTATAGCACTATATGGTTCTTTTGGTGAGTGGCCAAAATCGGAACTAACGCCACCATCTTGTTTTTCAATGCATCTCACCAAACAATTGCACAACTGCTAATCGTCAGCGCCTCCATAGCAACGTCATTTGAGCGCAAAAATATCCTTGGAGCACTGTACCTGGTAGTAATGTACCTATCCGGAAACTATCGTATAATGACAACACATACCACTGGCCACATAAATATTCGCGATTCAAACAACGATTGAATGAACGAGAGAACGAACTGTCCGTGCTGTATGCGACGGTAATTACGTTAATAAAGCTGCGCCAATGTCGTTGAACTGAGCATTGCGTCGCAAACAATGGGTCTGTTCGAACGCTATGAGTATGCTGATTACGGTGTAAGTTCGCCATAGAAATTGTAATAAATGGGGGTTTTGAGAGGTTGCGATTAGCTTACATACAAGGGAAATTATGTTATAGTGCAGGAATCTTAATAACAAGTACTTGCTTGCGCAAGTTTTCGTAACATTAATTTTTACCATCATATTTCCGAACGCATCTCACATTTTAAAATGCAGAATTCCTATTCGACCGCAGTTTTGAGCTAACTATATTTCCTTTCCTCCTATCCCGTTCCATGCAACAGAGAGAGAAGAAATGCTCACCGCACGCGCCAATCATCGGCGCATTCACCGCAACGACAACCAATGCTGCGAAAACTGCACAACGCTGTGGTTCGAGAAAAAATATCGCCATATTGTATTCGGTACTTCTGTTGTAACCGCACCGCAAACCGCACTGCATTACTACCGCGCCGCGCCGAAAAATAATACAAACCGCTAACATATCTAAAACTCTCTATTATCTGTGTTGGCCGACACACGTGTAACATACACAGACCAAGTGAACACACACACACAGTAGTGAAAGGAAGAAATCAGCGAACACGTGCGACATCTTCTCAGGCTGTCCTTGTATCAACGTGCTTCATCCAGAAGACACCCAAGTAAGTCCTTCATTCCCTTTTCCTACCCTGGTCATTACTACGTGTCGTCAATAGCTCACCCCTGCTTAAATTACATTCCCGCAACGGTCCTTCGAAGCCGCATGTACTCGTAGATACTTATTCACCAATACTTGAAAAAAGTAAACAATTAACTCAGTCAAATTCACATTTCAAACAAAAAAAAATAAAATCAAAATCGGTTCATCCGTTCGGGAGCTACGATGCCACAAACAGACATACACACACACACAGAGAGAAACACGTCAAACTTATAACCCCGTCGTTTTTGCGTCGGGGGTTAATAAAATAAATGACCGACGACCTTGTTAAAGCCGCAGGAACCCGTTGGATGCGAGAAGCACAGAACCGGTCGAAGCGGAGGTGCTTGGGGGAGGCGTATGTCCAGCAGTGGACGTCTTTCGGCTGAAATGATGAAGATAAATAATTGAAACCCAACCTTGTATCGTGTAAACAAACAACCTGTAGTGTTTTCCATGTCGATTTCTAATTTATTGGTTGTTTCGCACGAGATTTTTCACATATGTAAAATTTCAATAAAAATGCGTCTCCGCGCGGGGAATTTGACTCCGTTTCCCGCGTGGTAGTGTGTGATCCGCCTTAGTATAAATAAGGCTTTGAACAGAATCTTACTAAACCTCTTCAAATTTCTTCTCTCCATGGTAACAAATCTTACGAAGCCATTTTTCCGAATAGCTTTAGAAGTACTTAACTACAAAAAGCCAGTTAAATTCATAACTCTTTTGCCAGTTGCGAAGTTACAAAAACATAATTTTTTTTTCATAGTCTGGATGCCAAACTAAGAAAAAATATAAAAAGTTTCTTTACGAGCGGTTTTGTTTCATACAACTGGATCAGGAGCAGATTTAACACTTTAACATTTAACTTTCAAGTTAAAAGCTTTTGTTTTTAAAACCTTCTAAAGAAACTTAAACAAAAACATCACGGCGTGACGTCACACCTCAAAATAATACCGGCAACTTTCATCCCGGTACTGTTTCTATCGGCTAAAGAAAAGCCGACGTCTCGAGGGACAAAAAACGTAGAAAAAATCACTCAGAATTATACGAAGTGAAATCCCGTGAAATCCAAGCATTAATCTTCCACTTTTAGGGGAAAAGTACACAGTTTATCGGGTCAAACAGAGCTTTGTATATGTGGGTAAAGAGAATTTTGTGTGATAATATAGAGACTGGTATTTATAGGCCGAGCGACCGCTTAACTGAGATATTGCCTGAGGTAGCTGCGCGGTGTGGGAGGGGTGATAGTTGTCACAAGTTGACGAAACACTGAGCTCTCGCATCGCGTCACCACACCCCTCCCGCACCGCATTGCTACCTCAGACAATGTCCCAGTTAAGCGGTTGGCCTATAGTTAGGAACTAATTCTACAATTTAGGTGGAAGATGTCCTTGACTATGATGATACGATTAGCTGGAAAGTTGTGCAAAAATAATAATATAATAATATCAGTAAAAACTTCTTGAAGGGTACTGTGTCAAATGTTATAATAAAATACCACTCGATATTCTTCAACTAAATGAGAAGAAATTTAAAACATGCATTAAACGCACACTATGTAGACAAGCATATTATAAGTTGGACGAGTATATAGTAGATAAAAATGCTTGGCTTAATGCTGGTCCTGCTCCATAGGCACTTGGGCTTACAAGTTGATCACAAATTCCATATTTGGAGGAGATGCTTCCCCTTTTTGTTTTTTTTTTGTGTTTATTTTATTCAATCGGGATTAATTTTTAATACTTAAGTATTAAATACCTCTTCATGATTGGTAGTCATTTTTTTTCTCTCATCTCTTAAATAAATTGCAAACTATAGTTTTGTATAATTTAGAAGCATTTTTGAAAATTTTGTAAATGTAAGAACAATGGATCCGTTTTTTATGATATTTTGATGTTGACTTGAAAGAGCATGGCAGTTGAGAATATGTCATGCTCACTTAAATGTCTCACTGATGGTGGCGCGTGTGTTGGATCATTCGGTTCCCTACGAAATGGTTGAGCTGGGTGGTGCTGATCCACGCGTCATGTTCGTGAACGGGCGCCATCAGTTGAGACTGGTCATCTCTTAACTGCCAGGGCTTATTTTTAATTTTATATTTTAATTTGTTTCTTTACATTTTTCTCACATATATAAGCAATAAGAATAATGTACCCAGGATTTTGTAAAAATATCTTGATTTAAAAGAGTGTCCGTGGAGTTTCTTGCCCGTTCTTCTCCATAGAGATCTACGCTTTGGAATGGGCAACTAGCTTCAACTTTCTGACTAACTGACTGACTATTTAATTTTGACAATTCAAAAGTGCCTGTAAATGGTTTAATTGAAATAAATGATTTGAGTTTGAGTTTGAGTTCAGCCTATTATTGTCCCACTGCCGGGCAAGATCACCACGCTTGCTCAAGATGGGTTGGCGATTTCAGATTTATATTGGCTATAAGTCCATGTTTCCTCACGATGTCAGTTACATATCGCCAGGTTAACTCATTAAGTATATCATCATCTGCCTAGCCTTTTCCCAACTATGTTTGGGTCGGCTTCCAGTCTAACCGGATGCAGCTAAATACCAATATTTTACATGGAGCGACTGCCTATCTGACCTCCACAACCCAGTTACTTTGTAATAAGATACCCCTTGGTAAGACTGGTTGTCAGACTTTCGGGCTTCTGACTACCCGTAACGACTGTCAAAGATCCACGAATGACAGCCGGGACCAACGGCTTTACGTGCTTTCCGAGGCACGGAGGGGTCTCGGTATGTAAAGCTGGTCACCCATCCACAGACCAACCGCGGCAAGCGTAGCTTAACCTGACCGATCGACCTGTGCGGCTGTTAGTATTTAGCCACGGGCCCCTCAACTCGTTAACTCATTAAGTATATATGAATTGTTAAAGTCACATGGGTACTTGCCCGGATTTTAACCCACAACCTCGTGCATGAAAGACGAGGCCTTATTCAGTTAATATCTAAATAATTACCAACAAAGATACTCAGGTTGCTTGTATACTTCCTGTTCAAAGTCTAGACTCTATAACTTATACAATAAATTCTCAAGATTTGTTTATGAAAGGAAGAGGATCCCACGTTGATACAGTATGTTCAAAATTATTTTACCTCTGAAAGCAGCAACCCAACAGCAAACTTATTATGACGAGAATAAAGATCATAATGATTTTGACAGACCTGTCAGTGGCAGCAATCCAACCAACCTTATTATAATAGGCAAGTACGTCACATTATGCACCAACAAAATTTAATTAATTTACCATAGGCAAAGGCATTTTGTAAACTATAGTATCGGGTGTTAGGTAGGCAGTGGCTCCATGTAAAATACTTATATTCAGTTGCATCGGGGTTGACTGGAAGCTGACCCCAACGTAGTTGAGAAAAGGCTAGGCTGATGATGAGGCAAATTTGCAAACTGCCACCCTAAATTCTTTGCTCGTCAAGTCTTCATAAATGATTTTAAAAATCTATTTTGCTTTATATTCAAAAGCTGTTTTATAGGCACAGCATTCAATAAACTTTCCTCGGTTAAGCAGCGATCGGCGTCGTAAATATAGCTGGTTTAGGAAAATCTCGTAAACTTCTCAATCGATATTGACGTCTATTGTATTGGTGAAACGTTATCTCCTTCATGAAATAAAAATATATTCTCTCTTTGGAGTTTTGTTCGGAATTTGATGGAGGTGAATTTATGGTATTATGAATTGATGTGTCAAATTTCATTGCTTGACTATAACTTCTGCTACGCTAGATTTTGCATGTAGCGGTATCTACAACGCCACATTCGAACTATACGCGTCATACTGACGTCAAAACCCTGCATCTCGCAAGCAGAGTTTACCGCGCAACTAGCATACAGTGTGATTCTTTATATCGAAATGAGGGAATTTATGTTTACTTTTATCGACGGCATGACGCCTAATTACTTCCAATCATTATGGAGTTTGTTTCATCGTGATTGATCATTTAGTTTAAAAGTTACACCTTTTTGTTTACACTGGGGTCACAGTACTTAGCGAACAAATTTTTTAAAAATTCCATAAAAAAATTAAAAAAATATTTAAATCTTTTTAAATATTTTTGCCGTCGATAAAATTAAGCATAGATTCCCTCATTTCGATATTATAAAGAATCACACTGTATATAAAACAGCCCGAAATGAATCATCGGGCAGTTGCCCGCAAGACACGACACCCTTCTGGTCGGAGGATCCTCCCTTTTCTATGGAGGATAAGTCAACCTTACACCCTGCTCACCGTACCTCTAAATTGCATACCTAGGTACCGTATATTTGCTAATGATAACCAATTAGATGGCCCGCACTGGGCCCGAGTGGTAGACTACAGCCCACTCCCTCTCGAAGACAGGAAGCTTGTGTCCCAGCAGTGGGAACAGTATAGACATCAGCCTATAACCACTTAGATGCCATTGTTTTGAGTGAATCATCGATATCAATGATTATATCAAAGGCAACATTAACTGTATCGATTATCAGTCAAAAACCTTTTTCTCGACATTGTTTTTTTTTTTAAACCGTCTTAATTAAAGTAATAAATAAAAAGGTCCAGTATAAATAGTTCGCTTGATAGAAGTATCGCAGTGGCTTGTGAGTTTTAACAAATATTATCCTTCCTTTTTTCTTCTTCTTTAGTCTGCATAGGACACTTTCAAATTCACTAGCAAAAATTATATATTTTCTATCTGAAATATTATATCTAATCCTCATCATATTGTTTGCAGTACGTACGGACAAAAATTACCTGCACAGCTATTCACAACCATTCGACTAGCTTCCAAGAGTTCCGAGTCGAGAATGATTCGGCTACCTGATTTGCCTAGACAGCAAAGAGCTCTCTGAAGAATAGTGGTTATTGAATTGGTTTACACTGTCAAAATATTCGGGTTTCGGATTTGTAAACGCGTTTTCAGGACTCCTTAGATAACATTGCTTGATGTTCGATTCGGTACGGAAGGGTATCGAATGGATGTGAATGCTTATGTCATAACTATTTCACCACCAACCTCAATATTCCACATCACCAAAATGTTGTCAAGTCAACCACATCACCAAGAAATGATGACAAATGAATGATGTTAAAAGCCCAATGTTTGCATCAGCTTCTGCGAGGTCCAGTGAAGCCCGTTGCACAGGTCTGACGAGATGGAGCGCATTCCTCGACTACTTCATCATACTGTTAACAATACCTACAAACAATTACATGATGATATTGATGTGAAACCCAATATTTTACTTAATAAAATAATCCCCTGACTGATTTCGGTCACGGTGGCCAATCTCAACGGAGATTAGCCAGGTTCGCAGGAGATACTATATAGTGCACAAGTGTGTGCGCAAACACCGGTACACTCTCTGTTCCTTTACTGTCATAGTCCGATGGGACGGCAATCTGACACGACCGGGGAGAGATCAGGCGCAGGACCAACGGCTTTACGTGCTTTCCGAGGCACGGGGGTATCGCACCACCAACTTCCAAACTCCGGGCTGCTACTGAGAAACTCCTAATGGGCAAACCCAATAACAATTTGCCCGACCTGGAAATCGAACCCAGGACCCCGTGCACAGCTGCTGACTGCTGCCTGTAGACTGCTGTGGCAGTCAAACTTTCAAATTCAGTCAAAGTCAAATTTTACGTAACCAAAATGGTGTCATGTCAACCACATCACCACCAAATAATGCCAAATGATGTTAAAAGCGCAATATTTGCATCAGCTCCTACAAGGTTCAGTGGAGCCCGTCGCACAGGTCTGACGGGATGGGGCGCATTCCACGACGGCGTTCCGCGGCACTCACGCGCAACGCGTGTGTGTGCGTAAGAGTACGCATTCATAATTGGCGACAGGTGATTTGTAGGGCAATAAGTGGATTGTTTTTATTTGTTGGGGAATAAATATTACTGGATATTGGTTCAATATACCTGGCAGGTTTTGTATTGTATTTTTTTTTTCATTTGGTCTTTTATGATCTCTATTGAAGCAGCAATCTGAAGCAGTAACAGCTAGATACTTCATATTTTCTGTGGTATTTATTTTCTGAACCTTGTTTTAATTCATCTCTCAGTTGCTTTGAGACTATTTAAATAGTAATATTTTCTTTTAAAAAGCCTCTTTTGACACACGGATATACGCGATGAGTTACGTGTTTATTTCCGATATTAAAATTAATTTCAATAATAGTGTATATTCAGCCTATAATGTTACCACTGCTGGGATACAGGCTTCTCTGTGAGAGTGAGTGAGCCGTTCAGTTCGAATTTTTAATTCTAGGACATGTTTTCTCGCGATATTTTCCTTCACCGTTTTGAGAGTACTTAGTGGTGGTGAAAGAAATTAGATAAAGTAAAATGCCTGCCTGGGTTCGAACCTACTATCTACAACTCGTTAGTCGCGACCGTTTCTACCTGGTCAATACTGCAATAATAGTGACTAATTACTATTTATCAGATAACGATCATTTTAAGATGTCGAACTGAAATGAACGTACATTTTAGTTCGACATTTAAAATGATCTTCTATACAAAATATTTAATCTACAATCAATTTATAAATCATCTTCGGTGGCTTATCAAATTCAATTAGCCACAACATTAATTCGATCTATAATAATTCCAATTTCAAAAAAGGAATTCCTCAAATCGCAATCAACTCGTGCTCCGAACAGGCGCAAGAGTGGACCGGTTGCTAACAAAAGGGAAAGGGCGTGGATTCCGTTGAAAACGAGAGGGAACAGAATACACGACATTCTTTCGACTCGTTTTGATTCTGTTTAAAATTCTGTAACAAACTGGTTTTTATGGAACCAAATACTGATCTGATTATGGGTTGATGGTGGTTGTTATTTATGATTTTGGTTTTCATCTGTACTGGTTTGGTCAACAGATCCATTTAAATCAATTTGTGCTGCAAAATGTGCATTTTATTATACCTTCTTCGCTACTGCAGATGCATTCCATCATCACAAATTTTAAATAAGAAATATTTTCCAATTAATGGAAATCCAGATATAAAATTCAGTTACTTTAAAAAAATACATGAAAACGCAAACGTCCACGAATCATTCTGAATGCCAATCCTATTTGGAGCATTCAAATTTCGGAATGAACGAATGAGCGATAAAACTACTAATAGGAATGGAGACGGTGCTAAATCAATCATCGGTATCAGTGAACGAAATCTCTTTGCGAATGAAAATTGAAATCGATGAATTATCGAATTTCACTTGCATACTGGAATGAATGGAAAATGTAAATAAAAGGGAATGGTATAGGCTCTATTGAAGAATTACTATTGTGCGAAATGTCAATACAATTAAATAACAAGTTGCTTTTAAAGGTCTTTGTGCGAAATTAATAACTTATCATTTCCCTAATATTTAGTCCTTTTAAAATAGAGAGGTCATTATATCCAATTTTTACATTGAGCATTAAAGTTATTTAAAACTGCATTCTGTCTCTTTTTAATCTAATTTGTGGTGAAAGCGGCCAGCCTTCCTCACATCGATAACTTTTTCATTAAGATCGCATCATATCAGCCGATCTAATAACAGAATACACCTATTGACCTTTTTTCAGAAAACTAAATCAAGTCTAGCCAGTCTGGGAACTATAGTTATCTCCTTCGACTACCACAACAATCGTAATACAACAATTATATAATAACAGTTCCATTAAAGAATGATTTTAAAGTCACATCAATCAAAACGTAATTTACATTACAATAATGCAACGAATTGAAATTCTTATTAAAAATTGCATTCTAGCATTCGCTGCATTAACTGTCTGGCATTCTAATAGTCACCTTAACCCATTAATGTTAATGTTTAAATTGCATTGTGATTGGCAACTTGACATTATGTTGGCAGTTGGCATCAATCGTAGGAGGTACGTGTAACAGTGGTATGAGCAGAACCGTCTGAAGTGACCTTAGACAATTCGTTATGAGTTTATTAGGGGCAGTTGTAAGACATTAAATTGAATGGAATTTCTATTTCTAGTATTTTGTGGATTGTGAAACCAAATACATAACTATCTCAACAAAAAAAAAACTTGAATTATTGTTGTTGAAGAAATAAAATCGTAGGTACAGTTTCTTTAATATTCAAAAACCATCTAATTAAGAACTAATAGGGAATCTATATAAATAAAAATGAAATGCTCTTCATTGAGAACGGCTGTACCAATTTGGATATTTTTTGTTCTAGAATGTTTATTATATTCCAATTAATTATTTATTATTCTTGGGGGAAAAAAGAAATTAAAAGTTTCCCGGATCAAATTCGGGAAAATTTTATATAATTTTTCAATAGGATTCTTGTATGAATTATTGTCAATTTGTACAGAACGACGCCTGTCCGGGTCAGTTAGTAAACTATAAAAATACGCCAACGACTAAATAAATGCTGGGAACGGAACAAGAATCTTTCTCACCGATATTCACTTTGGTCACCCTTCAAAATACTGTTCTGGCTGAGCGCCATCTTCGATTTGAAGCGATATAGGGTATATAGAAGTGATATATCAGTCAATCAAGCTAATCCACACGTTCCTGGGCAAAAGCTAGATTGGTCTATGGAACTAACGTATCAGGATTGGACTGGACCTGACTTACTTGCTGTTATATAGCGTTATTAATCTAGTTCATGATTGGATGGGTCGTGTACGAACCGCCATTTAATACTAGTGCTGCGACATTCTGGCTACCATTAGTAATAATAATAAATAATAATAAGTTTATTTATTTTCTCTCACAATGGTTTGTAGTACTTAACAGTTTGACCAACATAAATTCACATTGTGAGAGCTGGTGCCTGAAGTAGGTTTTAGAAAATAACCTGTATTACAGGTCACCAGGCCCCATTAGTGATTTGAGTTGATAACTGTATCCTAATTGCGTAGCACACTATCAATTAAAATCTGAATCATTTAAAAGGGCATCACTAATCCATTGCTTCATGCGTTCGAAAAATTTGTCTGCTCTACAACGTAAATAAAGCAATGAAAGTTGTTGAACTGTCAAAGTAAAAGCCTTCCTACTGTTAGTGTGTTACGCAGTTACCCCGCTGGGTACTTTTGAGTTGCGTCGTGGACGACGGGCATAACACAAGGACAGTTATGTCTATAGAGGTATGAGAAATGAATGAAGAGGTATGAGTTATGTCTCTATAGAAGTCTCCTCCTCTCCTCTATAGGTTTGAGAAAGAGGGTGTAAAGTTCACTCATCCTCCATAAAAGGGGTGGATCCTCCGACCAGACACGGGTATAGTGTCTGGTGGGCAACTACCGACCATTTATGTCGGAATGTTGCATATATGCTAGTCGCGCGGTAAACTTCGCTTGCGCGATGCAGGATTTTGCGGGACGTCAGTATGATGCGTAGTTTGCATGTGGCGATGCAGATGCCGCTAAATGTCCATTTTCTTGGGATAATTCCTGCAAGGCCTTAGGGTTCAATTTTACCTGCTTTTTGATAACTCCATTCTACATTATGTCACAGGCTAACGTAGGTTGATGACATTTCTCGCTCACCTAGAGACCATTCAACTGAAATGCTCGTCTAACTAATACATTTTCTGGAACAACATTTGTGTGTGTTCACTCTTACGTCAAATGCTTTCCCGGAATGCTAGAATCAAGTGACCCAATCAGAAGACAGTGTCATGTTCAACTGTTGGTGCTCTAATATATTGGATAATCGCTCCAATGGGTACGAATAGTGAATGATTTCAATTAATACTGAACTGGGAAGCTTGTGGCCTCTGAAGAGTTTAGTGGCATCGATTTCAAGTGTGCCGACAACGATATTAGAATCTGTGATGTAATATGGACTGTAGGATAGATAATTTTGAAGTCCCCAAAACATTTCTAGTTCGAACCGGTGATGGGCGAACGAATCCGTAAATACGAACACACTTTGGATAGCGAGATAGCTATATGCTTGATATTTCTTTTAAAGAGGTTTATATGCTGAGGACTGTTCGAGTCTAATGATATTATTTGACAATTCAACAACATTCATTGCGTTATTTACGTTGTTGAGCAGACAAATTTTTCGACCATATGAAGCAATGGATTAGCAATATTCTTCAAAATGATTCAGATTGTGAGCTTAAAGATTCGACAGCATGCAGACACTAGAAACGCAACAGCCGCTTTTGCGTTTGTATCTTTTGCTTTTATCGACCCGTCAAAGCATAAAAGGCGAAGAATCTTTGCCATTAGAGATAGCTCTCAACACAGTCACGTAATTATTTTCAGCAAACTAGGGTAAGCAGTGACGTCATTCACCCAATGTCATAGGAAGCAAATTAACATTGTTCTTTTGTTTCAACAACTTTCAAAAATCCGCCATTGTCCGCACTTTCGGAGTCGGCATTTCGGATACAATTACTAGTATTGGTAATGCACATTTACATGAGCCGTATCTATGAATAGGTTTCTCGAAAGGAAGCGTACTTGGCCCCGTTCGTAGTGTATTTCGAAACGGCAGCAATCTGAGCAGCTGAGATCGAGTGAACGGAGCTCAAGGATGCAGCCACAATTGCTTAGTACGTGGTGTTGAAATCACGATAGTATCAACCCTGGTAATTAGTGTAGGTGCTGTTTGATTGGTTGGTTCGATTACCGATAATGGAGATGTAGTATTTAAGCTTGAATTGCATGGATTGTAGAATTTTGTAGTAGAAATAAGTAACTTACTTGCACCGTTTAGAAGTTCTTATGAATATACAATGTGTAAATGAATTAATGCACATTATGAAATTAGTTTATTCAGAATCGTCTACCGAATCTATTTTTGTAATTTTAAATGTAGGTAATTTTTATCCTTAAAAATATTGATATTACAGTCGCCCTTCAACTGTGCAGTAAAAAAAAAAACAAAATGAATGAAGTACCTACTACGCTAGACCCATATACGTGCGTGACTATGGTCGTGCGAAAATTTGTAAAGTGACCACAATTTTTTCCCAAAATCAGTACAACTATAAACAAAAATGTTCAGTTCACACTAGTAAAAAATCAGTGTATGTATTACGATCATAACATAATATTCTAATTTGGGTGTTTGGTGGTGTGCTTTAACTCCGGGATATGTTTCTTATAGTATATTGGATGGCGTTACCGTAAATCAAGGAAAGAAAGGTAAGGAAAAATGTTCTTAACAAGACGCATAGTTTTTAAGAAATTATCTCTCTGAGCGGTCAAAGCATTTATTTCAATCAAACCATTTACTGGCACTTTTTATCAAGGAGTCGCTCAGTTACTTAGTTTGAAGCTATTTGCCCATTCCAAAGCACGTTCCCTATGATAATAAACGGATAAGTTTACCGGTACTTATCCGAAGTTGAAACATAACCCTTACGGAATTTATCCCAACAGGAGTCATGTTGGCACGTGTAAGATTTGTGCCCTTGGATAAAGAGAAAAACAAAAACAAAAGACAGTCGGAAAAGCACAATCTATATCTATTCTATCCTACTAATATTACAAACGTGAAAGTTTGGATGGATGAAGGAAAGAAAGAAAGAAAAATTCATTTATTGGCATTACACAAAATAACACCTTAAAACAAAAACAAAGATTATAATGCCAAAAGGGCCTCAGCTCAGCATAATGTCAGATGACAACACAAGTGTACCACCTGACGCTGATTTTCAGCTGCAACCCACGAGTGCCATACGCTGGAATACCAAACACAGGGAAGTGTGTGTCCGTAATAATAAATGATGGATGGATGGATGTTTGTTACTCTTTCACGCAAAAACTACTAAACGGATTTGGATGAAAGTTGGCACACAGATGGTTTCTAACCAGGATTAACTTAAAGGATACTTTTTATCCCGATATTCCCACGGGGTCGAAAGTTATGCGGGTGAAACCGCAGGGCGCAGCTAGTACTAATAATAAAGCTGATGATTTTGTTTGTTTGTACGCGCTAATCTCTAAAACTAGGTACTAGTCGGATTTGAAAATTTCTTTTTGCATTTGATAGTCCAATTCTTGAGAAAGGCTATAGGTTCAACGCTATCTATCACGCGGCCGTCACACTATATTTGTCAGAATTTTTGTAGTTTGTTTTTGCAATATTACTCAACTCACACTATTTATGTACATATTCGTTACTATTTTTTATTTGTCACATATTTATCTTATTTAAGTATGCATACACACGTCACGTTGCAGTTTAAAACTGATTTATATCCATCACCTCACACATCAGGTTCAGTTGAAAACCAGCGTCATACACTATTGTCTGGCATTTTTGCTGAACTGGGCCTTTTTGGTGCAGCCGTGAGGCACACTTACCTGCTAATTTCTTACATCCGTCTTTATACTTCTATTTGTTTTTTTATTAGTTGCTATCTGATGTATGTATCTGGTGTATTGTGTGTCTTTTGATCTGTGCTAAATAAATGTTTTTTCTTTCTTTCTTTCTATGGGTTTAACATCACGCTATGATCCTTAAGAGCCGAGCAAGAAGAAAAAGTCAGAAAGATCGCTAAGCGTAAACGAAGTGACACCCCGGGCAGATGATGTTGGGCGACGGGGTGGGTCGGGGGTGCAAGAAATTCCATGCGAACGAAGTCGCGGGCAAAATCTTGTTTAAATATACACCGTAAAATTTTGATCGTTTTAATCCTTAAAAGGGGTCATTGTACTCATCATTATGAATAACTTTTACTACGGGACCGACCCTGAAATCGTGGAATAAAATCAATTGATTCATACAATATGTATGCGAACATAAATCTATGGATCAACTGATCTTTATCAAAATTTTATTGATGTAGAATGCATTCTCGAACCGTCCAGAGACGATAGCCAATGACCAAATACTGGAAAATTCTAGAATGAAGCAAAAAAAGATTGAAAATGTAAATTGAATGGCGTCCAGGATTAGATATGAAGTGTTCAGGTCCATTCAGGTCCACTATTTACTTCCTTTTGTTACCAGCGATCGAAGCATAGAAAGCTTTCGAGGGGCAAAAATTGAATGAACGACTGTTGTGTAGCTTGACGCGGTATCTGACAAAAGTTTCGTTTAATTTTTCTTTCATGGACTTTTTTATTTGTTGGTGAAGTCTAAAAACTTTGTAAACGCTGTGTGTTCTCAGTGTTTTGTTTAGGAAAACGATGTTAGTTACTATTTACATAACTATGGATGTCAAATAATATTGTTTTTGAATCCGAGGAGCACCAAAAAATAATACAAACACTTTAGTTTTAATCACGCATAACGTTACATTTAACTCTGCTAACACAAAGTGTGTTAAAAAAAAGGTGTAAATAGGAGCTAATTGTTATATAATTACACAGATAACGGCTTAACAACGACTGTTATCGTGTGACATTGTTGAATTACTGTACTTTTAAGCAGTTTTTTTAATGCAAATGGTAAATAGAAAAACAAATACACACATAGCTTTACATTTATCGTGAAATAACTAGAAACGTAAAATGTATTGTACGTTTATATCGAAATAACGAAAGGTTATTTGTCTAATAAATGGAGTAAATACTATTTTATATTTTTTAAATAGCTACTAAAAACAAGCTTAATCTTCACTGCACTAACCTAAAAAGGAATTCAAAATAATCTGAAACTTCACACCAAAAAGTGCTATCCGATGTCAGATACACATTTTCACACCACAACAAACGAGACTTTCCCTTATTGCGCGAAAGAAAGTGAATTTAGTGGGGTGCCTCCATTTTTTAAATGGCCCTTAGATAATGTGCCCTTTGTACACGGAATTGCGTATTATTATGGTTTAGTGGGTAAAGGAAATAACGCGTGTATTAATTCCTTTTCGCGTTTATTTTTTGTTTTGTTCCGCGTTATGAATTACAGTAGAGAGAAATGTTTTTTTTTTTTTGTGAAACCTATTATTTGTCTTTGTTTGAAAAAAATAAACTGAACGAAAAGAAAATGGTCGAAATCCTACTATAATATTATAAACGTGAAAGTTTGTATGGTTGGATGGATGGATGTTTGTTATTCTTTCACGCAAAAACATCCCGTTATTCCCACGGGATTGAAACTTATGCGGGGAAAACCGTGGGGTGCAGCTAGTATTTCTATAATCCTTGAAGGAGTTGATAGAGATTATAGAATGAGGTTGCGAAAATATATGTTAAAGAACCCCCATTTTCGGTGTTTTAAGTATTACAAGATCGTAAACTCTGCAATGCTCGCAAAGGAGAAGGCGGAGCGCGTGAGGGAGAGGAGAATCTCTGCGTACTCACGCCCCTAGTCGCCGCAGGAGACGCCCTGGACGTCGGGAATCACCTGCCGACTCCCGGCCACCGGCGCGGGCTTACGGGTGGCGAGCAATGGGTAGCTCGTCGCCCGGCAAGGACCAGACCCGGGTCGACGGCGCGTTGTGTTCCACGCGCGCCTCAAAGAGATGTGAGCACGAACTGACCGGGTTCGCTAGGGTCCGCCGATGCTTGCCAGGGCCGCGGGTTGTTCGAAAGAGATACCGTGGCCCCTGGCACAGGCAACTGAAGGAACATGGTGGGTTTTAGTCAGTGAAAGTCTGACACGCCCTCCCGTTCCGCCCAGAGCGGGAGAAGTCATAATTATGACGATTTCCCAAAAAAAAAAAAAAAATTGGCTCTATATTGACCACTTGATTCTTCTCGTGTAAGTATATATAATGATTTTAACATAACTAGCTTCTACCGGCGGCTTCGTCCGCGTGAATATTTTTTTCTACCGATTCAACCCTTCCCCCCTTTTTTTATTTGTAACTGTGCGTTTTGTTTGTGCAGAATAAAATATTTTTCTTTCTTTTCTTTTTTTTTCTTTCCTTCGCATCGCATCGCCTATTATGTCGTTTTCGCTTAACGTTCTTTCTGACTTTTTTTTCATTTTGCTAAGGATCCTAGCGTGATGATAAGTATAAATAGCCTTCCTTAAGAATTGGGCTATCAAATGCAATATGATTTTTTAAAATCGGACTGGTATGTTCCAAAGACAAGTGCGTTCAAACAAACAATAAAAAAAAACAAACAAACTCTTTAGCTATTTTATTAGTATACATAGATAGAGATATTCTAATTGGGGTGTTCGGTGGTGTGCGTTAATTCCGGGACATGTTGTATATTCAGATCACCAGAATCAAGGCAGCAATTTCATTCAAAAACATGAAACTCACCCGATTCAAAATTAACATGGCGTCACCGCAACCCGAATGCGAATATCATTTGAATGGTACAAAGTAAGGATTGACGAAGTAATATATATGCGGGATGGACCCGAGGTTATCTCGACGCGTCAATCAAACCGGGACCCCACATTTTGATTGGGGGGCCCCGGGGTCCGGAGTGGGATCTAATGTGGCATGAGCTTTGATGTAGTGAACGGAGATGTTTCCTTTAGAGGTAGATAACTTTGACGTTGAAAAATGTTGCAAACGCAAAGATATGTCATATAACATTATTAAAGTTTGAATCCTGTTTCAACTTGTTATCCAGAAGGTCTCTTGAAGAACGTTTAGAGGTTTTCCGAGGTATTCTTACGAGTCATCATCTGACTAGCCTTTTCCCAACTATATTGGGGTCGGTTTTCAGTCTAACCGGATGCAGCTGAAAAATATGTTAAAACACCCCTATTTTCTTAAGATTATTTTGAGACATCTTAAAACTGGTTTTTTGTTTGTCTTGCTCAATAGTCTGCGAATTGGCATAGTATGTTTCGCTTTTCTTCCAAATAGACTTTGTAATTTTTAAGATCTCGAATTGACGGGTCTTACGAAGTATATGCATTTGTAAATCTTACGCTATGCCGTTGCTTACTCTAAGTCAAAGTCAAAAAGTCAAAATAATTTATTTCAAATAGGAACATAAAAGGCACTTTTGAACATCAAAATTTCCAAAAAATAAAACAGCATCTAGTTGCCCCTTCCAAAAGTAGTCTATTTAGAAGAATGGGCAAGAAACTCCACCATGTTTCAATACTAGCTGCGCCCCACGGTTTCACTGAGTGAGAATATCGGGATAAAAAGTATCCTATATGTTAATCCTGGTTATAAACCATCTGTGTGCCAAATTTCAACCAAATCTAGCTTTGAAAGAGTAACAAACATTAATCCATCCATCTATCCATCCATCCATTCATCCATCCATCCATACAAACTATCACGTTTATAATATTCGTAGGATAAATGGCGTGAAATTGGAGAGGCCGATGTTCAGCAGTGGACTGCTGTTAGGCTGGTGATGATGATAATTTTTTCCTCTAAATGATTTTTAGATTATATTAGTCGATCGTGTACTCCTAATTTAACATAAATTAGTAGTAGAGTAATAGGTATTTTGGAAGGACCTTTTATGTTTTCGTTTTTTTTTTTTTAGTGTTTATCGAAACTTGTAAATCGCCTTCAATTGGATAATTAGTTGTAAGTTTTCCGAATAGAATTAATAAAAATTATATTGTAAATATCATATCACAGCCTTTCACACCTAACACATAACATAACAACATGTTCAGCCTTTAATGGTCCCACTGCTAAGACACGGGCCTCCTACCTTCAGACGGAGTGGGCTTTAGTCTACCACGCGAGCCCAATGCGGGTTGGCAGATGCCACATGTCTACGAATTTTTGGTTCTAGGACATACCGGTTTCCCCCGGCTTCACACCCACTCAATACAATTCAAATCAAAAGTAGATTGATATCGATTTAAACACTAACTCCTTCACTATGCCCTTCCTAGGTAACACTTAACGACGCAATGCGACAAAACTGGGTGATGCATGTAATGGAGGAAAAAAAGCGTTGCGTCAAGTTGCGGATACACGCACAAGATACACTCGCGTTGACCCGGAAACGGCTGTTTTTTGCCTACATGGCGTCTTGCTTCATATCATATATTTTTTATCTTTCTTAGCAGGGACATGATGAACTAATATGATTTTTTGTCATAATCATGCAAGGAAGTGTCTAATCATCTGAAGCTCAATTCTCGTAATTAAAAACGTTCTAAATCTGGTCGCAGTCTCATCTCGGCGACAAACAAATGTCAAAAATTTGTCAAATGTAGGGAAATTAGATGTATTTTTGACAGATTGAAACTGAGATCAGACTGTGAACGTTCTTTAAATTACGAGAATTGCCCCTCTGATTACTAATTAGATACTTTCCATGGGACTTCCGCAAACTGGAACCACGTGCTAAAACATAACAATACGGTGTGCATTTACAATAGAAATGCTAACTTTCATAGTGGTTTGCCACAAATAATAAACAGTCAATTTTCTCGTTTAAGAATCGCAAATTTGGTTTCAGCGCCATATTTATGCAATGTGCAATAAATATGGCGGCAAACTGCAATTAGTATCCAAAAACGCAAAGGAAATATACAAAAGCTGTTCTCAAAACGGTGAAGGAAAACATCGTGAGGAAACCGCCATGTCCTAGAGCCAAAAATTCGAAGACATGTGACATCTACCAACCAGCATTGGGCCCGCGTGATGGATAACGGCCAACTCCCTTTCACCAAGAGAAGGCCCGAGTCCCACCAGTGAGAAAATTATAGGCTGATTTTACCGTGTATACGAAACCAAATACGTCATTAAAAAAACATAATTCAAAAGAAGCCAATACTAAAAGTCTCCGTCCTCTTAAGTAATAAGGGCCTGAAGGCGCTCTCCGCCGTCATCAGGAAGCAGTTAAGTGAAATTTAAGAAACATGGAACCTTTTTACCTGACCGTAACATTTGTCATTCTGGATCTCTAAGAGCTCTGGAAGATCTGTCACCGTGATAAACGACCGTGCCTGATGTGTTTTACCCTTAATAGATTAGGCAGAAGGATCAGCCCTTGAAGTAACTATAATAAGGATTAAGGAACGTATTTATTTACTTTAGTTACGTCATCATCATCATCAGCCTTTCATTGCACGCCATTCTACTCGATAATTAGTTTTTAGTTGTATTAGTTTAGTTGCATAATCAGCCTAAAATGTTCCCACTACTTAATATTGTTATACTTATTTCTACGGTGACACAAGGAGGGACATTATATTGTAGGAGACGGTGCCTAAACTAGGCTCAAGGCCTGTATTTCAGGTCACCAGGACTACTGGAACACAGGCCTCTAATAAAGGGGTTAAAAAAAGTAAAGGTGGCAAAAAACTGATAAGTAATTCGATAACTAGACATATTTACATCAGCCAAGTAGTCGTATTACAGAGGGACTTGTGGCTAAGTAATAACAACCGCACGGGTCGATCAATCAGGTTAAAATACGCTTGCCGCAGTTGGTCCGTGGATGGGTGACCATCTTCACATACCAGACCCCTCCGTGTCTCGGAAAGCACGTTAAGCCGTTTGGTCCTGGCTGTCATTCGTGGACCTTTGAAAGCCAGAAAGTCTGACAACCAGTCTTACCAAGGGGTTTCGTATTACCCTATACCTGGGTTGTGGAGGTCAGATAGGCAGTCGCTCCATGTAAAATACTGGTATTCAGCTGCATCCGGTTAGACTGGAAACTGACCCCAACATAGTTGCGAAAAGGCTATGCTGATGATGATGAGGTAGTCGTATTAGTAGGTATAAAACGTATTAAACGTACGTATAAAAATGCAACAACTGACTCTCGGGCCAATGAAAGAAAGCAGTGACCTTGCAAATTTTCTTCTACTTTTACCATTATACTTTAAGCTAACTGACTTTACAAATAATTAATCATTTCATTTTGTTGAAAATGGAAATAAGTCACCTATATTTGGTGTGTAAAAATTGCTTTTAAACAAACCTGTGTAACCCGACGATTTCTCCTATTCTTCAGTGGCTGTAAGGAGTTGGTTTTCTGTTTTTCTATATTGTGGCCCTATTACGCTAACTCGGTACAAAACAAGTATTAAACGTTTGACGTATTAAGTACAGTATTTTGGTCAAAGAACTCGCTCATATTTATATTTTAATGGTTTTTCTATTTCTGTTTCAGAGTCCCGGTTTGCGATTATAAGGTATGTTTTTTTTTTTATATTTCTGAAGGAAGTGAGCAAGAGGAGTTTTTCTAAAGCGTGTTTTAAGAGGCAGTTCTGCCTCTTCAAACACGCTTTAGATAAACTGAAGATAAAATGAAGTGATACTTATAAGTTAAAGACTGATTCACGATGAAGGTGAAGGGAGGAAACATTTGGCCAGCAGTGGCGTAAAAAAACAAGTTTAAGTTCACTTCTGTTAATGTTTGGTTCAATCCTATGTTACTTATATTTATGCTTGATATTGTCAATTTCCGTAGTGAATGTGTCACAGAAGTTATTACAAATTCAGAATTAATACATAAATAAACATTCGTTGTTACATTCAATTAAAAATTAAAATAACAGTTGTGTGTGATGACACATAATTGAATTCTTCTTCGGAACATTTGACAACAAACCAGTGATTGCAATGACCCATGTAACACTCTCAAACAAAACAAAATCCCTACTAACACATACCCAAAAGTATCTAAAGAAATCGAAACAAAAAATCCCCACAATTCTCAAAAGCGTTAAGATATAAAGCAATTCGTCCTTGCCCGGGCGCCCTCACTATCGCATGTCAATCGAATATTGCCATTTCTCCAAGTCCCTTTCATCTCAGCACCCCATTCTGAATGGGTCCCTATTCTGAACCGGCCCCTATTCTGAGCGGGTCCCCGATTCGCTATCTGAAGCACAATGCCTGATCAATATTAAGAGACTTTTAGAGCCAATTTGGCGATTACTTCTCTGATTTTTCTTTTATTGTGACCGATAGCTTGTTATAGAACTAGGTTTTTCTTATATATTAGTGTGGATGTATCTAGGTATTGGTTGTAGGATTGGATCTGAAATTAGACAAGAATCAACTCGAATAAATAAGATTGACGGAAAAACGGTAAACAATATGAAATTGTGCGTCTTTCTTCATTTCTGGTAACAGAACATGCGCTAAAAGTAGGTAATATTATCACGGTACTATCGTAAAATTACCATTGATAAGAGGGTAATTCAACAAGCATCCGTGCTATAGTAAATTAATCAATATTTTGTGCACAACTATAGTAGACACGGCAGATTTATTCATGACTAGCTGCGCCCCGCGGTTTCACCAGCATAAGGTTCAATCTCGTGGGAATCTCGGAATAAAAAGTATCCTATGTGTTAATTCTGGTTATAAACTATCTGTATGCCAAATTTCATCCAAATCCGTTCTGTAGTTTTTGCGTGAAAGAGTAACAAACATACATCCATCCATCTAGCCATCCATCCATACAAACTTTCACGTTTATAATATTAGTAGGACTAACTTCTGCTCGCAACTTCGTCCGCGTGAAATCTCTTGTTCTCTCGTCGCACGCCTGCCCGTGCTATTACTTTGTTTTCGCTTATCATTATTTTTCCTTTTTGCTTGGCATCTAAGGGTTCTAGCGTGATGTAAAATAGCCTATAGCCTACCTCAGAAATTAGGCTATCATATGCAAAATGATTTTTTCCAAAAAACCATTTTACACAAACAAAAAACAAACAAACTCTTCAGCTTTATTATTAGTATTAGTATAAGATTAATATTTTGTACACAAATATTGTAGACAAGGCAGATTTATTCATCGTTCTTACAGGCTTTTCTGTGACTAAACCATAGTCACCAAAAAAAAATGATAACTGGTATGAAAAACGGAATAATATCCACCTAAAATGACGACACGGTTGGCGCAGTGGTTAAGTGATTGACTGCTGCGCTGCGTGTCGCGGGTTCGATTCCCGCACGGAACAAATATTTGTATGACCTACAAGTAGTTGTTCCGGGTCTGGCTGTTTGTGTATGTGAGTTTAAATGTTTGTAAACGTACCCACTATACACAAGAAATTCCTAGTGTGGGGAAACGTTTTTTTTTTTAAAAAAACAAAAAAAAAACAAAAAAAAAAACAAAAAAAAAAATCAAAGAACGTCGATAAAAATAATCTTAAGACTATATCGCCGAAAGGATCGTCCTTTCATCGCAGTCGTGACCACTCGGAATCACTCCCGTTAATATCATTGCATTCGAACGATGAATTGAAATGACATTTTGTCGGGTGAGTGGCCAGATATTGGGTCTCGTGATTATCAAGGAATTGCTCTGCGATTTCATGTTTTATTTCCTGTGAATTCTTTTGGCTTGAGATCGGTTTAGGTTTATTATGATTATTTTACTTCTCAAAACTAAATTATTGATACTTTCAAACTCATACAGCAGCCACGGGGTTAGTTGTAGACTTTTTTGTAATATTAAAAAATGGTCAAGATGTTATTTCCCGTAACAAAACAGCATTTTTTTACTGGCCACTTTATTTTTTGGTTACGAAATGAATGATGTCCTTAACATTAGTAAGTAATTATAATCTTATATGGATTATGAAAATGATCTGAAAAGACTGCCTGGTTGAGTGATTTGAAAAAAAAAACTGCTAAGCGTGGGAGCGATAGGTATACCCAGTTTTTCCGGGTCGGGCAATTATTGCGTTTTCCGACCGGGAGTTCGGGTTTCTGTCCGGTTGATGGTAATAGGCTCTCCATTAATATGGTGTTATTAGGTACTCGTTTCTCATGAATTTAAAAGTTTACTTAACTTTAAACTAATTTATGCAAAATAAACTAAAATTATTTCTTAGTTGAACATCATTATTACATAAGGCAGCCCTCATATCTACTCTGCACCGCTTTCTAGTGTTTTATAATTACAACAATAATTACCACTAAAAATGGGGTCGGAGGTCACTCCATGTAAAATACTGGTATTCAGCTGCATCCGGTTAGACTGGAAGCCAACCCCAACATAGTTGGGAAAAGGCTAGGCAGATGATGATGATGATGATGAATTACCACTAAAATGGGTAACTTTAAATGAATATTCAATCTAGCAGCTACTTACCCAGCAGTATGACAGCACTGGCTAAAAAAAATAGATTTTATTTTTTGACGAATTGCGGAAAAGTCGTGGTAAACGCTGACTCGCCAACGAAGGACGGAGTGGAGGTAGGACAAAACTGGCTTAAAAAAAAAAACAATTTTTATTAGCCTGTGCTGTCATAAGGGCAAAGGTCTTCACTCCTTCCATCGTTTACGAGTCTGTGTTCAACGTTTTAAGGTGGATGCTCCAAGGTAGCCCGCGAAATTCAAATAAATACATATTTGTTACGGCCGCGAATCATATTTTAATCAAAGTACAACTTAGTACTGACCAGCAAATTGCAAAAAACGTAAGAAAATTTGAATTTCGCGGCATACCTTGGAGCATCCACCTTAATAAAAAACAAAGAACAAGCGTAATTCTCCTTATTCCTACCTTGTTTATTGCTTTTTATTTCCCGTATGAGGTGCACATTAACCCTAGTTCATTTGACTGAAGGTAATTAGTGTTTGCTTTATAAACGTCACGCTTTTATAACAATTAAAAATACATTACAGAATGTTACATTATGACCCTAGGGTAGTAACTTGGTATTATTAACCTGCACCCTAATTGCGTAACACACGATCAATCGTAATCTAAATGATTTTGAAGCATATTGCTAATCCATTGCTTCATAAGTTCGAAAAATTTGTCTGCTCAACACGTACATAACGCAATGAATGTTGTTGAACTCTCAAAATGAAACCGATTCCGATTTACTTTATTATTGTATAAGTACCTGTTATAGAGGGTGGCAACTAACTGTAATCAGGAATTCAGTGCATGATTACACCCCGCGCATTTAAAAAAAAACGTCCTGCAATTTTCGTTGTCAATTTAAGCTGTTCCATACATATTGACCGCGTATATTTTGCACTTGTCTTAGAGGGACTTGTGGCTAAGTAACGCTTGCTGCGGTTGGTCCGTGGATGGGTGACCATCTTTACATACTAAGACCCCTCCGTGCATCGGAAAGCACGTTAAGCCGTTGCTCCCGGCTGTCATTCGTGGATCTTTGACAGTCATAACGGATCGTCAGTAGCCTAAATGTCTGACAACCAGTCTTACCAAGAGGTATAATACCCAGTAACTGGGTTGTGGAGGTCTCACAGACAGTCGCTCCATGTGAAATACTGGTATTCAGCTGCATCCGGTTAGACTGGAAGCTGACCCCAACATAGTTGGGAAAAGGCTAGCCAGATTGATTGAGGTATTGCACTTTTATATTAAACAGCCGATTTTGTTTTTCATTACCTACTAACGAAAAATTTCTACGCTAGAAGGGTCTAGAATCATGAGCTGAATTCATGGTTACAGTTTGCGCGTCAATGTCCCTGCCACCCTATATCATGGATAAGGTACATACATACATGGAATACACTATAATAGAAATAGTTAGTGCCTAACCTGTAGTCAGTATGAAAAGGGCATATATTATATAATTGAAATTTTTCAGCTAACGAAGGGTATTATAAATACTGACAAGAGTCTGGGCTTCAAATAAATGAGTATTATTTTCTAGTCCATGAAAATCTGTTTTTACATAAAGTCCAATTCTGTTAAGTAAGACCTTTTATAAACGTCAGAAATATTAAAATACTTAACATTTTATTCCAAACTTTACTTATCTTTACAATTAAAATTTAAAAGAATACCACGTTTTCTTAAAACATCGCGACCAAAACCCACGTAGAGATGAACTTCAAAAGATAATTTTTACTCCTCGTCTAGACGAGGAGTCATCGACATTTTACTCATTGAGATAAAAGGCAAGCTCCAAGACAAATATCTCTGTAGTCAAAATATTCCAACAGCTAGACTTCTATATCGTAAAATAAAAGTATAGTAAAGTCTAGTCACTATATAAATAAAATATATATTATAAAATGAAGTCGCACAAACAGCGACTTCATTTTAATACTAGCTGCGCCCCGCGATACACCCGCATAAGTTTCGATCCCGTGAGCATATCGAAATAAAAAGTATCCTAATCCTGATTATAAACCATCTGTGTGCTTAATTTCATCGAAATCCGTTCAGTAGTTTTTGCGTGAAAGAGTAACAAACATCTATTCATCCATCTATCTATCCTCACAAACTTTTGCGTTATACATATAATACTAACTGCGTCCCGCGGTTTCACTTGCATAAGTTTCGATCCCTTAGGAATATCGGGATCAAAAGTATCCTATGTGTTTACCCCGGTTATAAACTACATAATATGTGTGTATCAAATTTCGTCCAAATCCGTTCAATAGATTTTGCGTGAAAGAGTAGCAAATATTCATCCATCCTCATTCGCATTAATAATATTAATAGAAAGTAGGATATTTTGTCTGTCTGTATGACGGCATTTTTCTTCAAAACTGCGCAACGGATTTTCATGCGGATTCCACCATATTTGTATATTTTTTTATGTTGAATGGGCCTGCTGTTGACCTCGATCACGCCTGATGGAAAGTGATGGATGAGGTCTATGATGGAATACTCCTTAATTTGGAGAATTTATTCCGGAAGGTTTATGTGTACTTATGTTTAATAGACTGATATTACCTTACACTAAATAAAGGAATCTCGATATTTTGTCAAGTTGTAAAAACCGTGCGAAGCAGGGGCGGGTCGCCAATTATAAAAATAAATTAACATTATACTGTTGTCTTCGGCATCTAAAACAGCATTAAGTTTTTCTACGTTCATTTTCTTATTCGTCTTGAGAAATACTCGTAAAATTTTATTTAGAATTGTACATAGTTTTCGACTCATTTTCATATGAATTGATAAAATTAACAATGAAAACGATTCTCTATTTCTTCGTGTTGATATATTTTATGCGCGTATTTTGAATTTACATTTAAATTGTTTATTTGTTTTGTCTTCTAAGGGCTGATTTCTCCATCGCAAGATAACTTTATTCGAGGAATAGTTTTGAAATGTCGACAGTTATTTCATACAAAAACTGTCAATCGTCAATTTTATTCTTCGAATAAAAGTTATCTGGCGATGGAGTAATCAGCCCTAAGATCATTAAGACAAAAATAAGTAAGTTTCGTTTCTGACCAATTTAAGTTTCACATAAAATGTTCCCACTGCTGGGACACAGGCCGCCTCTCTTTGAAAGGAGCTGGGCTCTAATCTACCACGCGGACCCAAGGCGGGTTGGTGGATGTCACATGTTTTCGAATTTTTGGTTTTAGGACATGCCGGTGTCCTCACGATGTTTTCCTTCACCGTTTTGAGAGCAGTGATCATGAAATAAATTAAAGAAGGTAAAGCGCCTGTCTGGATTCGAAACAACGACCTACAACTTGTAAGGCACGGCCGTCACCACTGGACCACCACCGCTTTTAGGCTTAACTTATTAATATTCCAAAACTTCTGCCTTTGAACTTTTATAAAGTTAAAAATGTCTAAATAAATGCAACACATCAAAGTGCTTTCACCCTTCATCAATGGAAGGTACCTACAAAGATAAATTCCGCCCAAATTTAAATCATAATTATAAAAGAACTCGCTGAAAATGTCTGCGGGCGACCTATTTGCCTTATTTCCGTCAAAAAAACGCGATTTTAAAAGACACAATGAATGCTTGTGTCGCGAAGTAAAGCAATCTCTTTTGATTGCAAGGAAGTGTAATTGTTGTGTTGGCATGTAATAGAAATTGTAGACAATTTGTTTCGTCAAATGATGGTATTCATAAAGAAATTGCACATTTGCTGTGACTTTTACCAGCGATTTAACTTGAGTTATGGTGATGATGCGTATTTGGTTTTAGGAGGCGGTATTCATTTCCGCCTCCAAATCTTCCTTCATATTTCTTGCCAGTAGCAACCCGGAATTTGAATTTGTCTATGGCAATAGGCTCACCCCCTATTACATGGACCTTTTTTTGTTGCCTGTGCCAGAGGCCACGGTATCTCTTTCGAACAACCAGCGGCCCTAGCAGGCATCGGGCCCCGTCAATTCGTGCTGACATCTCTTTGAGGCGCGCGTGGAACACAACGCGCCGTCGACCCGGGCCTGGTCCTTACCGGGCGGCGAGCTGCCCATTGCTCGCCGCCCGCAAGCCCGCGCCTTCGGTGGCCGGGAATCGGTGGTTGACTCCCGTCCAGGGCGTCTCCTGCGGCGACTAGGGGCGTGAGGGCGCAGAGATTGCCTCTGCCTCACGCGCTGCGCCTCCTCCTTTGCGAGCATTACTGCTTCGCAGAAGGAGGTAACGGCCTCCCATGCACTCTCGCTCCGTACCAGGGCCGGACGCGAGAGATCGCCGCCGCCGATCGCCGCTACGAGGACACGGCGGTGCTCCACCCAAGCCAGGCAGACCTCCACCGTATGCTCCACCGTGTCCTCCGGGCGATCTACACAGTGGTGACACCCTGGCCCTTCCTCCCGCCTTATTCTGTCCGTGTCCAGTGAGGACCTGCGTCAGGCGGAAGGTGTATTACATGGACCTTACACCATAACTGGCAAAAAGTGGTTTTGGGTTTTTGCGTTCGGAACTTCACATTAGCAGCCCGGATCCAGGAGTCTAGCATGAAATCTGTAGCTCCGGCCAAACTTACGGGTGATTCATAACATAAGATTAGTATTGTGTGTATTATTTATTTATTACTGTAATTGCCCGTGACATCACAGCGGGCCCTATCAGAATACCAGCGCTACGACATTTATTTTTTAAATGTTGAAGCATCATGCTGAGATATGAGCCTTTTGGCCTCGTACTGGACTTTCTGTTTCATTTTTCTTATAGTTGCTTTTTTTTAATATAATTTGGTTTTGTTACTTACTTTTTTTTATATAATTTGGTTTTGTTACCTACTTTTTTTAATATAATTTGGTTTTGTTATCTACTTTTTTTATATATAATTTGGGTTTTTTTATTTTTGATTGTGTTTACTTTAGTTTAGTTTTATGATCTTCCTGTGCGAGTCGCAATAAATACTTTTTCTTTCTTTCTTTCTTTCTATTGTACTAGTATTCCGGGAATAATATTAGTTTTGGGCCCGACCTAAGAATGAATACCACGATTTGACAGATGTCCCTATTCCGTGTGGTTTTGTCCGTCCAAAAAAGATAAGTAATCGGGTGTAAGGTTCACTCGGAACTTTCAAACTACTGTTGGATGGTCCCGTATCTTCGTGAACGGACTTAGAGAGTCGGCCTCCTGGATTTGTGCCCGATGTATGGCAATAGGCTCTCGTACCCTAGTGCCTATTGCCTTCCAGCGAGTCATGTTTTAGTACCATGTAATAAGGTTACATTGGATTTAAATAAGACTGTCGAAATTTGGGTGTGCTATAAATACACCCTTGCCTAACCCTTTAGAGAAAACAGGCGTTCAATCATTTCAGCCGAAAGACTCCCCACTGCTGGACAGGCCTCCTCCAAGCTTCACCATTTTGACCGGTTCTGTGCCTCCCGCATTCAGCGGAATACTGCGGCCTTCACAAGGTTATCAGTCCATCTTGTGGAAGGCCTTCCAACGCTACGTCTTCCGGTACGCGGTCGCCACTCCAGAACTTACGGCCCCATCGGCTATCTGTTTTGTGAACAATGTGCCCTGCTCACTGCCACTAACAAAAACAGCCGTGATGTTATGTAATGTTACTAATTCTCCTCTGCCTTCACCCTCAGGGAACAAAAGCGTAATATAAGGTATTTTATGTCTCCATTAACAGCATTTTTATCACTTCTCAATTACTCACTTACCTATTTCATGGAACAAAACAATTGTTCTAATATATAATCATAAACTACGAGTACTAAAACTCAAAGGCTTTTCCCGTAAATCGCTACAACAAGCGATTGTGCTAAGTGTCATAATCGATTGGTTTGCAACTGGACTGGTGACCGCAATATTGTTATCAGTAGGTAGGTACATAAGTGAACGTTTCTGCCCTAATACCCTGATAAAATACTTCACTTTTATGAGACACGGGAAGCCATAATCCGGACATAACTATTATAGTTATGTTTTTTGCTATAACTTTGTTTTTCTCATGATTAATTAATCGCTGGCAGAGAAAAGTTCGTTGAGAAACACACCGTTATAGCGGGCGCGTGAATTGTTCAGAAACAACGAGTTATGTTCATATTGCAATAATTATACAAGGTCAAGTTAAATTAGCTAGCAAAACTCCACAGACAGGGTTGGTATCAATATCTAAGCACGATATAATAAAAAAGATTTGATGTTATTTTTTTAGGGGTCAACTTAAGCAGGCAGTATTGTTACTTGAAGTATGAGTTGAGTAAATCTTTTTTCTTTTGTTTTATCATGTTAAGTTATTGATAACCATGATGCCTGTGAAGCATAATTACACAAAAAAACTGTTATTTCAAGTGACTAAAACTAACAGAGGTCGTCGACCCCGCAAAATAAATCATCAAAATTAATTATATTTTTGTTTTTTCGTTTTAAGATATCGAGACGTGAGGGTACGTCTGCAGAGTTTCGCTGCATATGTTATGTCCTATTGCCAAGAAAACGGCGCCATTATTCATGCATCTTTCTGTCACATTGCATAAATAAGGGCTGATTTTTCCAACGCCAGATAACTTTATCGGAGGAATAATTTTGAATTTTTGACATTTATTCCATACAAAAACTGTCAAACGTTAATTTTATTCAAAGAATAAAAATTATCGGTCGATTGAAAACTATAGTGCTATTTTACTTGTAGTAAGTACTGCCTATTTGGTGCTTACATGCAACCTCCGCGAGTCAGTTAAAAGTTATTGGCATAAAATACGAGACAAACATGAAGTTAATTTAAGATTAGAAGAGATTAGGTGTCAGATTGGGCTGACAGGCCAAACGAAAAAAGATGAAAAATACGTAGTATTATTTTTATGAACATACGTGATAAGCCGTAGTTTAATTCATCCCTCCCGGTACGCTGAAGCTCATTGAGGGCTTCACAGTACCTACAGCCAGAAGGCACGGCATTTAGATTCTTCCGTTTACCATGATCCAAATCTGTAACAGAAAATACAAACACAATCACACCTTCAATGTCTCAATACGCCCAAATGACCCAATTTTCACCAGCTATGAGGATAACCCTCATTAAACCATTCAAACGTCCAAACCCCATTAATATTTATATCCCTTGAGCAAACAGGTGTTAAAAACGACACAGTACAAAGCACTTCATTAGGCAACCGTCCTGTACAAACTTGTAAACGGAAGATGCAATTTACATTAAATAAACAAATTATCTGTACGTCCGAACTCCTGGCTTCAACAGGTGTGCTTAATTTGGAATCTAAATAAACTTTAATGTTGCATGTACAGGCGACGAACGTGTTTGGTATGCAGTACATACTGCCCAAAAGTTCACGCCACCTTGTAAGACGTATTTCTTTGGCAAAGCCATTGCACATACAAAAGAGGTACTACAGTACGACCGTTGAGAGAATGTGTTTCTGATACCTGTCAGCGCGACAATCCTGGTAGCTAATAAAGAACAAATTCGTAAAATATGTTTTCGTTTGTATGAAACTGACAGGAGTCAAGAACGCAATTTCTCGTCGGCCGTACTGCAACTAGCTTACCCTGAGCTTGTCGATTTTAGATTTTTATAAGTCGGTTTCCTCTCGATGTTTACCTTCACAGTCAGCATCTTTTATTAATTAACCTGAAAACTAAAAATAACTTTGCAATTGTGGTTGAGAATTCATTTAAATTGTGTTCAAAATCTATTTAAGCGTAAGACACGTTTCGTGATTGAGAATTTATTCATTATAAGAGTGTGTAGTTATTTAAACGAAAGACCACTCAGGACGAGCGATGTCAAAGATTTCTTTACACTTCACACTTACTCAAAAGTACATTAATTTACGTTAGCTGCCTGTAGCTACACTTATCTGTTTTGCTGACTGTACATTTCCCAAAATGGCTGCCATTAGTAGCAATGCCGACGTTCGTAATGGAAATGTTTCGTGTTTCATTGGATGGATGATCTGTTATTGGGTACAGGGTGTTGTTATGAGAGTTTTTAGGATTGCGGATGAAAGTGAAATGTTTGTGATGGAAGTTAGACTTACAACACTTTGTGAACTTGCAACACAGTCTGTGTTACAAATCCTACAAGATATGCTGAGGCTGCCGTATGACGATGAATATTTCACAGATTTGGACTTAATTGGCTGAAGCGAACAATTATGAATCACGTAATGAATTTATTATATTTACTTAATTTTCAACACTGAAAGGTCATCGTCCTTCGACTTCGACCTTCCGATAAAAGTCCTTTTCGGCTTCCAGTCTAACTGGATGTAGCAATGTATGCATGCAAGTATTTTGTAAGGAGCGACTCCTGAACTCCACAACCCAGTTACTGGGCAACATGATACGCCTTGATCTTCTTCTTCTTTTCGTGTCGATGGTACTCTTGTTCGGTATTTTACATTATTTGAGCTCAGTAGGTGGCCAGGTTAATTTCGGCATCAGTGACATTCATTAAGTCAACTAAGGTGCAGGTGAACGGGCACTTAGGGTACTACAGCGAGTGGGGCATGATCTGATTAGCGGCACCGCACTCGCACTGCGTATTGGATGGGTCAGTAATCCTCCATTTCGGCAAATTGTGTGTGCAGGTGCTACTTTTTTTTTTTGAGGATGAGAAATCATCAAATGACCCGTCCCGCTCTGGGTGGAGCGGAAGGGAGTGTCAGACTCTTACTGACTAAAACCCACCCGTATTCCTTCCTGAGCCCTTTATGTTCCAGGGCAGCGGTAACCCTTTCGGACGATCCCGCTACCAGGTGCGGGTGCAGGTGCTACTTGGGTACGCAATAGATTGAGAGCTTTCCATATAGGCCACTGCAGATCACGCCTTGATAAGACTAGAAAGATGAACACTGAAGGATGAAAACGATAAAAATTTGCGGTACCTACGAGTATACATATTTATTACATAATGTTTTCACTTAATACACTATTTGCACATTTTCCCCACCACATAAATACATTTAAGGGTCTACGCCAAGTATAATATTTCGTCATAAAAAAGACAATTTATTGTGAAGCTCGTTTTAAGTTGAGGCGAGTAAATCGCTAAACACATTTAGAGCCTTTTATAAAGCGTTGTGTAATCTTCATTGTTGTGAAAAGACACGACAAAAATATAGGAAAAAAGATGGTATGAAGAGTGTTTGTATGTTTATGAAGGTCAGATAGGCAGTGGCTCCATGTATCCATGTATTCAGCTGCGGTATGAAGCAGACTTTTCTCAAGTATGTTGGGGTCGGCTTTCAGTCTAGCTAGCTAGGCAGATTTATTGATTGATTGGTATGAAACGAGATTGTTATAATTTTAGTAAGTAAAATTTTCAGTAGTGGAGGGAGAGCACTGATCACCCAAGGGTAAAGGGCGAGTTACTTACGAGTTTTTTTTTTAAATTTATTTATTATTCCCAATACAACTATCATTACATGTTGCACCAAATCGGTAGCGTGGTATTAACCAATATTTATTCCATAAGTACAGGTTATCACATGTAAAGTAATTTTTGTAAACTCATTCAGAGAACAGCACCCTAATTGCGTAACACACAATCAATCAGAATCGGTTTCATTTAGACAGTTCAACAACATTCATTGCTTTATTTAAGTGTTGAGCAGACAAATTTTTCGAACTTATGAAGCAATGGATTAGCAATTTGCTTCAATATGATTCAGATTACGATTGATCGTGTGTTACGCAATTAGGGTGCTGGTAAATAAATCCACCCTTTCCGCCGATTTCGTTAAGTGTATGCAAGGCGCGCGTCAAAGGTGCTTTACCCAGCAGGTTGGTCCGGCCGCGAGGTACCACCAGTAACCGTATAGGTTCGAACCCACTTCCTGTTACAGAGAGGAAGCCTGAGTCCCAGCAATGGGAACATTATAGGTTGATAAACGATGGATGGACTGTGTGAATGATGATATGGTTAGAGAGGGGGTGACTACCGAGATGACGACTAATAGAGAAGCATGGAAGAAAAAGACATGTTGCGCCGACCACAAATAAATTGGGATAAGGGCAGGAGAATGATAAATGATGATATGCTATGCTTATGCTATGATATGAAGAGTGAGAGATTTTATTTAGTAAAATTTTTAGTCGTAATTTAGTTCAATTTTAAAAACTCCTCCATCCCCATCCTATTTACCAAAATAAGAAATATCTACTAATGAATTAAAAACAGCGTGTGTCAAAAATTGTTTGAGCGTTTAACCCAAGGAAGGAGGTGGCGGGATAGCTGAGGGAGAGAACCTCACGCCTCAGCCGCCGCGGGAGACGCTCCGGGCGTCGCGTCGGGAGCCGCGTGACGACTCCCGGCCACCGTAGCCGCGGGCCTGCGGGCGGAGAGTAATGGGTAGCTCACCATACGATCATGACCAGGCCCGTGCTGGACGGCGCGTATGTGTTTCACGCGCGCCACAAAGAGTTGTCAGCATAAATGACGGGGCCCGATAGGGCCGAAGCCTGCCGGGGTAGCGGGATCGTCCGAAAGGGTTACCGCTGCCCTGGAACATAAAGGGCTAAGGAAGGAACACGGGTGGGTTTTAATCAGTAAGAGTCTGATACTCCCTTCCACTCCACCCAGAGCGGTCATTTGATGATTTACCATCCGCAAAAAAAAAACCCAAGGAAGCTCATTTTCCTCTTCTTGTAATACAATAACGAACGTTTTACCTGAAAATGTTCTTGGACAATTTATGGTCCTAACATAAATAACTTCTAAGCAAACTACACGTCTTATTTATAAGCTCAGTAAGTACCGAAGTTTCGACCACAATTTCAAGATAGAGTACCTTTACTGGGATCCTAGAAGGTACCACGTACTAAGATGTTGTCCACACACTGCCTTAGTTAATAATCTTCCTCAAAATATATGAAATTCTGCTTACCCGTCAGAAACTCTGGTTTTCAAGGTGCAAGCTTCGATCGAATACGTAGACATAAGTAGGTAGAGTGAATCTATGTCGGTATAACTCCGGGCCAATCTTGGGAGACATGTTGCTTTAGTGATGGGAAGAAGCTGTTTATCGATAGGTTTCGATAAAAACAGAGCTGAAATAAATGTGAAAGCAGCGTTAAAACTGTAGGGTTTATATAATTATATAGGCCGGAAAAAGTCAGTTACTGAAATCTGCCATAAAGTCCAGAGTACATAAAATGGCTATAGATCTGAAAGAAAAATGTTGGTCATCACGGAACGCTCGGCAAATGCGAAACAGAAATGATTGGTTATTAAAAGAAATTCTGACATAACAGAGCGTCATGCCGTTTGCCATTACGTCATAAGAGTCGGTTTAAGACCTAAGGCGCGCCTATAGATGCTTCACATCAAAATTCGCGTAAAAACTGTCACATTTTAATCATATTATAAGTATTTGGCCTGCTATCCACCTGCATTGTAGTAGGTATACTACCCACACAGTTAAGGAATAAGGATTAAAATGTTGTTCAACTCTTTAATCGACCCATTAACATTTAACACTTGACGCCAACACCTTCTAAGATTTAACTATTTCTATAAACTATTTACTTGAAGGTTACGAAACTGCTGAGGAAATGTCAGTAGAATAAACTGGCTGAGAACTTACGCGTACCTATTTTGTAAAATCACAGAATGCCAATGAGTTGACTTTGATTGAAATAGAAATCTTAGCATGAAAATCAACACATACATTTAAGGATATCGCACTAAACCAATACAAATTATCACTCACCTTGTCTAATTCTCCTGCTAAATTGATTCAATCAATCGATTTAGCGGCAGTCCACTATTGGATATAGATTTTTCAAATATTTGCACCACAACATCCCTTTCTGCACCTTTCGCATCTAGTCTTTATCACCCGCTTTTTTTAAATATGACGTTCCAGCTGACAAAATCTGTAACATATTTTTTTAATAATCTTAAATATCGATATTATTTAACACATCATGTCCCATCCCTAATATTGATACACCGCACGAGACAGCCGTTCAAGCACGCGTGTTTCCTAAAGGCATTAATAACGTTTAAATACATAAGCTACAGAGCTGAACGCAATACATAGACGCTATGTACTTACGTAGGAAATCCCTGAGTACCTATGTAAGTAAGTTAGTCTTAGTCTCGATTTCATATGAGATGAGATTTAACCACAAATGTAGTAGTTGACAGGTTATGTAAAGTTATGACGCGTTAAGTGCTTGTAACCACGTCTGATGGAAACTTGTGGATTGAAAATTAATCACATTTCATTATAGCCTTATGTTGTTAAGAAGTCTATCCGTTCAATCTAATAATAATAATTGTTTAATACTGTAAAATAAAAGTCGAAACAGACAGTCCCTCCTACCCTAATCCTACGTTATATTTTGAGCTACTTACCTATTAATATATTCTTTTTCTATGAGCTGCGGGGTAATTCCGTAACACACCAACAGTTGCAATGGCCTTCATTTTAACAGCTCAACAACATTCAATGCGTTATTTTCGTTTTTAAGCAGATAATTTTTTTAAACATATGAAGCAATGGTTTAGCGATATCCTTCAAACTGATTCAGATTGTGATTGATAGTGTGTTACGCAATTAGGATGCAGGTCCATGTACTGTCCCTATTGGTGGTCGCATTTTTGCTATAAAAGTAAGGAAGTAAAAGGACAAATAGATCATTTTCCTTCCAACTTCTTTACTGTTATGATTGGCAATTAAATGTGACAGTTCACATGGATCTTAAGCACCTTGGAGCATAAAATTTTCATTTACGCCAATCGCATTAATCTGTACCTAACACAAATTACAAAAAATTAGTTCCTGAACGATAAAAAGGGTCAATTTGGTAAAGAACCCTTTAAGAAGCCCTTTCAATCCATTAAGGACAAAATAATTTGGGATAGGCATCCATCCCCGACGGAAAGGGGAGAGAGGAGTAAATTAACAAAGTTTAATGAAAACATTCTATGGGATCGACTTCCTTTCAGAGGGTGCAAACAGGTGTAAAGACAAATAGAAGATGATAAAAGAATGCAGAGTTTTACGTACTTTACTTTAGTGATGGGAATAATTTTATCGACATTTTTTTTTTGTTTCTTCCTTATTTTATTTTGTAACTCTTTGAGAGATGATAGGCACTCACGTTAGAATAAATTATTCCACAATTCCTAAGCTGCAAAATCTATGTTCCTAACCAAAATAAAAATAAAAAGGAATACCTTATAGTGTTTTCTTTTGAATTTTCATATTTATCATTTTGGTATCTCACATTACTTATTTTTTTTTTTTTATTTACTTTAATAATATAGCCGAGGCCAGCCCAGAAATAGATGGCGAGAGACCAGCAGCGCGATTCTGTAACCATCTCACCGTGAAAACTTAAGTGAAGTGAGCGTGGAGTGAACTGTCAGTCCAACTAATGCTAGGGATTGACACTATTGACAGCTCACTCTAAGCTCACTTCACTAACTTTTCACGGTGAGGTTTTTACAGAATCGATCGGCAGGGGCCTAAAAAGGCCATTTGGCAGAATCATAATAGGATAACAATATGAATCATATTAAAAATCGTAAAATGGTCACAAACTGACAGTTCATAATATGATCTGTGTGCAAGTCATATCACAATAAAATAACATTTCAACTGCAGAAATAAAAAATAAAAAACCAATTTGATCAATAAAAACTGTAATGAAAAATTTACCGATAAAATTACGGTTTTGATTTTTTTCATGCGGCAATGCTTACACCAAATATGAAATGAAATTTTACGAAAATTAGAGGAATTGCTAATGATCTGCTGGAAATTCAGGAAATGAATAGCTTTTAGAGGTATTGCTTAAAGTGGCTATTTTAGGCCCCCTGGACGCGTGTCGCGAGGGCTGGTTGGAGGTGGCGAGGGAAAACAGTTCCTGGAAGGATTTGGGGGAGGCCTTTGCCCAGCGGGACAGCAGAGACTAACAAAAACAAAATATATATAGCACTCTGACAGACCCAATGAAAATTGCCTAAAAGACGATAATACTTTGTTTATAAACTAGCCAAACAAATGGGCACTGAAAAGCCAAGTCTACACTTGATCTTAACTTATCCTAATTGAACTCTTTTCTATTACATTTTCCCTACATAAATAATTTCTCTTCAAGAGAAAATTCTCAAGAAAAACCTGAAGAAACTAACTTCGCACATACTTCACTACTGAGCAAAGAGTTTCCAAACTCAAAAGGTGTAGCTAACAAAGAGTTCTTCCATCTTTTTAATTTTAAAAAGCTCGTAAATCTTTGGGTAGAATGTTAATAATTAGTGTTGGAAATAAAAAAATCCTTAAATTGTTTTAGAATGTCTATAAAATAACTTTAAACTCTTTTTACATAGGTTCAGAATAAACATACAAACACAGAAATTCACATTTTAACGCGGTTTTCCTCTTTTTATTTCATTATTAATGAACGAAACTTAAAAGTTTTACAAAAATCATAAAATAAAGAAAAGTGGACAAATATGGGGAGACTTTTGCCCAGCAGTGGAACAACATAGGTTAATAAAAAAATAATACTCAATCTGGTTCAATCACTTACCGACGTTTAATTGAGGATTTTACTTCTTTAGAATATCTTAGTTCAGAACAAAATCAGCCCATTTTTATGCCATGACACTAAAAATCATAATATTATTTCATTGAAGTGTTATGGCGAAAATGATGTAATTATCTACCAACCCGCACTGGGCCCGGTAGATTATTAGCCCACTCCCTCTTGAAGGTATGAGGCCTGTGTCCCAGCACTGGGAACATTATAGGCTAATACATATTGATCACAAGCTATCAACTGATAATTAGTTAACACGGCTTATGGACATTAATTTCAAGATTATGTATGTTGTGATAGTTATTATTTATTTATATGTATTATATATACTTTATTGTACACCACAAAAAATAAATCAAACGCTACAAAATGTACAATGGGCGTCCTTGTCGCTTTAATTATAATTTTAAAAGATGTCTTCCTATACTGTATCATGAAAAAATAGGGTATACATAATACTTTCCTGAAAAACTCTGGTACAAATAGCTCTTCTACTACAAGTACTACTCATATTCATACATACTTACATAAAATTATGCACTTTCGTATCGATATTTAAAAAGCCCCTGAAGCGTGCTTGAAAACCTTTACGCATGAGATGTTGCGAGCGTATTATATACGCGCATATTTCATAGTCACTATAACCTAGATCGAAGCAAAAGCAAGTGCTCAGTAAAATCTGAAACTGATTTTGTAAAACATTCTTTGTTACACAAATTTTCATGAAGAAAAAAAAATATATCTACGTAGCCTTTTCGCAACTATTTTGGCATCGGCTTCCAGTTTAACCGGATGCAGCTGAATACCGCGACTGCTTTTTTGACCTCCACAACCCAGTAACTGGGTAACACAATACCCCTTAGTAAGACCTGTTGTTGGATTTTTGGGTTTCTGACTGCCCGTAAGGACTCCCACCAAACCTTCCCAAGGCCCTTCCAACGTTCGTTATACGGGCCGAAACGTGAGGCGGCTGCGGACATAGCTCCCTTGGCCGTAAGGACTGTCAAAAATCTACGAAGGACAACCGGGACCAACAGACGTACGGAAGGGTCTAGATAGTTAATGGATGGTCATGGCCTCCAATCGACCCGTGCGGCTGTTATTATTTAGCCACAAACCCTCCCATATTTTTTTTTAAATAAAATTATTAATGAAAAAAGAAATACATAAAATACTAGCTTGGTACATTATGAAGTTGACACCACTTTTTACAAATCGACAAACCTTTTCAAACATACTGAGGAACGGTTGCACCACAAATCACTTTTAAAACATAAATCTGTCTCTGCCATCTTCAAACGATTGATACAAACAGGAGGACGCGACGTTTTAAATAACGCATTTAGTGACTTGTGGTTCTAATTCACAAAAGTTGAAAACTTAAAGCATTGCCTCGCTGATCTAGTGGTCGCAAGCGCTTCTTCTGAGGTGAGGGTTCGATTCCCAGGTCGGCCGTTACTGGGTTAATCCGTTAAAGATTTCTCAGTAGCAGTCTGGAGTCTGGATTTATGTCCGGTTGAAGGCAACAGGCTCACCCCCTATTACATAGGTAAGACTTTAAACATAACTAGCGAAATGTGGGTATACTAAGGTACACCACTGCCTAACCCTTTGGGGATTACAAGCGTGTTGTTTTGTTATGTGAACAAGTTAAACGTAATAATACATAATTTGATAGCGAATACTAACCCTACCCGCTCTATTCTCGTGAGCAAACTTCAACTACAAACATATTTACCTGACCCAAAGCACTTAACAAGAACCAGTTACATGCAACCTAATTTGCAAGCAATCTTCTGTTTTTAACTTTAAAATAAAAATACCCAGCAAATGAAAACACTTTTCTCAAAAGCCAGTTACCTACATTAAATACGGCAGGAGCGAAACAGTATTATAATCTGAAGCTTTCGTGAAAATTTCTATGCAAACAACAAAGACCAGTATTACACAAAATGGGTTTCTAAATGCAATTGTTGCGAAGGGAAAGGGAGGGAAGTTTGTGATGAGCGGAGCGGGGGCGCGAGCGATTTGCGTAACAGGTTTATGCATTAACTCAATTTCATAATTATGTTACTTACACATGTCCACACCTTCTTCCCGTGGGGTAGGCAGAAAATATCTAAATTCCTTTGGTTCATTTACGTTCATGCATCTGCAGGTCAATTCTCGTAATTAAAAACGTTAAAAAAATAGCCGCAATCTCATCTCAGCGACAAGCAATGTCATAAACTTGTCAAAAATGTCTCGGGTTAAAAGTAGCTCATTTTGGGTGTTGCTTAGTTTTACTTTTCCTCACGATACGGAAAAATCTAATAGATTCTACATTCTACTACAACTATTTTCGCAAAAAAAGAAATAAATGGTGAATCAAAACTGTAGTAAATAGGTACCAGTTGACCGGATATGATGCGGTGCCGATGACGTGCTGTTAATAACATTACGTATGCAACGTGAACGTGCCATTCACGATAATTAAGCGCTTTTAAATTGAGTTAAATTAATGGGAAGCAGCCCGACATAAAATACTGAAGCCACATTTAATCAAAGGCATAGTTTGCTAATTGCTGTATTACTGATAATGAGATTTTTGTTGCAGAGGGAAATTCTAAAAATTTTGCCGTTTTTCGCTACGGTACACAAGGATTGAGAAAGAGTAGTTCTTCCGAGATGAACGTGGCCTCGCAGAACCCGTGGCCAGCGGGGTAATGCGTAACACACAAACAGTAGCAATGGATTTCTTTTTGACAGTTCAACAACATTCATTGCGTTATTTACGTTGTTGAGCAGACACATTTCGCGAACATTATAAATCAATGTATAATCCTTCAAAATGATTCAAATTGAGATTTAGCCGTTGTACAGAAGCTTATCGATCACCCACTTCACCTTTCGAGGTATACTCATTATAATATTCACCCTATCATGTACACTCACGAGCAAAAGTATGGATACACTCGGCTTTATTCAAAAGCGATTTACTCCTTTGTTTTTGAATGAAATATTATACTGTTACGAACATAGCATTTTCGAACCCATAGGTTTATGTAATGTGTCCTATTTCAACTTTGCATTCGTTATTTCACGAAAAAATCGCATTTGAAAGTTGCCAAGTGTTGACATATTGGTGCTCGTGACTGTACATAGCTTTTTCCCGAAATGTTGGGGTCGACTTCCAGTCTAGCTGGATGCAGCGATCGCCTATTTGACTCTCACAGCCCAGTAACTCGGTAAAACGATAGTTTTCAGTGTAACTGGTTGTCAGACTTTCACCCGTGACTACTGACAAAGATTACCGAATGACAGCCGGCAGTGTGGGCGTTACATGCCTTCCAAGGCACGGAAGTCTCGGTATAAAATGGTTAGTCACCCATACAGCCTGCCATAATAGGTAGTTATAGGCCGACCGCTTAACTGAGACGTTGCCTGAGGTAGCTGCGCGGTGCGGGAGGGGTGATAGTTACAACAAGTTGACGAATTACTGAGCTCTCGCATCACGTCACCACACCCCTCCCGCACCGCGCTGCTGCCTCAGGCAACGTCTCAGTTAAGCGGTTGGCCTATACCTACTTTTTTTTTGTTATCCTATATTTTGTCCCACTGTTGAGCAAAGGCCTCCCCTTTTCTCTTCTAAAACTCCCTGCGGTCACTGCGATCTCTGGCCATGTTAGCCCCGCAAACGGTATCAGATCGTCACACCAGTTTTGCCGTGGTCTACCTCAACGGCAATGTCCTCCTTCAGGCGTTCAGTGAGCCACAATGTTTGCCCATCTCCCCTGGTTCATTTGCGAGACGTGTCCGGCTTAGTCCCACTTCAACCCCCTATACGATTCTTGATAGATGAGGAAGGGTTGCCCTCACCTATCAAGTCCATTCCCCAAGCCCGATCCTTTACACACTTTGTCGTTTGACCACTAACAACCCGCTAATCCTATGCTAATAAAACCTTTATACTTCTCTGTGTACTATGTCCGTCGAGTTACAGTTAATAGGGACGCTAAACTACGCTTTTATTAAGTTTCAAACTGACTTGCGCTGCCGTGTGTGATAATCATAATATCTGTATAGTAATACAGATAGGTTTAAAGTTGCAGTCTGTGGAGATGAGGTTTTTAAAGTATCGGTATCAGTTTTACGTTTGGTTTTTAGATAGAAACTTTTTAAAGGTAAATTATGAAATTCTACGCAAATTATTGACATGAAAAAGAGCCTTCCGAGTCAATCTGCCTAGCTAAGCCAACTATGTTAAGGTCGGGTCTTAGCTTGCTTTCCGAGACACGGAGGAGTTTCAGTATGTAATGCATGGTCACCCATCCATGGACCGACCTCAGCAAGGGTTGCTTAACCTTGAAGATATTTTTTTTCTATCTTTGTAATTCTGCGTGTCCTACCTAATTTTTAATTATTTTCCTTTCTATCAAGATTTCAGACCTATGGAATCTAAAATCTAAACCTAGTCTATGACAGCTTACCAAGCTAACTTTTTAGGCCTTAACAATATTTAATATTTGAATAGAAGCCGTAATATTTTTCTAGTCCAGTACATTCTCTTGTAGAAGTAGTTGATAAGGGTTCAGGAACACCCGGGGCTTCAGTCATGTGCGAAAGACGCGCTTGTTTGAAAAGATGCATGAGTGTGGAAGAAGGTATGCTGTGTATGGATGGATGCGCGGTATATTGAGTTGGTTCTTTTCTATGTTTGTTAGGACGGAAATTGTGTGAATTTTATTAATTCATATTAAAGTAACTGAGGGTTTTCGCTTTTCGGGAGATCTTATCACGTGTCCTAAGTCCGCGCCTTAATTAAAAGCGATCGTCGCGCGAGTAAAGAAAGCAAAATATTTTATTTGGGAGGGATACAAGGACTATTTAAAACTAAGAAAAAAAATTAGTAAACCAAAATTTTAAAGCCAAAATTCCTATCTCAGAATAATGCTGCGATATTTAAAAAATAAATACCTACCGCAGCGCTGGTATTCTGATAGTACGCGATCGTCGCGCCCTTATACAGGTAATGATAGTGACATGCGGTTATATACGTCATGATTCACACAAACGATTGCGTCGATCGCGTACTCCTGCGACGATCGCTTTTGGTTAGGACGCAGGGTAATAATAAGCGAAACCGATGCAGCATCCTATATTTTGGCGTCGCTTAAAGATAGTTGATACTGCCACTTGTATATATATGTCTTCCACAAGCCCTACTAATATTATAAACGCGATTGTTTGTATGGATGGATGGACGGATGGATGTTTGTTACTCTTTTATTTATTTTATTTATTTATCCATTAATTTCAGGCATCAAGGCCCATATAAACACATAAAATACAATATTAATATAACTTAAAAATATACTATAAATACATACAACATTATAATTACACTAAGAACTAACTAAACACGAAAGTGTCTGCGTCGTGTTTCGCTGACTGGTGTCATGTAGCCGGCCACGAAACCGGCGGTACACTACACCCTTCGGCCAGAACTCTTCTTTGAGGAACTTCTCGAGATGATGTGTCGGAACATGCACCACGAACGACTTGAAGTTCGTGTTGTGACGCGACTCCAACTTCTCGGCCCTCAAAGTCCAGTTGGTCTTCACACGCATGTACTCCACGATCTTTTAAAACTACTACTCGGATTTGGTTGAAATTCGGCACACAGATAGTTTATAACCAGGATTAACACATAGGATACTTTTTATCCCGATTTTCCCACGGCAGTGAAACTTATGTGGGTAAAATCGCGGAGTGCAGCTAGTAATCACATACAATATTTTCCGTCATCTTATCGACAGATATTAATCTATAAATCATGAAGTCAGATATTATTACATATATTTACGCTCGTGACTGTGCTCTGCCTACCCTTTCGGGAAAAACAGGCGTGCTGTTATGTATGATTTTATAACATTACAAACTTAAATAACCCACCTAATTCTCCTCTACCCCTACCCACCTTGTAATGGCAAACCCGTGATGTCAGCCGGTGTTTCCAATAAGTCTGTACTTGTATAAATAATGCATCAAGCGTGTCGACGTGTTAGCCAAGTTATTGGATTAGCTCCCTTATAAACTCTGGGAACAATGTTTACAGTTCGTAGGAAAATAGTTTTTGTGGTAACGTTGTAGTCCACTGTGCATTTTAGTAACATTTGGAAGGGCCGTTTTTCAATTTTTGAAGAAGCCCTTTGTTATCTATGATTATGTCAATGGCTACCTATATTACGACCTATCGTGATCGACTGTCATTACAGCCCCTTTATTACTTTAGTAGTGGCTCACTGGAAACTGCTCTGACTTACAAGTTGTAGGTCGCAGGTTCGATCCAGGTGATTACTGTAAATAATTTCATCACCACTGCTCTCAAAACGGTGAAGAAAAACATCGTGAAACCGACATGTTCTAGGACCAAAAAATCGAAGACACATCTACCAACCCGCACTGGGCCCGCGTGGTAGATTACAGCCCACTCCCTTTCACAGAGAGGAGACCTGTGTCCCAGCAGTGGGAACATTACAGGCTGATTATGTTGAAAGACACTACGAAACACACTGTCTTATCTTTTAACCATAGCTTTTTTTTGCATCTATGGTAGTACTCCCAAACCGAATGTGTAAAGTCCAATATCAAATCAAAACAAAAGTCAAAATTACCAAAGACATTCCCCCAAAACGCCCGCCCTTCACCACTTCCTAGTCCTATCGCTGGGAAGAATAATAATAATACACACGACACAGAATTATCCTTGCTGAAGCATTCTACAGATAAAACAATAAGATCTGTGACGCGTCTGGTGAGTTTTTTCCTTGATTATGACCCACGCATTAGTTACTAGGATCTACGGGAAAAACTTAGAAATGTAGAAAATTTTGAAATTTTTCAGATTTCACACCCATATTTTCTGAAACAGAAATACAAAACGTAATCATATGCAGAGACCGGCTCGGTCTGATTTCTCGCAACCTTGGGGAAATCAAGTGTTTCGCATAGGACGGTACGTTGTGCATGCGATGCTGGTACATATGTATATCTTACGAATATAAGTCGGTAAAAGATTAGGATGACCTATTTTTGGGTGAAAAGTTTCCAGTTATGTATGACTTAATCATTTATGTTTGTTGTAAGTATTCATTGAATGAATAATGGTTGAAGTCATCCATTATTTCAATAGATGAGCAGTGGCCCTAATGCGGGCTTTACACAGGTGACAATAGCCGCACGATTATCGTCGCACGGCGAAAATCGACTGTCTATATGGCAATTCGCTAGAGTGACTAAAATCGCAAGTTCCAAGTAGAACAGCACAAGACGTGAAGAGAGTGAGAAGTGGCACATTGCTTGCTACTAAAATGACCATACTTGGCATAACCAAGATAAAAGCTCATTATTTACTGCAACTCACAAACTTACGTTACCGAAATATAATGGTAGCATCTCAAGTCATTACACAACCCTCCTGCATACAAGCAATTTAATACAAGAACGTAAAACAGCTCACGTACTGTAAAATAGAATAATTGATGAACAGTCTTCCTGAATACTTGGCACTAGTTCTAAGTTAAAGCGCTAGGTGGTGCTGCGAGCGTACGAATTTATTATCAACGCGTGGGGTAGCCATGTTCTTATGTTAGGTGTTGAAAAGTGTTGTCCGTGTTAAATATCGATAAAAATTTGTTTTTGTTTGATTGAAGAAAAAAAATGTGTTTATTTACGCTATGACATCGCAAAAAAGTAAAAATTAAATATAGGAATGCTTAGTGTTAGTAGGTATGTATGCATGAGGTTTATGCCATTAAGTTAAGTGCAAAAATAACACAAATCTCGATTTTGCTTGAAAGTCTCTAATTTTATCCTCTCTTTATTCTACCACTGGTGAACGTAGCACCGGTAGCACTATGCTATTAGCAGACAAACGAAAGCTGCTGCCTACCCTCTATGCACGTTACCAAATCAATGCCGAACTCCCAATTATGCAGCTCAACCTCTGTGAGATTGTGTGCCGAAACGCATAATTTAGTATTATAGAGAGAGAGGCAATAATCTCGGCTATATATTTGCTAAGTACTTACACACCATTTCGATCGTTAAGCCAGCAGTATGCACCAGTAGGTAATGCGTCTAGCGTAACTTCAAACTACCATTCAATGCAAATAGCCTGGAAAACTACTAATATCATGAAGAAATATCTCAAAGAAAACATACTGATCATCCATTATTAAAATCCTCCCTCACAAAGAACATTCACGTAATACTTTTAAAACCTTCAAAACCCTGTTTGCTGATTCCAATTGCAAATTCGAAAAAGTTTATAAAATTCAAGAATTTTAAAAACGGATTACTTTTCCGTATCGTATACCTGAGAAACTCACGAGCACTTTTATACCGTCGGCGTGCATCGAACGTCATTAAGAATACATTTGGTGCACTCCTGGGGTAAACATCGGACGTGTAATGTAACGTTAGAAATATTACTACACTATGTGGACATGCCGAGTTGTGAAAGAAACGAGTACTCGATCCCGATTGTTGGGTAAGTGTATCGATATTATTTCGATGTCTCGATGTTCTACTTTCGAGGTGCATTATGAAATGTGATAGTTTCAAAGAATTTAGAACGCTGTTCGTGAGATGCTTTCTGTGAACTTGGTACGGTTGAGTACGTATAGAAAATTTTATGTGTAATACATACATTTACTCTACTTTTACTATTTTACGAACGGCTACACATCGCATTAACTTTAATCGCTTAATGTTTAGACAATATTTTCTTTAAAACTGCTATACTCACCGCATTTAATATTAGGGTCAGATGGAAATACCTTTAGGGTCTTTTGGAACTCTAGGCCGTCGAAACTCAGTTTTCGATTTTGTCACATCAGTATGATGTGGAAAGCTACTCAGATGGACTGAAGCCCCAAAGACCCTGACTCTACGGGGTTTATTTATAAACGATGATTAAAGTCAAGTGAAGTTTAAACGTCAAAAACGTATGGTTAAACAGTCGCTAATCACTATTTAACTTTGAGCAACGTTTATGAATAAAGGGGTATGTGTTGACAGATCTATACCGTAATGTCAAACAAAAAATAAAAATGTGACGGCGAACTTTAGATCGGCAGCGGCATGAAGTTCTCTTTTACTTAATCACTTAGCGACTGGGACTATCATGTAGTAACAATATTCTGCACTACACTAATATGCATGTCGATATTGATATCGATATAAAATGCATTATGATATTAAAATATATTGTGTTGTAACTTGTAGTACACGAACATGACATCTAGAAATGCGCCGCAACAGTGATGGGGCATTATGGTACAGACAAATATCGATATTTCTTTTCACATTTTACGATTTCAAAGTAGGTACAAGTTAGTTAGTACTTATGGGGGCGGCTGTAATCACTGTATGTATTATTGGACAATAATGCTAACTTCTGAAAAATAATATTTAAGAGTAGCTGCGCCCCGCATAGGTTTCGATCCCGTTCGAATATCGGAATGAAAAGTATCGTATATGTTAATCCTGATTATAAAGCAAATATTTGTATTGCCTACAGGTAGTTGTTCCGGGTCTGGCTGTTTGTGTATGTGAGTTTAAATGTTTGTAAACGCACCCACGATACAGGAGGAATTCCTAGTGTGGGGCAACGTTTTTACAAAAACCCTTAAAAAAAAAACCATCTGTGTGCCAATTTCTTCCAAATCCGTTCAGTAGTTTGTGCGTGAAAGAGTAACAAACATCCATCCATCCATCCATTCATACAAACTTTCACGTTTATAATATTAGTAGTAGTGTTAACGGTCCAAGATAAAAGTAAAGTAATAAATAACCAACTTTCCTTTCGAACATCAGTGTTACAAGTAATTAATCTACAATAATGGCATATTTACAGCACATACTCACTCACAGGCTACCTCATTTAAGTAATGCTTAAACCACTGTTTGCAGCTACCTATCTTATTATAAACTATACTAATAATAAAGCGGAAGGGTTTGTTTGTTTGTTTGAACGCACTATCTCTGAAAATTAGTTTCAATATAATAATAATAATAATAATAAGGCAGTACTCCTCGATACGGCTCGCATTGTGAGGAGGTTTCTGTCTCTGGAGCCCTAACCACCGGTAGCTTGGACCCTGCTCCCGACACCGGTGGATTACTATTTTTTTATATTTTTAAATGTTTTTTTTTATAATAATATTTAAAAATGTAATCAAATAAGAAAATTAAATAAATGAATGACATAATAATAATAATAATAACCGGAGGTGACATCTGTCATGTCGCCTCCGATAAAAAGTGAAAATGACAAAAATATATGAAAATGTTGACAAGATCAGCAGCTCGCCGTGCACAACCACCACCTCCGGACTCTTCGCTCAGCTCCGCCTCGCCGCCACCGGTACCCAGCCCCACTGTTAGCGCAGTGACGACACCGGCCGCGGTAGTTGCGTCGAGCTCGAGCGATGAGTATTTCTCCCCGCCCACGACGCCACCACCTGCTCGTCGACGGGGAGGACGCCGGCCGCCGAACGGCTTAGGACCTCGAGGCCCACCGGCCTCTGATAGGGTCCCAGCTCCCGGCGGAAGTGTGCAGCGCATGAGATGGACACAATCCATCAATGAAAATGTCATGCGCTCATACTATGGGGCTACAGAGGGGGGAAACAATCTGACCGCGTACCGTGTTCGGATGCTCTCTCTTTTTCAGGTGCTTGAGCCAGCTGTCAACGTGTCGGCACAACGACTATCGGATCAGGTGCGGGTCATCCAGCGTAATCACATGCTAGATGACACTGTACTTGATCGCCTGCGAAATGAAATGCAGAGTAGCCATGTCATCGCCCCCCAGTCGCAGACTGCTGTAGTACTACCGCAGTCCAACATAAGTCATGCTGACGAGGGAAGTAATGACAGGGCTACAAACGTAAGTACCCAGTGCAATGAGGAATTGAGGAGTGCTTTGGAAGGTGCAATTCAGGAATATCGGTTCATGTCGCCTGAACTTAGGCCACGCTTACCTCGTTTGCCCATGCATAACAAAAATAGGGCGCTGGTGGCGGTCCTGGATTCGCAGTTGTCAAGCTATTTTGATACCTGCGAAGACCTCATCGATACTCATTCGATTCTGTATTGCGCGGCTGTAGCGGCATGTCGTGTAGCTCACGTCAAATTTGCCACTGACTCTAGAGCTACGCGACCGAAACCAGCCGTACCAGCTTGGCAGTGCAGGATTGAACGCCGTATTGGTGGGGCCAGGGCGCTCATCGGCAAACTAATCTGCTTCAGGGCGGGCAATACTCGCCCTAGAGTGATGCGCTTTGTGAGACGGGCGTTCTCAGGGACTGATATCAGTCCTCAAGAGTATATGTCTTGTGTCACAGAGCGCATCGACTTCCTGAAGCAGAAAGTGTATGCATGGGCGAACCGTATTCGTCGGTATAAGCGGCGAGTAGACCGATACACTCAGAATCGTACCTTCCAGAGCGATGAAAGGTGGGTTTATAGGGGTTGGGAGCGACCGGACCAAGGTGTGGCTGACACGTGCCTGCCGGATGATGATGCCATGTGTTCCTTTTGGCGTAATATCTGGTCGGCGCCTGTCAGTCACACCGAAGGTGATTGGACTCGAGAAGTCGAGCGAGCCTGTGATCCGATACCAGACATGGAGGCTATTACCATCTGCCCCCAAGATGTAGCTCGTGCAGTCCGTCCGTTACCTAACTGGAAATCTCCAGGGCCGGATGGGCTGCACAACTTTTGGATTAAATGGTTTTCAAGGTCACACGCTCGCTTGGCATCTCAGTTCCAGACTGCTTTGGAGTCTGGTTCGCTACCCCAATTCCTAACGACAGGAGTTACCCACCTGCACCATAAATCAGGTAGCACCGCGGAACCCAAAAATTATAGGCCGATCACGTGTTTACCGACGGTCTATAAAGTTCTTACATCCATTTTGAGAGCTAAAATTAACAAACACATAGACAACAACTCCATTATGTCTGCCTCTCAAAATGGATGTAAGAATGGGTCCCGCGGTACTAAGGAGCTACTCCTCATTGATATGGCCATTAGCCAACAGGTTCGTCGTTCCCGAAAGGATCTGTCGACATGTTGGATAGATTATAAGAAGGCCTATGACTCAGTGCCACATACATGGCTCATGAGGGTTCTGGATTTGTATAAAGTAGATGCAACTCTTCGGACCTTCCTGAGGTCGTGTATGGGGCAATGGAGGACGGTCCTTCGCTATCCAGGATGTCGAAATATTCAGAGGAATAGCGAACCGATAAGGATCGAGCGAGGCATATTTCAGGGCGATAGTTTGAGCCCGCTTTGGTTCTGCTTAGCCTTGAATCCTCTAAGCACACTGCTGGAGGATTCAGGTCTAGGCTATCGGCTGAGGAGAGGTGGCCAGGTTATATCTCACCTCCTCTACATGGATGACCTTAAACTCTTTGCCCCCAACAATTTGCAACTAATGGAGCTACTGAAAATTACTGAAACTTTCAGTAGCGCCATCAGGATGGAATTTGGTGTGGACAAATGTGCGGTCATGCATGTAAAGCGAGGAGAGATTGTGGAATCCGTGGGAACCCAACTCTCGGATTTCGCAAACCTTAGAGCCCTCTCCGCATCCGAAACCTATAAATATTTGGGTATGTCGGAAGCGTTAGGCATCAATGTAACTGACATGAAGCAATCGCTGAAGGAGCGCTTCTTTGGCCGCCTGAAAAAAGTACTTAATAGTCTTCTATCAGGCGGAAACAAGGTGCGTGCCTTCAACAGTTGGGTCATGCCGGTTTTGATGTACTCTTTCGGCATACTCAAATGGACTCAATCCGAACTAGACGCCCTGGATAGGAGGGTCCGGACGCTGCTGACTGCAAATCGAATGCATCACCCACGGTCATCGGTAATGAGGCTGTATATCCCGCGAAAGTGTGGAGGTCGAGGCTTTTTAAACGCTAAAACCCTCCACAATCGCAAGATATGCAGTCTCAGGGAATATTTCCTAGAAACCGACGTGGGGATGCATCGAAATGTAGTCGCGGTGGACAAGGGCCTCACCCCACTCTCCTTGGCTAAAGAGAACTGGTGCAAGCCAGTAGTGCTTGACACCAATAATCGCATGGAAGTATGGCAGAGTAAGGAGCTTCACGGACGCTTTTACCGGGCCCTACATGGACCCGATGTAGATCTACCAGCGTCCGTAGCCTGGCTGCGTTTCGGTGACCTCTTTGGAGAAACCGAAGGTTTTGTCTGTGCAATTATGGACGAAGTTATGATGACGAACAATTACCGGAGATTTATTGTGAAAGACGGCACGGTTGACATCTGTCGGGCATGCCACCGGCCGGGAGAATCAATCAGGCATATTATCTCCGGGTGTTCTCGTCTAGCTAACGGAGAGTACTTGCATAGACACAACCTTGTAGCCAGGATAATCCATCAGCAACTTGCTCTGAAATACAACCTTGTGAAATCGGAGGTGCCGTACTACAGGTATGTGCCCGACCCAGTTCTCGAAAATGGTAATATCACATTGTACTGGGATCGATCCATCATCACTGACAGGACTATTGTTGCCAATAAGCCTGATATAGTGGTGGTGGATCGATCAGAGCGGCGCGCAATGATTGTTGACATAACCGTCCCGCATGATGAGAACCTCGTGAAAGCCGAGAAAGATAAACAAATCAAGTATCTTGACTTGGCTCGCGAGGTTGTCGACATGTGGGATGTGGACTCAGCAATCATTGTGCCGATAGTCGTGACAGCCAATGGCTTAATAGCCAAAAGCCTCGACCAACACCTGAGGAGGCTCTCGTTAGGCAGCTGGATCAAGGGCTTGATTCAGAAAGCGGTACTTCTGGACACGGCTCGCATTGTCAGGAAGTTCCTCTCTCTGGAGCTCTGACCACCGGTAGCTTGGACCCTGTTCCCGATACCGGTGGGCTACTACTTTTTATATTTTTAAATGTTTTTTTATCCTTTTGTTTATAAAAATATTTAAAAATGTATTTTGTAAGTATTTAAATGAAATAAAGGAGATAATAATAATAATAATAATAATAATAATAATATCCCTGGACATTTCACACAGCGCCATCTAGTCCCAAGCTAAGCAACCTAATGCTTGTGTTATGGTAACAAGATGGCTGATAAACTACTTATATACATTTTTTTTTTTGTAAATACATACATATTATAGATAGAAAAACACCCAGACTCGGAACAAATACATGTAGGGCATACAAATATTTGTTCGTGCAGGAATCGAACCCGCGACACGCAGCGCAGCAGTCAATCGCTTAACCACTGCGCCAACCGTGCCGTCAAAAAAAGAAAAAAAAAAAAAAAGATAAAGAGATATAAAGTTTTTCAATACACATTATCTATCATTCACAAAATGGCGAGTCTCTGATCTTTCTTATCGCAAATGGTTAGAAGTCTGGCCTCTTTAACCTTACAACCAGATGTTCGCAGTTTATTATCATCAACATTATCACTGAACCGAACATTGCTGAGACCTATTTATTTTATCAAAACCACCTCTTATGAGACCTACGTGACGTGACACATTATTTAAAAATACACACATTAAAATCAAAATTCTATACAAATTGTATCGAATCCTACTTCCTACTAATATTATAAACGCGAAAGTTTGTATGGATGGATGGATGGACGTTTGTTACTCTTTCACGCAAAAACGATTGAAGGGATTTGGATGAAATTTGGCACACAGATAGTTTATAACCAGGATTAACACATAGGATACTTTTTGTCCCGATATTCTCCAGACATCGAAACTTATACGGGTGAAACCGCGGGGCACAGCTAGTTGTAAGCAATTTGCTGGCTGTAGGAAAATATCCCTATTAGACTGAGAATCAGCACTTTTCAAACGTCAAAATTACAAAAGACAGTCCCCCAAACACGCCCGTCCTTCACCACTTCCTAGTGCTATCGCTGGGAAGAATAAGTCGCGCAAGAAACTCCCCAGCAGCACAGCTGTCTGTTCAGTTAGAAAATACTTGATTGTATACAATACTAGGTACCTATGTTAAGTAATCAACATACAAGACACAGAACATCAAATTAAATTATTTGCCATAATGTCAGCTAACCACGCCAATATACCAACAAATATAATAAAAACTACGTACTGAAGCTAAAAAATAATTAATTAAAATTAAAATGTAAATAAAAACTTCCTACCTGCCTAAATAAAAGCAACCAGGCATAAAGGGCGTAACAGCTTTTTTTTTTTTTTTTGAGGATGGGAAATCATCAAATGACTCCTCCCGCTCTGGGTGGAGCAGGGGGGAGTGTCAGACTCTTACTGACTAAAACCCACCCGTGTTCCTTCCTTAGCCCTTTATGTTCCAGGGCAGCGGTAACCCTTTCGGACGATCCCGCTACTTCACAAGAATAATTTTGAAATTTTGACAGTTAGTTCGTACAAAAACTGTCAAACGTCAATTTTATTCCTCGAATAAAGTTATCATATAAAGCTTAAAAGTACCATATGTGTTAATCCAGGTAAACAATATATTAATGTATTAATTCTGTAATACATTGTTTTCATTTAACTTTATTGGTTTACGAGGCGCACGCCAGTAAAGTTCCCAGTCGGCATGATTATAAAACCTTCGTCATTAATCACTCCGTCCATTTGTGAACCCTGTATGAAAAACCGTTCGGTAGTTTTTGAGGTGGTCACGTTTACACCGACAGACGCAGCGGGGGTACCTTCTTTTATAATATTTAGTGTATAGTAAATGATTTGTGTATCAACCACAGGGAGATCTTCACAAACTGGTCCAGTGATAGGTCAATCACCCACTTAACTTAATCGTTATTTATCGAAAGTAAACATGACTTTATTGCTAAGATAAGATTGTCTATAAATTGAATAAATTTGTTGTTCGGCCGTTGACTCCACAATATCAATGATATCGATTTCGCACGTGGTGTGAGCGTAATCTTAATTGAAAGATGTCTATTCTATTTTATCGGTGAGTAATACTCGATATGTAGGCAATCCCTACTCTAAAGTTGAGTGGTGTAACCGGCTGCTAGGACTTACTGAGTAGCAGATTGACATACTCTGAAAATGAACGAACCTACCGCTATTTTACTGTTTTTGTTTAATAGTCTTTTCTGATTTTGTTGTGTAGTTGCGTTACAAATTTTCAACGGAAAAGATAGATATCTCTATTGGTAATAGTACAGGGTTACTATGTTTTTTTTTTAAATAGTGATGTACATAAGCTCTTATTGTATTCGGATTCATTCACCATTTTAGCCGAAAGACTGTTCACTGTTGGACTTAGGCCTCCCCCAAGCACCTCCACTTCGACCGGTTCTATGCTTCCCGCATTCAGCGGACTCCTGCGGCCTTCACCAGGTCATCGGTCCACCTAGTGAGAGGCCTTCCAAAGCTAAGACTTTCGGTACGCGGTCGCCACTCCAGAACCTCGCAGAACAGATGTATTCGGATATCGATATTTTTAAAAACAAAGAAAAAGTATGTCATTATTTTTATAACAAACAAAAAGTCAAAGAACTCTATTAATCTTTACCTACACATTTATATAGAGACGCGCTATCGCAAATTGTTTTATCTCCACACGAGTTGACTTTTGATTTATATGACAGTGTGATGTGTTAGTACCTAATTAATCTTGAACTTGAACAATAACTCACTGTTAATGTAGTCGAGGATAAGTAAATGTCATAATTATGATCACAATATTTACTTACGTTTTATTGATTTTATTGTGCTTTTCAAAAATAGAGGAGAAATAACTGTGGCAATTATTATCACAAATAACAAACATAAAACTGTACTTGTATTCGAAGTAGTGGTAATGTCTTTAGCATAGTCAGCCTGTAATGTTCCAACTGCTGCACAGGCACGGGCCTGTGCAGCAGTTGGAACATGTGCCTGGGCGTGGCACAGGCCTCTTCTCGCTGAGAGAGACTAAGCACCTCAAAAGCTAAGCTACTCCTCGCGGTTTCACCCGCATAAGGTTCGATCCCGTCGGCCAATCGGGATAAAAAATTTCCTATTTTTTTATTTTTGTTATAAACTACCTGTGTGCCAAATTTCATCCAAATCCGTTCTGTCGTTTTTGTATGAAAGAGTAATAAAAATCCATCCATCCTCACAAATTTTCGCGTTTATAATATTAGTAGGAAGTAGGATAGGATAGTAGGATTAAACAAGAAGTCAGTAATTATGACCTCTTTTCTCATAATTTGTCAGTTGCCAGGTGATTCTGACAACTGACGTGAGAGATTTTTTTTTCAATAAAAGCAGCCTCTGGGCGGTGATTTACCAAAAAATACCGAAATAATTTATAATATAAAAATCCATGAATTTAAATAACGTAATATTGCGTTAACGTCTATTTAAAAAACTATTTACTGATATAAATTAACATAATTAATGCAAGTATGCATAATATTATGAAAAGCGAATGTAAACAAATATTAATTTAAAGTATTTTGTAATATTTTAATAATACTTTATTATGTCATCGGCATTCTTGCATGAACTGGACGCGGTAGTTGGTAATGCTTGCTGAATAATTTACAATATTTTTAGGAAACTAGATTAATTGAAAGTTAAAAATTCTCATTTTTTTTTCAGTTTTACGATGCCTAAAATTAATAAAAAAATTATATCTTACGTACCTTAATTGCACTTTGATGTTATATTTCTCATTCCCTCGAGTTCAGGGATTTTTGTAATAGAAAAAGACTACATCACTACAAAACACACCATTTACCCTGCAAAGATTGATTGAATTAACATTTATTTGACTTGATTTTTTAAACTTTTGTTACATTTTATGTCTATACAACACTTCAGTCGTTACAGCTATAAATAACTACATAAATCAAACATAATAGAAACATACCTTTAAAGTACATTGCGTACATTTTAATTACATCATCGATATGGATAAGTGGGCAAGCGCGTCACTAGTCCTGCAATCTCTTATCGAAAACTAAACATGCGTATGACTCACGATTTCATACTTACTGCCCTTTTACACGACTGTTGCTACCTATCAACTTCTTGTAGCTGTAAAACACATAGTTACTACGCATTTTATTTGCTCAGAAAACAAGTTATTTTTTAAAGAAACGATACTTCTAAAGTGAATGGCACGTTCATGCATTGCGGGGTTTGCATAGTTTAAGACTAATTATGTTCGGAAGCAAATACAGACACACCCCTGCGGACGCAACATGGCAGGAAAAAATATAATACGAAGGTGTACAACTTTATAATAAGCTACCGGCAGATATCAGGAGCCCATCCTCTTTTAACATATTTAAATCTAAACTCAAGCAGTACGTCACTATTTAACTAACAACACAAAACTATTAAGTTAACGACATAAGCTCGTCTTGCACACAAAATGCGACATCGTAGCTATTTGTTTTTTTTTAATGTAGGTATACATACTACTAGCGTAGCTACTGGACTACACTTACCTTAGCTATGTATTTATTCGCTAAGTGAATAATGTATAATGTATGTTCTTTTTGAATAAATAAAGAAAACGAAAATACAAAACCAAAGACCCCAACTACCGAAATTAGAGTTATTTTTCACTTTGTTATGTTTTTAGGAGGAGATATTCGGTTTATTGTCTCTTGCTAAACTCCGATTATAAAAATCATTGCCAGTCTCCTTAAGCTTTGTCACTACACGAAGCAATCAGTTCAATGAGGCAGTACCCTAAAAGACTACATACCTAATACAATGACGTTACTTAAATCCAAAGCGTGTATATTGTATAATTACCACCTTGAAATTCCATTTAATTGAAAACGAGCATACCACAAAATATTTAAAATTATACTTCATGCAATTTTAACTACATCATAAAATTGCATCATCGATAAGCAAGCGTTCGCGTCACTGGCTCTGCAATCGGTTATCGCGACTCAGTATACGTACGACCCGAGCGCGACTTAGCACGAACTGTTTCGCGCGATACGTTTGATTTTCGAATTCGAATAATTTGAAATTTCGCTGTTTGTCAGTTGTTTTAAAGTGCCATTGATATCGTTATTTTTTTTTCTGTGTTGAATATTTTACTGTTATGTTTTTATTTTGTGTTGGATTAGTGATGTGGTTTTATTGAGTTGAGAATTCGAATTTCGAAAAAAATAAGGTAATATTTTTTTACTGACAGCATTATTCCTTAAGTATAGGATGTAATAAAGTGTAGTGTATGAGTAGAGTTAGCGAATATTCAGAATAATAGTTTTCGATTAATGTTGTTTTGGACACCCAAACAAAAATACGTGTGTGTCATTGTATTTAAGCATCCCATTTTCCTTAAATATCAATAAAAACAAATTTCTTCCGGGAGCCCGGTCTAATGATAAACTTTGTAATAAAAAAAAACTGTAAGTATAATGAACAATATTAAATCGGCTTACTACCAATAGGTGATAGCGTGAGTTTAATATGAGACGGGTCGGATCAAAGATCGTGAGCGGATGTCATTGTATTCTTGTACGTTTTATAGTGTAATCCCGTCCTTATTTGTCGCAGTTAAAAACAGGAAACAGGGTTCTGATGCATGTGCTTTGTGCATATAGACAAATGTCAATCATCTTATATTATATATACCTACTAGTGCAATGATGCAATCTAGGAACAGAGCTTTAATATGCAAATTTTTTTGGTTTTGTTTTATATAATTTAAAAATCGAGAAAAAGAAACTCGGATATTAACGTAGAAAGAGACAGGTGTTTGTTTTTTATTCGATTAAGAGCTGATTTTTCTGAACTCATATCAATGAGTTCAGATAAGAATGTAGAAAAAAAGGTGTTTATTTTTTATTGGATTAAGGGCTGATTTTTCTATCGCCAGATAACTTTTATTCGAGGAATAAAATTGACGTTTGACAGTTTTTACATGAAATAACTGTCAAAATTTCAAAATTATTCCTCGAATAAAATTATCAGATGATTAAAAAATCAGCCCTAAGTGCAATAACTTTCAATTTAGAGAGGTTTACATGACAGAAAATAAGTTTAAAAAATCATAAGATCTAAACTATCGCGGAACATATGTTGTGTTTTGGTGAATCCACGGGGTGTCCTAGACACAAAAAACGTGGACCACTATAAATAGGCCATCCTGTATATACAATATGTAACATAATAACGCAACACCTCATTCACCCCAATTAGATTATTGGCTTAAGAGCATAATACAATGACCAAAACTTTTTTTTTAAAGCTAACTTTTATTTTGAAGAAAACCGTATTGTGCCCTGTTACCTTGTCTTATTACCTTGAAGTAAGATTTAATTGTCTTTAGCTCAATCCGCAGCACTATGGAAAAATTAATAAATTTTGAAAAATAAAACCTATTTTAAAAGTTACTGATATCATTCACAGGACCAAAATGGCCAGATATCGCACAAGACAGGGAGGTTTGGAAGAAAAAAGGGGAGGCCTTTTCTCAGCAGTGGGACACAATAAAAGCTAACAAAAAAAAAGTAACTGAAATCCATTCAGTAGACAATAATAAACAAATTACTTTCAGAACTTGCGTTTATTTTGTTACACCGTGTATAAAGATTAAGAACTAACTTAACCCATTTGCAGTCGAATAAAAAGGTCAAATATGACGTGCACTACCAAAAAACTTAAACCAAATAAAAACTACCTAATGCATCACATTATGCAGTCAAAATTATAAAATACACTGCAGGCAAACTTTTTAACTATTAAAATTAGCATAACGATTACGAGAAATAATGTACAGTAAAAGCAATAATTTAAATGTATAGCATGAACAATAATTTGGTATGAATTTACATTTGAAGTAGTGTCGGACATTTGTGCCACCAAAATTACGATGTATGCACGAAGTGTGCAATGTATAGAAAATTGCACAATGTCGTGATTGCTCCCAATTTTCTGCCCTCTTTTATTTTAGCCAGTGTAGCGGAAATACTGAATTTCGGTCAAGTGTTTTTGATGATACATAACTTAATACCACGGTTGTTTCATACGAATAGATGGGTAGTGGTATTTAGTACACCAACATTTCGTCAGTTTTTTTCTTGTGTTAGAGGACGAGGCTGTTGCCATTAATCAGGTACAAATTCATACACGAGGATACTATTGAGAATTTTCTAATGGTTAAGGTCGATAAAGGCGTGTACAGACGCGTGTAATGTGTAATGTAATGCGAATAGTGTGGACGGCATAACTCGACGCGAATCCTGTATGTGTTCAAATGCGAGAGCCTTTGTGTTCGCGCTAAAAACCTGCCGTTGGATCATCACGAGTGTTACATGTAATGCTTGTAGCCCCGTCCACACGCAGAATCCGCGTTACATTACATGCCCGACCTGCCGATCGATTCTGTAAAAATCTCACCGTGAAAAGTTAGGTGTAGTGAGCTGTTAATAGTGTCAATCCCTAGCATTAGTTTGAATGACAGCTCACTCCACGCTCACTTCATCTAAGTTTTCACGGTGAGATGGTTACAGAATCGCACTGCTGGAGAACAAGCCCAGGATCACACGGTCAGTATCGCGCCTACGACTTTTTCTCGCTAGCCTGTATCTAGCGACAGCTAGATCAACAAAATAGTTGAAAAAGTTATAATTATTCTTTTGTTTTTGCATTTGCAAGCTCACTGTTGAGTGTATGTTCTTAGGTTGCCTGCCAGATGAAGTTTGTTGTTTTATTAGATTTTCTTGTTTACAATTATTATGAACCTTCTAAAAAGCCTTTGAATTGGTATCCTGTAATTGGTAACATTATCCGGACCCTATTAGAATACCAGCGCTGAGACACTTATTTTTAAATGTCGCAGCATCATGCTGTGATAGGAGCCTTTTGGGCTTGTACAGGACTTTGTTTTTAATTTTAAGTTTGTTTTTTTTATATGTTTCTATGATTGTGTTTAGTTTAGTTTGTGATCTTCCTTCCAATATAAACTTTTCCTTTCTTTCTAATATACCCGATTACTTATTGACGATTGAAATTCTTTTATTACCGTTTCTTACTTAACAGTACCTAATCTGCATTCGCGACATATTTGCCAAAAATGTAAATAAATATGAGTTTATGGAAAAAATAACTTTAATTCCTACACAATAAAGTTCACTTTACGCTAGAACTTCAAACATTATTATAACAGTTTCAATAGTTCTAGTCACTCTGAAGTCAACGTGATTACCATTAAAGTTGATATTTGTTTAACTTGAAATAACGTCAATTTGAAACAAATAAAATTTGAATACAGGTAACCTAGGTACTTAGTAAGGGTACCTTTGTAGAGAACTACACATCTCTAAAATTCCGCCTACCCTTTCTCAGTGTAATACACGGATATCACGGGATATGCCTTGGGGGCGTGGCACGTGGCGCCTCAATATTATGAAATTAGTCTTATGTTCGAACGGCGGCTGTACGCTTCATTCATTCGCTTTGCAACTACGTACAGTGTACTATTGATGCGTAAAAAATCAAAATGCAGAGTTGTGCCGTAATTATATGTAAAAATAGATCAAATACCATCAACCTGAAGACAAATGGTGTGTCCTACCACCGGTAAGTAACCAATTAAGTCACTGTTTTATATTTTAAATCAATTTTTAAATGTTTTATTAACTTTCGTCCGGAGCGACACGAACTAGCCCGAACTAGCCCGAATCTTCCCGAACGCAACGAACGTTTTGAATTTAGAGAGGTGCAATCGAGTGCGTGCGACTGATTTTATCGATATGCGTATTATTGCAGCTGAATATTTTTTTACAGAACTCAATGGATATTCTCGTATTACATGTATAGTAAAAGAGTTAAATTAGTTATTAATTTAATGTTGTTTGAACCAAATTAAGACATTGTTATTTCAATACTTACAGTTACTCGTGAAATGTAAAAACTTAAATTAATATTATATCATTCATCATTTTTGATTAAAATTATTTTAGTAGTATATTATATAATTATACAGTATGATATTTAACAGAGAGCGTTCCCTTTAACCGGTAATACAATATTAAAAAACTATTCCCATTTTATTTTAATAAAAATAAACTATATTTTCGGATAGGTATTTATATTAAAAAAAAAATATTTAAAGAAAATTAAACGAAGTTATTATAATACAAGAATGTGCTATAATTAAATATCGATAAGAAATATCGACCATCGCTTTCGACTCCCTAATTGCATGCGTGTGCATTGAATAGCAAATGTTTACAAGTGAATGCCCCGCCCATTCTATGCATGTGTGCTGTTAGAAATTGACTTAGTGTAGCTGCTTTCTTCTTAGTATGCGTGTTCAAATTTTAAGTGTGTGTCGTAAGTACACTATTTGTTAATGTTGTAAGTATTTGGGTGGGAGATTAGCGGCGGCACTAGGACTCCTTACTATTCCGCAATGAAGGCATATCTCCGGATATCTATGGTGTAATACAACTTGAAAGTTCTATTATGTACGTAAAACAGCCATCTTTCGCAATGTGTTGTAAGAACAGTGAAGTTGTGCTGAAGATGGAAAATGCATTCTTAAATATTTTTCTTGGAATTTTCTACCAACGGGTTTTATGTTGATAAGCTAGTACAGTTTTTTTTTTTGTTTCTTTAAAACAGAAAAGGCTTGCAGCTAAAAAAAATAAAGTCAGGACAAAGAAAAAAAAACCTATATTACTTACCTACATATTGTAAGGGTTGTAATTATTTTGTTCATTTTTCTCCTCAAGGGGGGGGGGGGGCTTTTTGAGGACAAAAATGAATGAAATAATGTTTGCCTCATGTCTATCTTTCTTCCTAAAATCATGCAAGAAACGTTTGTTTGTAGTTCAGACACTGCAATAAAAAAGTCCAGAAGTAGTTGGATACTTCGGAGAGAACCGTATTCCTGATTAATTAACTTTTTCGGACAGGCAAAAACACATCGGAAGTAAGGACAACTGTCAAATCGTGTTCTCATTAATTCTTAGTTCGGGCCCCACACTAATCTTATGTCTGTAGGTGATGCGGACTAAGAAACGCCCGTAAGCCCAGGTACGCATGAGCGATTTATTCCGCGGCGATTATTTTTCGCTCACTACATTTTCAACGCACTGCTCTCTTCTAGTTACTAATGAGCTACATTAGTAACTAGAAGACGAGCCAGTAGCAACAGCATTCTGAAAACAGTGACAGAGAATTGCCATTCTCCCATTTCGAGGCATTTTGTGGAGCGGATGGCCATGTGAGATACATGTACCTGAGTTCGCCATCTTCCGTGCAAAAAAAGGCTTCAAAACTTAAATATGTACCTAATAATAACATTATGGATCTTTGTTGTCCGATTAAATCAATTTTAATTGATTAGCACATAGAATTGAAATCCAACAGCGTGTTTTTTCGATGCACTCTATTGGATTCTCATTACTCGGTTCAACACCGAGAGTTGAAAATCCAGTGCGCGATAAGATCGTACCGCGATTAAATCACGCCGCGATATTTTTACGTCCGTTCGAACATTGGCTTACTTTGGTCGAAACTATAGATTTCGTGCTAAGGGAGTCGACCGTCTAATGCAGGGTATCTTCATATATCTGTCTACCATAGACTACTGCATTCCAACACATGACCATCTGTGTTTATTGTGTGACGTAGCCCTGTACTAACATTAAATATGTCTGAAATAAATTGAGACATATTCAAACATAAAGCGATGAATTCAAGCGGAATACACTACGTATTAAATTAACAGACCGTGTTAAACATACTATAAATGAAATACTGCACTGCGCTGTACAGTCAACAGTAAAAGTAGATGACCAAAATCTGAAATTCAATACTAATGAACGGAGTTCGCAGCTATATGGCAGCTGTACTAGTAGTAAATGTTTGGTATAATTTACAATCACATACTTTTTAATCACTTCGACGCCACACAGTTCTGACGCGAACTCCGTTCATTAGTATTGAATTTCAGATTTTGATCATCTACTTTTGCTGTTGACTGTACAATAAATGACAGTATTTCATATGACTCAGTAAATTGTCACAGGGTAATTTAGAATGTCATATTGTTTGTTGATCTGTGGGCCAAAATTACGACGAAATTAAAGCATGCATAATCATCCTATAACGTTCCACCCTGGGACACAGGCTTCCTCTCCGTGTGAGGCAGTGGGCCCAGTGCGTGTTGGTGGATGTCACATGTCTTCGAATTTTTGGTTCTAGGACATGCCGGTATCCTCACGATGTTTTCCTTCACCGTTTTGAGAGCAGTGCATGACCTATATAACTGGTAAGTCGTCGACCAGCGGCCACCGCTGCTCTGAATAAAAGCAACTTTAATAAATACAGGTTCAAATTAAATTAGCTAGCTAAACTCTGTTAACGTGACGGGTATCGTTATCTTTACATGATAAAACAAACAATTAATTTAACTCTGTATTTGCCTGGTATCATTTCACTTCAGGGCAACGAAGTTCTCTCCAATGGCATTGGCCATCGTTCCTATTTTTTGTCCTCTTGTTTATTAAGTATTTCCCAAATAATCGTCGTCAAACTTTCAGAGTTACCCGATGTAACACGTTCTTTGGGATGTCAATTTTCTGTAAAAAGTATTTATCGGCAAAATATATTCTTAAATAAAACCGTTATCAGACAGTCAGCACTTGACATTTACTCAGCATCATTTGAATTCAAGATTCCTCGAAATCGAAAATAAATACTCGTTTCCAACCGTCTCTCGATCCCATTTTCCCCATTTCACTTCTGGCGCGCAATAATCGGATGCTATTTATTTTTCATTACCACAACATGTTAAGCAAAATCTCTCGCGAAATTAAGCAAATAAGTTTAAATGTCGTTGATATCAGAATTCCGAAATTCCGGAATTCCGTAATGAAAACGCATTTTGGGGGTATTTGGAGGGTCACTTTATATAAATTAAAAGGTAACAAGCATTCCTAGGGGAGGGTGGTACTATAACGGCGCGGAGCCCCAGAGGCCGGTAGGGCATGAATTAATTATAAATTGCGATTTAGAGCAGTGTACCCGACCTAAATCTCCTCTAGTTTGGAAATATAGGGAATGGGGTTTTGGGACGGGTGCGGTGCTCTGGTGGACTTAAAAAAAAAACAATATGACACAGTACAACTGGCCGATGGGGCCGCAAGGTTCTGGAGTATCGACCGCGTACCGGAAGATGTAGCGTTGGAAAGCCTCCTATAAGACGGACCTGGTGAAGTCTGCAGGAATCTACTAGATGAGAGATAATGATGTTGATATAGCAATTTATTACTGAATAGAAATAAAAAGTATTTTGAGGATGAAAATAAAATTACGACGAAGAGATTTTTGAATTACCAAGTTTAATTGATTAAACTGCTGGAAAAGTAAAGTAGTACTTAGTTATCAAGCACTTGCTATCTTCCACACTGTTATCAATGCAACAGAAAAATCAACGAGTTGAGGAACCTCATTAACAGTAGTGGACATGATAATAACGAAAATAACTTTCCTTCACCAAAACTATACTTTGTTCCATTTTCGCGCACAAATCAACCGTTCAAATCTATGTTTCTAAACTTAGTTTTACATCTGTCTTAACTATACGGTTAAGTACGCAGGAATTTATGTACCTATGTAACATGTAGCTACTTAACTATAAATGTATTTAATAAAGGTAAGTTAGTTTCAAAGTTAATCGGACTGCCTTGAATCAGATAAAGTGACGATGGATTTTTAAGAAGTGTTTTGTTTACTAGCATCGCCCCGCGGTTTCACCCGCATAAGTGTCGATCCCGTGGGAATATCGGGATAAAACGTATTCTATGTGTTATTCTTATGTATAAGCTATATAACTGTAAAATTTAATCAAAATCCGTTCAGTAGTTTTTGCGTGAAAGAGTAACAAATATCCATCCACCCATCCTTACAAACTTTCGCGTTTATAATTGTATTACTAGCTGTGCCCCGCGGTTTCACCCGCATAAGTTTGATAAAATATATCCTATGTATTAATCCTGGTTGTAAACTATCTGTGTGCCAAATTTCATCCAAATCCGTTGAATATTTTTTGCGTGAAAGAGTAAAAAACATCCATCCATCCATCCTAACTTTTACATCTATAATATTAGTAGGATAAATAAAGAGTCAGATATACAGGGTCAGATTAAATTAACTAGCGAAACTTTGCAGACGTGGTGGGTTTCCATATCGAAACACGATAAAACAAAAGAAAGCAGATCTTCTCAACTTTTGAGTTGAGAAGATCAGCACCCTAATTGCGTAACACACGATCAATCGGAATCTGAATCATTTTGAAGCCAATTTGTAATCCACTGCTTCTTAGGTTCGAAAAATTTGTCTGCTCATCACGTAAATAACGCAATGAATGTTGTTGAACTGTCAAAATGAAATCGATTCAGATAGATTGTGTGTTACGCAATTAGGGTGCTGTTTTCTTAAAGTATCAAAACTACCAGCGGTCTTTGACCCCCAAAAACAAACATCAAATCATTTTTTTTATCGTGCTTAGATATCGATAGCCACATCTGCAGAGTTTTGCTAACTTTCTGTATGTACCAACAGTACTTATACATGTGCTCCCATAACAATGCTGTATAAATATATTACTAAAACAGTGCTATTCCGTCCATCGTCATTTATTAACACTAATGCCGAGCGCTATAAAGTGTCACGATACCCATTCATCACTTATTTATATTATGGCAGTCACATTTGAAATTGTACATATGTCCATTGCTTTAAATAGACATTAAAACAGATTTCAAAATTACTTGAACATGACATCACGCCTGTAATTCCCGAAGGGTTAGGTAGATGTGTACCTATCGTACACCCTCTTTATGAAAAATTCCTGATAAAAAAACTCAATATCATTTTGACCGACCTGGAAATTGAACCCAGGACCTCATATTCAGCAGCAGCGCTTGCAACCACTAGACCAACAGCACAGTTCTATTACTAGAAATGCATACAATAACCAACACTTAAACAAACCTACTAAAAATGAAGCAAAAACCATACAAACGCTAACCGAACCCAAGAGATTACCTTTAGAAGCTAACACTGAGGAACTAACGAACCGTTTGAGTGAGATTTAATACAACTTACATTCCCCGTGATCAAATAATGGTCGAGTTACTAGAATTTGTAGTAATTCCACGAATGCCGACGTGTTGCAGTGTAAGGTTAAGTGATTAACTAACATATTTCAGTCCTTTCTTACGTGTTATTAAATATAAATAAATAATCAGCCTACAATGTTCCCACTGCTGGGACACAGACGACATGTTACGGCGACCCCAAATAAATTGGGATCAGGGCAGGAGAATGATGAGGCTGGAACACAACCTCGTCTCTGCGAGAGAGTGAGCCGTAAACCACCAGGTGGTCTTCGAAGTTATAGTTCTAAGACAGGTTAATATTTTTAGTTCGATTTATCGTATCGTGTTCGGTCTCCTCGCGATGTATGTATTTCTTCACCGTTTTGAGAGCAGTGGTGATGAATAATTTACACAAAGTAAACTGCTTGCCCAAGCAAGCACTTTACTTTAAGTACTTTTAAGTTTTTTAAGTACTTAGTAGTTGCAGATCGAGGATTCGAACCCAAGTTCGAATCCTCGATCTGCAACTACTAAGTCGCGACCGTTACTAGGCCACCACTGCTCCAGGGTGGGTTATTATATTGACAATTAATGAATACACAATGACACGAATATTTAATTTTTATCAAAAATTTTAAATTAATTGCGATTTCTATACATGCATCCTCTTGAGTATGATCAACATTGATCACAGTCATATCTTATATTTTAGCCTATCACTATTCCCCCCTAAATAAAGCTTTCTTTTAATGATTTTAATTGAAAGCTTTCAAAGATGAGAAAGAATAAACTTTCTTGCAAACACAACACAATATGGTTCCTTGAATGGCTTGCGCAAATATTGAAGCGAATGTAAATAGGTTTGCGTCAAACGTAGTTAACCGCAGTTTATTTCAAATAAAACAACGTTAGAAAATGTTGTGGTCACTTTTTGCTTTTGAATTCTAAATTCCAATTTGTATAACTCTCTCAACTGTTAAACATTTCATTCCTAGCAACGCTTTAAACACGTTCAAAAGCTTTCATTTAAATTTCTCAAACTAACACAGATACCACTGTAACGCGACTGAATAATTTCAATTCAGCGATAAAGTGTACATAGTACCACAGAATAGATAGCTACAGAAGTCTAGCTTCATGCAACGACTGGAAACGGACACACGCACGCATAGACGCATATTATGTATGGCGATCTTAAACCACCAAACGACCGAATGCACATTCTATCCCTACTCTATTAATTTAGGATCACAGAATAGATAGCTTCAGAAGGCTGACTCCATATGACGAGAGAAATCTGACACACGCACACATAGACGCATATTTACGGCGATCTAACCACCAAACCACCGAATGCATTTATTCTATCCCCACTCTATAAAATTATTTTTGTGGAAACAGAGATAGAGCTTTCCTCCTTTAGTCTATGCAAACTGAAATGTCAAGAATATAAAAAAAGCGAACAATCTTGTTGTAGTACTGGTTCTATGTTCATTTGGTCTAAACCCATCTTCAAACAAGTGCTAGTCGCGAATGCGTTTGCACTTGCTGAACATTAATCATGTCTTATGTGTACGTACTCGCCGTACGTATGTTTTCGCCCGTTGTTTGGAGCTGATCCTCTGTACCTGTCTACTCTGTGGTAGAACGTTCGTTACTTTAATGAACGTTGTGAATTACTTCTGTCCAACCGACTCGAATCTTAACGAGGATCCACAACAATGGATGGAGATTAAATCGAGGTATATTTTCCGAAAATTTCAGACTTTGGTTCCTTTGTTTGAACTCTTTTCGTTCGACGAAACTCCTTTGAAACAGCACTTCTGTTTGAGACGGGAACTTGTGTTTTTGGGTGTTTCGGAGTCAGAAGAAATCATTCCACTGTTATTTATTGACACGCTGCTAGTTAATCTAAACTTGCACTTCTTCTGGTCAGGTGCTTCTCGCAGCCAGAAAGATACGGGCCCATCCAAAGGTTGTTCGAAACTTCGAAGTGAACCCTACACCCGATTAATTAACTATTTTGGACAGGTAAATACACATCATCAAATCTTGGTGTCTAATCTTATGTCCGTAGGTGATACGAAGTAGAAATAAGCGTAGTTTGGGCTAAAGTTAAGGGTAACTTCAGCCCAAACTACGGATTTTGTTCTTAGAGGGTAGACAAGACAGAAGGACTTCCATGGGAAGAAGGCTTGAGTTTATGTATGTATTATACTTCTAAGGACTGATTTTTATTCGAGGAATAATATTGACGTCTGACAGTTTTTGTATGGAAGAGCTGTCAAAAATTCAAAAGTATTCCTCCGATAAAATTATCTAGCTTTGGAAAAAATAGCCCTAAAATTAATTTATATTGACTGCCGTGATCAACTTGCGCCATTATAACATAAATTGGCACACCATATTACACACGTCAATGTCCCTGCCAACCTGCATATTCCTTCATTCAAAATTGAATTGGCAACATCAGTTCAGTACCTCCATATTCTCAAATTAAAGATATTAATCACACTCGCAGTTCGTCCCAAAAATATTCATCAGAAACAAAAGATTATTAACGAAGGGTCCTCTTTTTAGAATTGAAAAAAAAAGGTTCTTTCAGGAAGATTTTTTATGAATTTTAATTGCCTAATAAAATTCAAGTCCCAATCAAATTTCCTCTCCGAGAATGAATGTTTGTTTCAGTTTCCTTTTGATCTTCGGAATATGACGTTTCGAAGGTAGGTATTTCCAATTTTTGCCTTTTATTAAATAGACCCTTTCGATTATTCCGAGAAACAAAAACACAGGAATTTACTTTCGTAGTCTCTAAATAATTGAGAGATTGAGTTGTTCGTAATGAGTTGGGGCTATTTTAGGCTCGGAGATTAGAATAAATTAGTATTGATTCAAGGATTCTAACACACAGACAAAGTATTAACATCTAATTTAGACTCTAAAGGTGTTGCACTAGTACAATTTAAAGATGGTATCAAGACTCGTGGTCCAAAATACTTTGGAACTATTCACACATACATAAACTTACGCCTCCTTCCCATGGGGGTAGGCAGAAACTATAGAACGCCACCTCCCACGATCCTTACATCCTCCTTATGCCTCGTCTACGTTCATATATCTGGTCATACACGCACGCACCTGGCCTTTCTGAAGAACAACACTAATAAGGTCACTATATGTCCTCCTAGGGCGTCCCCTTCCTGCGTTTCGACTCACAACTGCCTTGCTTCCTTTTTTAAGTCACCTTACATTCATTTTTGTCACTACATCATCATCATCATCATCTGCCTAGTTTTTTCCCAACTATGTTGGGGCCAGCTTCCAGTCTAACCTAATCGGATACAGCTACATCATACTACATCTTCTATACATTTTCTCTTTTCTTTTTTGAGCTATTCATAAATTCAAAACAAACAATAATTTTCATTTTTTCGCATCATACGCACTGTTGCTTATAGAATATTATATAACGCATATTATGATAACGTATATGGAATGCATAGGAATAGGAATCGTATTCAGTCGCACATTGCGTTGCCAAAAACAACAGACAAATATTACCATAATACATGGAAAACACAAAACACGTGTTTTTATTGTGCAGATGAAAAAATAAGAGAAACATTTGTTTATATAGCAAAAGATACTCTAAGGCAACATGATGCTTGTGGGTAGAATTGAAAGGAGAAAATAATATAATATTCAATAGTAATGATGGTTGGTTGCACAAGTCATTTATAAGAGATGAAGGTCCCAATCAATGTTGGGCAAGGCTTAAGATGCTTCAACGCATTCGAAGTTAATAATAATCTAAGTAAACTGAAAGAAGTACCGAATAATCAGCCTATAATGGCCTCCTCTCTTCGAGAAGAAATGAGTTATAATCTACCACGCGTGCCCAGTCAGGGTTGGTAGATGTCAGACGTCTTCGAAATTATGGTTCTAGGACATACCGGTTTCCTCACGATGTTTTCCTTCACCGTTTTGAGAGCAGTCGTGATGAAATTTACACAAAGTAAAGCGCCTGGCTTCGAACCCACGACCTACAACTCTCTAATAAGTACTCATCTAAATAGTACCTACTACCTACTTATAAAAACCCCGAGTCGCTGTGTTCTATAAATATAACGATAAAGAAAATCGGCTTCTAACGATGAAAAGCAAGAATATCAAATAAATACTACTTCAAAGTCAGCAAATTATAGAGTTGGAGAAATGAGTGCTTGCTTACAATTCACTGCTTAGCAATTGGAAACAACTTGTCAATATTTGTGTACTCCTCCGATTTATGTTTTCATTGGTGTCGATAATTGAGTGATATTTTTACTAAAAAAAGCCCCGATCGTTTATGAGTAGAAATCATAAAAAGCAATTTCCAGGGTACATTTAAATCTATCGTAGAAATATTTCAAGTTGGTTATGTTTATGTGTGGTATAGTAATTTTTAGCATGGGAGATTATTATCTCCATCTTTTTCAGTCATGGGTCATAGCACCTATTGACCTCCTTCCATGTGAAACCCATAACTATTTTCTATAAACCACAATCACTTGGTTTAGGTTCAGCAATTGCTACGTCATATAGCGCCATACAAACAGTTACAATTTGGAAAAATCGTAAGTGAAATGAAATTGTTTATTCTGTTAATAGAATATCGGAATCAGATCATGTGAATACCATTTCAGACATCAATCTACATAGATTGATGTCTAAAATGGTCTTTTGAGGAAAGTACCACACAGATTTGAGTGAACCAGTCCAGTCAGTACAAGAATATAACCACCATTAGGTACGAAAATGAAACCATAGTAATATTTGACATTATCGAGTTAATTTAATAACTGCGAACGAGTACTTCGACGCCTAAATATCCTTTTGTTTTTGTATTTATTTGGAATAAATACAAATATATATAGTTAGTATTTTATCCTAGACAATTAGAAAGGTTTCCTGTTTTAAGAGTATATAATAGAGCTGATGTTCAATTTGTATGTTCATGAGTAACCTTTGCTACCAATTAGGTGCCAAAGGCTTTCTAGAATGTTATCAAAGTCATTTGAAGAGAACTTTCCGTTTTGCGTGCGCAGTTTTTCCCAAGCGGTTTTCAAACGAAATGTAATTAGTAATATGGATGGCGACGTAAAGTGAGCTGGGATGTCTGAGCTAGAAGATAAGTGGAAATAGTTATTAGCAATTTACGAGCAGAAGGAAAACTAAATTAAATTATGCTGGAAGGTAATAAATCTTTCGAATGCAATAGAATAAGGTTTTGCAAGATATTTTTTATATTCAACATATAAACGCACCACGGGAACGTAAGTAATAGATTTGATATTTAACTTGGCAGGACTAACAATCAAATTACCATTATCAAATATCTAATGATACATGAAATTAGAACAATTTGCACTAAATAAAATAAAAATCTGAGGAGATTCATCATCATACCCACTGCTGAGACAATCTACCTCTCTGTGAGAGCGAGTGGGCCGTAATCGATGGTAGATGTCACATGTCTTCGATTTTTTGGTTCTAGGACCGACTGGTTTCCTCACAATAATTTCCTTCACCGTTTTGAGAACAGTGGTGATGAAATAATTTACACAAAGTAAAACACCTGTCCGGGTTCAAACCTACGACCTACAACTCGTAAGTCGCGGGGCCACCACTGATCTATCTAACTTATGATTCTTACATGAAATTGGAACAACGTATACCACCACAACACCATCTTAAATCACTCAGAGCATTACATACATTCTAAAATCCCGTCTCCCTACTACAAAATCTATTTAGCCGAAATACCGACGCACTTAACACATTAAACAGGCGAATTCGGCGAAGTCTTTGGCTCTTGGCACAAGGGCTTGACATCAAAAAGGAATAATTGGAGCTGAACTTCGATAAACCTGAGGATGCTTATCCAGCGTTTGGAGGGATAATTCTTTATGCGTTGGAAGTAATGGATTGCCTCTTAGATCGAGAATAAACAAGAGTATGCGACGTTGAATTTTGCTGACTTCCTTTCTGTATGCAAGTTTTCTTTTAAGCCTCCATAGAAATGTTTATTTACCTTTCACAGCCTGTCTGTGATAAAGATCTGATCTGATTCTATATAACTGTTAACATAACATCACGCCCGGTTTCCCCGAAGGGTTTGTTAGAGGAAGAAGCAGTTGTGAGGAATTTCTCAGACAGGAAATCCAATTCTTCACCATCATCATAATCAGCCACAAAGAGGAAGCCTGTGTCCCAGCAGTGAGTGCACCACTGCTGGGGCACAGGCCTCCTCTTTGTGAGAGGCAATGGGCCGTAATCCGCGAAGTCCCAGTGCGCGTTGGTAGATGTCACATGTCTTCGAATTTTTTAGTCTAGAATATACCGGTTTCCTCACGATGTTTTCTTTCACCGTTTTTAGGAGGAGATTGACTTCTGCAAAAAAGTGCCTAGGGCGTGAAACATAGGTACTACTACTTCTTCACTGATTCAATCGTCCATTTTAAGTTCAATCACGTAATAATAACAAAGAAACTGGTTTAAAATCAAAATTGGATCATTCAGTCCCGACAGAAACCCACTCATCTACCAACCATGCTATATCTTCGACAAGTTCCCCTGTTATCGTTTAATTAATATCTCTAAACGTATCAATCGAATTGTAATGAAATATCATTCCCATTTCACAGCCGTATTGAGAGCCAAAATCTAAAACAATCAGTGAACGATCAAAAGGTTCCATATTAATATTTACAATGCTCTGTTATTCCTTTGAACGGTAATGTTCGTTTTCAAAATTAATTCCCGGGTAGTGCTGTCTATTGCCGGGACTGGGATCAAGATGTCGGGGTGATGTAAGCAATTCCATATTCATGCTTATATTCCCTTTGTGAGGTTCAGCTACGCTTAATAGCATGTCAATTGTTTATGCTATGCAGCTTATAGTACAAGTATGTTATTAACTAGTTTCTACTTTGAGCGGTATTCTTTTGTTTTGTTGTGTATTTGCACATCGTTACATTGTTTGTTTTGTTCGAAGATTAGTCTCATTAGCAGGGTTGTGATTTGTCTTTCCATCTGTGACTTTTTGAGTTAGACTTCTTCCTTTAAGCAAGATAAAAGCATAATAGGACTAAAAATTCTTTATACCATCATTTCCAGCGTAAAACTTTCAATTGCTGATTACCAGAAAATCTATATATGTGTTATCAATCAAACCATCCATGAGCATCACCGAGAATCTAAAATTCTAAGACATGTGACATTGGCCACGTGGTGGATTACGGCCCACTCTCTCTTACCTGAGGAAGCATGTGTCCCAGCTATGGGAACATGATAGGCTGAGGGTGGCAGTGGCAAAGATAGTTATACCTTTAATTACAAATCATTAAAATCCTCTAAAACGCAATATTACAAGAACGTCCCAAGTCTCTGTTTACAATATTATGTCCGAAAATGCAAATGAGAAATAGGCTCAGATAGTACTAAACCGTAGGGATAGTTTAACAAACTACACAAACAAATACAATCTAGAAATCAATTATCTACCACATTAGTTTGTGGCTTGTAGTCATAACAACAACTCTAATGCTATCACGTAGTTCACTCCTCGGTCCAAGTTTATAGGATACATGCGAACTAATATAATTTGGCTAATTATTTTGGCACTTACTAACTATGATTGATTAATAGAGGTATTCCACATATAATACTAAGGTTTCAATTTTGGTGAAGTTTGGGAGTGAAGTTTCAAAGGCGTGTCAGATACGGTTTACTGCAAAAAGTAGGCTACTTACGAACTTAGAGAATAAGACGTAGGGGAGAGTAGCACAAAACGGGTAAGCTAAGGTTGATGATAAAAAAAAAACAATTTATAGATACAAATTGAACGTTTATTTGTACATTTTGAAATGTTTAGTTACCAAGGACTATAAAATAAATGACATATTTAGTAGTTTTGTACATTAAGCTTAAAGCTTAATAAAAGCTTACTGTCAAGTATTTTACACGTGCAGCCTTTGGTCCAGCTTCACTCTAAAGGCTGTTAATGCTCTTCGAGTCCAGTACAATAATGCATTCAGGATGCTGTTGGGGTTGCCACGCTTCTGTAGTGCCTCAGGGATGTTTGCGGACGCCCGGATTGACAGCTTCGCTGCAATCAGGCGCAAGCGAGCAGCGTCCTTGTTGCACAGGGTGCGTGCCAGTAACTACGGTCTCCTGAGTGTCATTGCCAACAAACTGGATTGATCATCTGGTACTTAAGTCAGCTGCATGCTCCTGTAAATATTGGTAATGTCTACTAAGATAGTTTTTAAGTTTTTATGTTACTAACATCTTGGTACCCTTTGTAATGTTGTAATTATGGAATTTTATTCTGAATTAAAGAGATTATTATTATTAAGAATAAAAAAATACCAAGAATCTTTACCATTTGAATTACCCGTTTTGCCAGTAGGGGGGTCTAAAGCAGGTAGAGCTTTTGGGCAAAGCGGGTAGGGACTAAATTAAAAGAGATCAACGTCAATCAATGACTAAAACTGTTTCATAACAATCATAACTGTTCATAACTGTGACGTCTGAGTTTGTTTCGGCCTTTCTTCTCAGACTAGTCAGATAGGAAACGCCGACCTCGTCTAGTTTTAAAATATGATTGACGTGTAAAAGTGTTTGTACAAACCTACTTACAAAATAAAATCATTTATCATTTCATTCTTCTGACATATTTTGCAGTCTCAATCATACTTAACTTATTCGTGACACATATCACAGTAATACGCACCTCTGCCAGAGTATGACATGCAGGCCTTATGAGCCCACATCTCGCAATCATCACACTTAATCCAGTCTTCTGCTGGTGGCTCTCTGTAAAGCTCGCTGCATACCAAAACGGGCACCCGCTTTACCCTACCCTTTTTGCCCACAAGCATGTATTTTTTTCAATCGATTCACAACCTTTAAACCGAAATAATAAACGCCAACCTATTACAGAAATAAAACATCTATTTATTGCAAAATAATAACACAAAACTAGTAAGAACATATTGTAAACCATTTTCGAGTATTCAAAAGTAATGTAACTCAATTTTTTTGTGGAAATAGCAAAAAACTTCGTTCTTATCTTACCGTGAACTCGTGTCCGCCAGAGAAGCGTGCCGACTGCTTGTGATTGGCGAGCGGCAGGCGCCGCGCACTGCACGCAGCAATTAATGGTGCGCAATTTAAAACGCATACCCATTTTAGACGGGCTCTCCGTTTTAGGCTTACCTCCCCTAAGTTGAGATACCAGCCAGAAAAATCATTGCTGTACTGAACCTTCTATCTTGCGACCCAGTGGGTCTCGCCATCGCGGCAGGCCCAGACGGAGATGGCGGGATGAGCCCCTACTCCTGCAATAAAGATTAGTCCTTGGCAGCTCTGGACCTCCCTGGGTAGAAAGAAAGTAGGGAAACCTTTGCCCAGCAATGGAACATTAATGGCTAATAAAAAAATAACATAAACCTTCAATGGAATCTACAATGAAGAGTTACGAGAGGTGATTTTTCCAAAAACACACCAAGCAAAGAAAAAGTCGCATTTAAAACCATTTCACTCTAAGGAATCGAACGATAAACAAAACGAAATCACAGAATGATTGCCCCACGAGACTGAGAAAGTCAAATCAGGACATTCGATCAAAGACCCATTATTCCGCGAAATATCCTACATAAAGCCCTGGCAACACTGAAGCGAATGCCGCGCGGGACGCGACTGCACAGTGCGTACGTCTATTCTTGAAGACTCTGGCCAAACTGAATCCTGCGCGGTGTGTGGGGCGCAATTCACTCGCGCCGATTTTGAGGTGTTCAGACTCGCCGAATAGTCGACTGACTTCCTAATCAATAAATCTCAAGCTGGAGTTGTAGGTCGTAGGTTCGAACTCAAACAGTCGCTTTACTTTGTGTAAATTATTTAATCACCACTGCTCTCAAAACGGTGAAAGAAAACATCGTGAGGAAACCGATATATTCTAGGCCCAAAAAATTGAAGACATTTGAGATCGACCAACCCGCACTGGGCCCGCGTGGTGGATTACAGCCCACTCCCTCTCACTGAGAGGAGGCCTGTGTCCCAGCAGCAGGAACATTATAGGCTGATTATGCACATTCGTGCCAGTTTAAAAACCCCCGCACAAATTAGTTGCGAGAAAATTTTGTCCCGCATCCTGCGAAAGCTTCGCTTTAGTTTCGCCAAAGCTTAAACCCCGGGAAATCAGAGACATCCCGAGATCCTGAAGACGTCAAACGACACTATTACTGAAGTGTTTTGTCAAGCAAAGAGCTCGGATTCATGACAGGATAAATTAACTTGGAGTGCTATCGTCTCTCCAATAAGTACTTCAGTTTAATGTAATCTGTTCCCTGATAAGTTGCCAGCGATATTGAATCTTTGAGATGGAGGAAAAGTATTGTTGTTATTGGTATTTGTTATTGCTTCTGTAATTGCATTTTGATGATCGGGGCGGGGTTTGATTCACAAGTGTAAGAAATGTTATGGGGATTCGAACAATAGAGGATTTGTAGTTACTAGGAGTTTAAATAAAATGATTTGGAGGAAAATTGTAATGTTGGACGATATCTAAAATAATTTTGAAGTGAAAAATGTTTTAATACTACGCTAACGACCAGATACAGTTTTGAAAGTTTACCATCCACAAGCTGTTAAAATTAAATATTTTTTTTCTTTTTGTAATCATCGTTTATGTAATTAAATAAGTAAAGTTATAATTATCTACCTTCAAAAGTAATGTGACCATAAGAATAAGCGGGTATGTTTAAGGTTTTTGTCAGATAAAAAATTTACGCTGCTGTATGTTTCTTAAGCTAGGTTTACTTTATGAAACTAGTATCGTGAAACAGTAGCCTGGTTGTTCTGTTTCGGGCTATAACTAGCTAACACCCGGTTTTTGAGAAAAGCTAGCAATTTCAACTACTTTGTCCATTACTTCGACCCTTTCACCCAAACCCATATTAATCTCCTGATCACCCACAATGACACTTCACCTTATCACCACCATTATGACTACTCGAAAACGACTTTCAGGATCTTCCTCCCAATCAATAAGGCGGCTCACATACGAATGGATGTAAAATAAAACACTAGTTAATAAAAGGCCCACATTTTCGGAACACTGCAATGGCACTCGAAAGGCAATCTTGTAGGTTCGAGTGTTCCTTTTCTACCTATGAGTATGGTCTAATAGGTGAGAGGTAGCGGGATTTTGAAAAAAAACATCGCCCAAGGGCAAAAAAAAATAGGGAGACGTCATTCATTATTAACCCCGCCATTATAACGCACACTGCAACGAAAATATTAAAAAAAACACTACTTACCTTACGGAGTCCCCGTTGCAGTTTTCCACCCGGGAAAAGAAAATATTATTGAAATAAGGGTTGATTTTTGCAATGTCAGAGATAACTTGTATATGGAGAATAAAACTGCGGTTTCACAGCTTTTGTATAGAAAGTTATGACAGCTAGCTGACCCAACAGACGTTGTCTTGGCTAAATTTCAATAATTCATACGGAAATCCCATAGAAAAAAAAAAGATGTTCAGTTTTTCCCGAATTTGAAAGTGTTCCGGGAAACTTTTCCAACTTGTCTTTCCATAAAAAACTATTACGGACTATATCGAACATTTTTTTTTTTTTTTTTAATTTAAAAGGGGTTTTTGTCCAATAAGGATATGTCAACCCCATCATACCTTATAACAATGTAAATATACTTAGATATAATACACGAGCAGAAACAAATCAAAATTAAATTATAGTAATACTAAAAGGCTGCAGCTCACTGCTGAACGACTAATACTAAATTACATAATATATCGAACATTTAAAAAACAAAAAATAGCCGCATCGGTCCTGATGTTCTCAAGTGATTTTATATAAATTATATACAAATAAGGGCTGATTTTTCTAACACCAGACAATTTTATCGGAGGATCAATTTTGAATTTTTGACAGTTCATACAAAAACTGTCGGACGTCAATTCTGTTCCACGAATAAACATGATCGGTCGATTGAAAAATCAGTCCAATATGGATATAAAAATTATCCGACGACGGTTGAAAAATCGGCCTAAAACAAAAGAAAATCGAAAGGAGTCTGATTAACTTCCGTGCAGCGGATTAAATTTTGTCTGCGTCTGAAATCGAATGAGTCTCGTCTCGCGTCGTTTGACTTTGAGGTAGCAGTAGGGGGGTTTATAAGTCATCTCTTTTTTTAATTGGTCTGCCTGTTTGATATGCAAAAATAGAAAATCGTAAAAAAAGTATGACAATGGATAACGAATTCAGAAAACGACGGTAAAAATAGATTACTAACATTATACCTACGCCATATTACGGGTAAAAAGGACTTGGTTTTTCAAAACTTTAAGTAGGTACCATATCTATTTTTTCTTGGTAGAACGTATCCGGTAGAAACGGATTGATGTTCTCAATCCGTTTCTAAAAACTAAACTTCAACTATATCCGATGCCCTGGTTACTTATCTCCTTTGGTGACCGTACATGTACTATGTGCGTAAATTTTAGATAAACTTACATTCTCTTACAGTTTGTACCAAAAACTATTTTCCGGGATTGGCCACTCACACCAATCGCTTTAGGGTTTTAGAGTGCGGACATCAAGTGTTAAGGATTTTTCCACTTAATTGATTAAAAAGGAATCCTTTTTGGGACTATATATATACAGTTGGGGCGTTCGATTCTCATTATATTTGCTAAAGGCTCTAGTTGAATTAGTTTGCTTTGAGGCCTCTCAAATCGTGTGGAAGTTAATTTGACCCCAATTGTCCACTTGATCCCTTTTTTTGGCTTTGATTGTTTTCTACGTATATTTTTCCATATATTGGTGTACCACGAAATGGTTTGTGCGGTAATTAATCGGTCTATAAATACGGCGATTTTTTCTATTTGATTATTTCATATATCAGAACACCAGCGACATTTATTTTTTTAAATGTCACAGCATCATGCTGAGATAGGAGCCTTTTGGCTTCGTATAGGACTTTCTGTTTCATTTTTCCTCTTATTACTTTTTTTTAGGGTTCCGTAGTTCACGTCTCGGAACCCTTATAGTTTCGTCATTGTCGTCCGTCCGTCCGTCCGTCCTCGGTTTACCTTCCAAACGATTAGTGCTAGAAATATGAAACTTTGCATGGATATGTGTTTTTAGCACGTCAATAAAGTGCTAAAATAAAATCACATAAAATATTTTTTGGGGTGCCTCCCCTACACGTAAAGTGGGGATGATTTTTTTTTCTCGCGTCTAACTCATAGTGTGGGGTATCATTAGCTAGGTCTTTTAAAAACATTGACAGATTTAACTTTTATTTATTATTTCAAGTTAAACTAATATCAACTAACACTAATATACACTATATACAAATTTTTTTTTGACAGATTGGTAAGATGTCGTTTTAATTTATGTATCCGTTTGCAAGATATTCAACTTTAAAGCGCATTTTTTTGCTAAAATAGGGCGTCCCCCCTCTAAAAGCTAAATGGCTGGCTCGAAAAATCTGAAAAAATTCATGATGGTAGTCCATGTGATGAACTTTGAAGGAAAACTTTAACGGCTTAGATAACTTTGTTAGTTCAGGAGTTATAGAGGCCTAACTTATAAAGTGCCATTATGGGTGACTACGGAACCGTATTCTAAGCGTAGCCTGACATGCACTTGGCCGGTTTTTTTAATATAATATGGATTTGTATTTTTTAATGTGTTAAGTTTAGATGGTAATCTACTTTCTTCTTTATTTCTATCAGCTTAAATCTTTATAAAAAACGTGCTACATGATATTAAATTCACTGTTTTGTATACAAGCTTATATTCGTACTTTTTTCGCATTATGTACTTATTTTGGATTGAACTTATAACAATGAAACTCACAAAACTGTAGCTGACAAAACTCTGTCCCTACCTCGCTTTGTTTACAACGCAATATACACTTTAAGCTCCCCATTCATTCACTCATTCAAAAGAAGCATCTTTACAATAAGCAATAAGCACATTTACGACCAAATTCAATCTCCATTTAGACAGCAATCCTGGACCAGCGGTAGCGAACCCGACTAACGAGACGTAGGTCTTTGGCATTATTTTTTGTCATTTATTTCATCAACACTGCTCTCAAAGCAAGGAGGAAACCGACATATCCTAGAACCAAAAATTCAAGGACCTGTGACATCCACCAACCCGCACTGGGCACGTTTAGTGGATTAGGGCCCACTTCCTCTCACAGAAAGGAGGCCTGTGTCTTAACAGTGGAAACATTAACAGCTGATTATGTTTATGCAATCTTCAATCATTCACTCTTCGACGTCTCAAAAACAGATAAATCTTCTTCCGTATACTACTCACACAATGATTCATTCATTATGAAACGTACTATAGCTAGGAGTGAATGAGCTTGACTATTAGCGTCTGCTAACAGGTCGACACAACATGGTGTTTGGTTAAGGAATTAGAAGACTTAAATGCGATTTCCTTGTGTGTTTTAGCGTTTGTGTTTCGTGTGAAGTCGCATAAGTTTGTGTTTGTAACAGATAGAGGTTCTGTTCTCTTTTATCCTGTCGGCATGATCTATAGGAGCATAGTTGAACCCTGGAAAAATGTTCAAGGGAGCAGTGGTGGCTCAGCGGTAACGGACGCGACTTACGAGTTGAAGGACGTAGGTTCGAATCAGACAGGCGCTTTTCTTTGTGTAATTTATTTCATCACCACTACTCTCAAAATGGTGAAGGAAAACATCATGAGGAAACCGGCTTGTCCAAAAATTCGAAGAAATGTGGCATCTACCAAACCGCACTCGGCCCGCGTGGTGGATAACGGTCCACTCCCTCTCCCCGAGAAACCTATGTCCCAGCAGTGGGAACCAGTCAACCAGTGGGTCAACCAGTTAATAAAAATTGTAGCAATAATAGTAGCTATGACACGACTTGTTTGAAAATGCGATACTAAGGATATGCATATTTTTATTAGCTTGTTGATAACTAGAATCCAACCTTCATAGTATCTACTAATAGTTTCTGCCTGCGACTTCGTCCTCGTGAAATTTCTTATTTCCCAATACCTCGTCGCATCGCATCGCCTGTCTGCTCTATTACTTCGTTTTCACTTAGCGTTCTTTTCGTCCTTCTGTTCGGGTCCTAGCGTGATGTTAAATAGCCTTTAATCTTCCTCAAGAATTGGGGAAAAAGGGGTAATTTTAACTTTTATAAACCAGTGTTAGAATTGCATTCACCACAAATAGCTCAACTTAAATCACCCAATGAAGTTACCCTGCGAAAATAACAGACATTTTCAGCATTTCACCAACTTTTGCTCCAACTGGTTTACCTCGATAAATTCTAGACTATCTACAACTGAACGTGGTAGGTATAAATCCTAGAATTTGGGAACTACGGGCGACATCGCAAATGTTAAATATGTGCTTTCGGATCGTCTAATTGCAAACAGTGTGGTTCCAACGAACGAACGTTCGGCTGTACCCTCGTTGCTGACTTGAATATCAACCCTTCTGGGGTTCATTTGTTGAATTTAAATTGAGTGTCTGTGAGGCATTGACTGAATGAAAATTCTGTCTATTTCTCATTAGCAAACAAAATACTGTTATTAGTTAAATAGAAAGTATTTTAGGAATATTGATAAAGACCACATGTTTTTGGCTGTATACCAATTTTCCAAAACAAAAATTAATACCCGTCCTCTTAAAGACACGTAATCTCTTTTCATTAACCTCATTTTCACCGTCTAAAACCTAGTCTCTCAGAATTATATTTAAATAATCCTTCTAGAAGATCGAACGCCATTCAAAAGGCCAGAACAACACCACCACTTACAACCCAATCACATAAATCCACATTGTGGAATGTAAATAAATAATGACAACAACAACAACAACAACAATCCTCCGCACCGAAATTTAGCCATGGCAGCCAATCACAACGGAGTCTAGCCATCTACGCGGAAGATATCATAGTGCACAAGTGTTTGCCCAGACACAGTCTGTGTCACACAGATGCACTCACTCTTCCCTCACTCTCATATTCCGATGGCACGGCAATCCGACACGACCGGAGATAGTTCAGGCGCGGACCAACGATTTAACGTGATTTAATAGACATGGGGTATTGACAAAAAAAATATTGAGTATAGGGACTTATAGGTATCGAAACCTCGTTCCTTACAGCGCATCCCCAAACGACAGACAATAGAATGCAACGAGCGGTCACGGCGAGATCTAAGATTGAACCATTAATATGCAAACTGCATACACGTAGACGCATTGCATACTGACGGGCTATTGATTGTGAACACCGAGCTAGGAGCAGGGAAAATGGAGGAGGAAACTAGCTTTGGAGGAGTACAATTGACTTTAAAGCATTATCAATAAGTTTGAAATTCTAGAATAATTTTTTAGAAGACTAAGGTCAAAATCTAGTCAACAGTAATTTGAAATGTTCAAAGTTATTACCAGGGCGAAGACTTTTTGATTTGGTTTTACTTGATTTTTCAATTTATCTGTGGAAAAAGAAATATTAAAAGCCATATTAATTCTTAAGATAATCGGTCCTTAGTATGTGTAGAACTTTTATATTATGTTAGAATTCTTATCTGCTTTCTTTACAGCTGTATATTACATTTAAAGGCACTCACTAAAATGATAACAAAACAAACAACATAATGTACTTAGCTGAGGTTTTGAAGAAAGGATCAAGGGAATCTAAATAGTAAACATAAATATAAAATCATGGAAAATCTATCCTTTAGTAGATCTTTGCGTACGCCGGACGTCACCTCGTAATTAAAGGCGTCTCGTGTGGCACATATGACGTAGTTCATTTGCGCACCTAACACGACATCACGCCTGTATTTCCCGAAGGGATTGGCAGAGGTGCGAGTATAGTATACCCACATTTCGCCAGTAATGTTTACGTCCCATGTAATAGGGGGCGATCCTATTGCTACCAACCTGGCATACATCAAGACTCCAGGCTGCTATAACACTTTGCCCGACCCGGGAATGGAACTCAGCACCTTATGATCCGCAGGAGCACCTTTTTTTTTTTTGTTTTCGGGGGGAATCCTTCAAAAGGCACCCGACCTCCGGGGAGTGAGGTCGGTGAGTGTGGGATTTTTACCTCACTAAAACCACACTGGTGATCACCATCCGCACACTGCGACCACTAAACGAATGAGGCACCTAGGACCTCTTCATTCAAAAAGGTCTTAAAAAGCGTCCTTGTAACATAGACCCTAGTAAAAGTACCCATTTTTTTCACAGAATCTCTAATCTCTACAGATTCTAAAGTCCAGATAAATCATTTAGCTACATCAATTTTAAAGTCGGAGGCTCGTTTATACAGCATTAACGATATCCAACCTCATCTTGGGTGGCACGTATAAAATTCGCCCAGAACTTGGCACTACTCCAACCCAAGTGAAACTTCAATGAACCATCAGTGGAACACCCAGCCAAAAGGATAAAGGAATTGTCGGGCTTGGCTTTAGCTTACAAATCATAATATTTGTTGGAATCGGAATCTTTTGGGATTTTTCTAAACGAATTTTATTCATGATTTGTGTTTTAACTTGATAAGGAAAGGCAGAAATGTATTAATAATAATTATACTAGCCTATTATTGTCCAGCGCAAAGGCCTTTTTTGATACAGAGAACGCGTAGCACGCTAACGGTAGCAATGGCTTTCGCTTTTTAACCGACTTCTAAAAAAGGAGGAGGTTTTCAATTCAGATGTTCGTTTGTTCGCGCATAACTCCGTCGCTTGCCAACCGATTTGAAAAATTCTTTTTTTCCTGGAAATGGTATACTTCCCAAATGGTCCCATAGAAATTTCATCAAAAACGGTTCAGTAGTTTGGTTTTTAAACCAAAATTACTGGTAAAAATTACAACTTAAAAGTGAAAAATAAAAACTTTTTTGAAAAAAGAAAAAAACAACCGACTTCCAAAAACGACACTACAAAGTGAAAAATAACTTTAATTTCGGAAGTTGGTGGCAAACAAGGAAAATACGAACCCAACGACACCGACTTCCGAAATTAAAGTTATTTTTGACTTTGTAGTGTCGTTTTTGGAAGTCGGTAGGTTCTTTTTTTTTTTTTTTCAAAAATGTTTTTGACAGTTCTACAACATTCATTGCGTTATATTTACGTTGTTGGGCAGATTTTTTTCCGAACATATGCCTGCGACTTGCTCGCGCTATCATTTCGTTTTCGCTTAGCGATCTTTCTCACTGTTTTTCTTTTTGCTCGGCTCCAAAGAGTAAATCAAAGAAAATCATCAGAGTAAATCTTATTTAATTATTTATTAAAACTTTATGCACAAGCAAAACAAAATACTGTACAAAGGCGGACTTAATGCCTGACATATTTTCTACCAGACGACCTTAGGGTGCGTCTATAAGTAAGTCAGTCTAAGTCATCTACTAGCGGACCCGGCAGATGTCTTCCTGCCCGGAAAAGCAGCGCCACCTACCGGGTCCAATAGTGTTTTCAAACGGTTCAGGACCACCACATAAAAATTCACAAAATTTCATCCAAATCGGTCCAGCCGTTTAGGAGTAGTTAGGTGACAAACACACGTACAGAAGAATTATATATATTATTAAGATATAAATCCTATAAGCAAAAGGTTCCTTAAGAATTGGACAGTGAAATGCAAAAATAATTTTTCACATCCGACCGGTAGTTCCGGAGATTAGCGCGTTCAAGCAAACTCTTCAGCTTGAGTATAGATTGCGGATTGTGCCTTTTTTCTTTGAAAATACTGAAAACTTTAAGTACTGATTTTTCAGTAGATATCAAAGCAGTAAATCGAGTAAATCATTTCTCCATTCAGAATATTTTATGAGAGTGAGGACGTGTCATTATCTGGACCATTTCGCACCAGTCTTTAGTTAACTTAAACCATTTCATTTTTATAACTTTACTGAGAATAAAATGCAGTTAATATTTTTCTTCTACTTTATAAACACCGGCAAAGTTTTCTCATCAAACTTTATTTTTCTTGGATATGATATTTATAGAGAAAAAAATTGCTGGTTGTAAACTATGAAACTTGAAAATAAAATTAAAATCGGTTCATCCGTTTAGGAGGTACGATGGCACAGACAGATATACACACACACACAGAGAGAGAGAGAGAGAGAGAGACACGTCAAACTTATAACACCCCGTTGTTTTTGCGTCGGGGGTTAAAAAGGATATTGACCAACACCGGACATCTATGCTCTCATCATTCTCCTGCTCGTATCCCAACTTATTTGTGGTCGGCTTATCTAGGTAGTCACCCCCTTTTTAGCAATATTATTTTTGACACAGTCCATCTATTGTTCTTTTTTTTTCTTTTATCCATCCACATTCATTCTCAAAACTTTCCTCACAACATTTTCTGTCTCTATCGTTATTTTTATCACCTAGGTCTAGCCATATTTTTAACCTAAACTAGGTATGGCACTACAGTAAATAAAGAAAAGAAAGAAAAAATAATTATTCTCCACAAACAAAAACATTATAAAAAAAAAACTGCCAAAAGCCTCATACTCAAGCTATAAAAGGTTGACAATTTTGTTCATTGCTTAATCTCAGGGCCAGGTACCAAAGACAATACATCTGAAGCAGCTGTCAGTGCACAGCGAGGTTATTGCGTAACACACTAACAGTAGCAATGGCTTTTATTTTGACAATAGGGTAGTTGCCTGGGTAAAAAAATAATTATTATATTTATTCCGTCAGTTAGTTTATCTAAAAATAATGGACACGTATTTTTTCTTTTGTCAATCAAACAAAAAATAACAAAGATAAAGCGCGTCAAAATTTGGGAGTGACGTCACTTGCTTGCAAAAGTGTCACAAGCAAGTGACGTCACGCGAAACTTTAACGGGCGATATCTTCATCATTTTTTATATAATTGACAAAAGAAAAAATACGGGTCCAATATTTTTTGATAATCTAACTGACGGACTAATTAGATTTTTTTTAAGAAAATAGCCTATTCAACAACATTCATTGCGTTATCTACGTTTTTGAGCAGATACATTTTTCGAACATATGAAGCAATGGATTAGTAATATCCTTCAAAATGATTCAGATTGTAAGTGAAAGCGTATTACGAAATTAGGGTGCAGGTCTTCTTAATGCTCTTCAACCCCTTTCTTAATGTTTTATCCTTTTTTACTATGAGGGATAGAATAACGAGGATTCTGTCTAGAACAGAACTACGCGTAGTTTAAAAAAATAAATAAAATAAAAAACTTTTTTGCAAAAAAATACAACCGACTTCCAAAAACGACACTACAAAGTGAAAAATAACTTTAATTTCGGAAGTCGGTGTCGTTGGGTTCGCATTTTCGTTGTTTGCCACCGACTTCCGAAATTAAAGTTATTTTTCACTTTGTAGTGTCGTTTTTGGAAGTCGGTTGTATTTTTTTGCAAAAAAGTTTTTATTTTTCACTTTTTAGCTGTAATTTTTACCAGTAATTTTGGTTTAAAACCAAACTACTGAACCGTTTCTGATGAAATTTCTATGGGACCATTTGGGAAGTATGCCCTTTCCAACAAAAAAAGAATTTTTCAAATCGGTTGGCAAGCGACGAAGTAATGCGCGAACAAACATAAAAAAAAAAAAAATACAAACATCCGAATTGAGAACCTCCTCCTTTTTTAGAAGTCGGTTAAAAAAGGTTTATTGCAGAAACTCAACTCTACAATCTTACATAGGGACCTCCTTTACAGGTATACCTGTGCTAGAAGGCCCCCCCCGCTCTTCAATGACAAATTATTAAAAGGTAAAAGTGGTGTACCAAAATAAAATTGAATTTAAACAATAAAAAATAGATAATCTAAAATTAAACAAAACAAAATAAAAGAAAGAAAAAAAACCATAATAATAAATACTTACTAAGAGCCAAAAATAGTGCAGATCCTAAAATAGTGTGTGTGCATGTGTATGTGCGTGTGTATGTACATATTTGTGTGCGTAGCGTATGTGTATATGCATGGAGGATGACTGCCATTATTATTACAACAAAAAAAAAAAAACATAACTGCACCATCTTGTAGCAACAATCGCTTATTCATCCTCTATTATTTCTTTGTCTTTCGATTCCTTAGTTGTCTCTGAACCGAAGGACCAATTCTTTAAAGCCAATTAATCAAACAAATTCGTTTTTACAAGTAAACTAAACTTAGTATTCCGTGCGGGACTCCAGAAGTTCCTCGCTTCAAAGTTACCAACTCTTAAGGATACGAAGACTTACTGAATCTTGTAGTTGCGTTTACAGGAGTTAATAGAAATTTATGTTTGATCAGGGGGTATAAATGTCGTTTTCTTATTTAATCAGTTGATTGAATTTTAAATGCAGTCTTTTATTTTGGTGTTCGATATTTCTTCTTCCATTCTACCCTCGTCGCCAACTGTTATAAACGACGGGGGGTGAACAATGAAATAACACAACCGATACGTGCATGCTCATATTATAGTACTGACATATTGTATATTGATATATTGTACTGACGTATCAGTCATTTACTTTAACATTATTTAACAGGAATGAAAGACTTAGCAAATTCAGAATCGATGTCTTCAAGTGGTTATTTCAAAATGGGTAATTTACCATGCCCAACTATGTTTGGGTTTACATTCAGTCTGACTAAGACTGGCTGAATATTTTAGTATTTAAGGCGAACCGATTTGCAAACGTTCCCTTTTAGCTAGCTAATAATAATTAGGTTGCGTAATTTATTTAAAACCTATTCGTTATCCTCAGGTTTGGTAGTTTTTTGTGGGTTTATGCTGTCTTACTAAATACCGTCGAAGCTATTCATAAAAAGAGTTAGGCACAAAGAGGTTTCGTATGTTCATTCATTCAACTGACCACCTCACCGACCAGACAATTCGTGACATTTCTTCCTCACCAACAACAACTATATCTATAATCTCTGTTTACCCATTAGCTGATATATTACGCTATAAAATCACTTTCAAGCTATTTACATACGTGCTCGCGATGCGTCGCATGAGTAAGTACCGGCTGCCCTTGTCTGGTCGTTGTCATCTCGGAGTCGTTCGCATCGCCTGGAATGCAATGTCGTGACACCACAGACACTTCTACTTGACCCCCACAAGCAAAAACCATCCATACCTTGCATTAATAGAGTTGAATTTTGTTGGGGAGAAGCTGCGGTGCTTGGGGTGTTTTCGAGTCGAGGTGGCATAGGGGCATTGAAGAAAAATGAACGGTATTCCAAAAGCAAATAGGTCGATTATGAAAAACTGTAACGACCGACAAAGGGCATTATCCAGGCCTCAAAGAACAGGAGTAGGATATCCCAAACGAATATTAACTCTATTTTTATCGCGTTAAAATATTGTTTCGTGCAATCCGATTGCTAAGTTACGCCGTGTGTTGTGCAGCGCGGACTTCAATGGCGATTGTCGTTTGTTTCTAAACGAGCGTAACAAGCGTAAGGTGGTGCTCTTGATATGTGGTTTATTTCAAGTGCATAAGGTTGAATATTGATTGTGTGTTTTTAAGGTCACACAAGCTGTCGGGTGCGTCGACATTACAATTTTAGCCCGGATGGTTTCATGCAGTTTTTATTGTGGTAGGGTCATAGGCCTCGGTTTTCCTTTTATTGCGTGCACGAAGGATTTCTGCGTAGGCAATCGTGTGTAGACGGGTTTTAATTAGGTAAATTGGTATTTATTTTCACTGTTATTGCTATTGTTATGTTTATAAGGCAATTGAAACGTTAAAAGGGAAAAATGGGGAATGATGTTGGGATGGAGATGAGAGGAATTTCGAAGATTTATTACCAAATACATTGGTTTAAAGTTTACTGCAAGATTTATACTCAGAAGTTTTTATTGGAAAGTTGAATCAGTACTTTGGGGGTTAAGGACCTCCGAGATGATCCTCGGTACAGATAAAATAAAGATTATACTATTTTTATTCGTTCTTTGTAATAAAGAAAGTAGTTTTACTAAAACTTTCGCTAGACTTGTTTTTATATCACTATGAAAATATTTGATTTTATTGTGATGAAGAAAGGATATTCTCCGATTTTTATCAGAATAGATTTTGGCATGTTATTTAAGTACTACAACAACAAATATCTCAACTTACTTATTGACATTGCTATGCTACAAAATGTGGCTGTTATTTTAGTATATTGTTTTGTCTAACGACTTCCTCGCGAACGGGGTCGCGGGCAGAAACTAGTTATTAAAACAAAATAATTAATTTTAAAAAGTACTAAATTTAAATTGCCTTTTTAATTCGATATTCCACTTTAAAAACAACACTGTTTGACACTTGACATTACAATAGCATCTGCAACTGTCAATATCAATTTGACATTACCAATCTCTAACAATTGCCATCACGTATTTAACCCGTCGTCGTCGGCGCGTGCGTCTTGCGTTTATTTCGGGCGTTTAATCGTCCCATTTGTTATTTCTTTTGACCATGAACTTGGTTGCATGCTCGTAAAGCTGTTAGAGATGGCCGCTTTGTTTTTTAATATGTTTACTTTGTACAGATGCCAGCAGGTCAATCTACCCGAAACTGTCAAATTTTCTGAAAATCTATTAAAGAAATTTGACAGATGGTAGTAGCTTGATGTGCTGGCGTCTGTACAGTTGCTACTGTTTGCATAGATAGCTAGCTGTTTTCTCAAAGACAAAGACATTTATTCGTCGGATATGGTAGTTACCAAGTTGGTTGGTACATATGGATAAATTCAGGACACGTCCGCCGCTAATAGCGGCATACGAATATTTACAATATTAGGTACACGTGGGTATAAAACCTAACTCATATACTACTTATACTCTAATGAACAATATAAAACACATATACTATGGACATTTATATGGAAATTTATATTTATCTAAGCTTACATTAATTTGCTCATTATGTTGAACGCAGTTTTATCCGTACCCTAGTGAAACCTTCAGGTTTTCAGATAAAAAATACTTTCATCCGAACGTGCTCTATCTGTATACCAACACACATTCAAATCCGTTTGAGTAACATAATCCTGACATCTAAACAAACTTTTACATTCAAATGCTTTAATCACGAACCACTGGTAGTAGGTACCTATGTACTTGTATATTGTACATTTTACAAATTAAAAAGGTTTTAAAATCATTTTTATATATACAAGCCGTGTGCCCGATGATTTTTCCCATGGCAACTTCTGTTCATTAGTAGCCAGGGATGACTTACCAAAAACGATGATACAACTAAAGTCGTAGATGTAACATGTCTTCAAATTTTGGTTTCTAGAACATGCCTGTGTCCTCACAATGTTTTCCTTCACCGTTTTTGAGAGCAGTGATGATGAAATAAATTACACAAAGTAAAGCACCTGGCTGGGTTCGAACCCACGATCTACAACTCATATGTCGGGGCTGATACCGCTGGGCAGTCATTGCTCTCGATGTGTTTAGATTACTGGTTAAGAAATAAACCAATTTCTCAAAAACGACCCTCACACACACATTCCTTTTAAAAATCCTCGACCCACATATAACCCGTAGGGATGTCCCACGGAGATATTAACCAAGTAACACGAGTGCCTAGGGATGTACTGACCCGTAACGCAACCCCGACGCCGACGCTCAAGGCAAGGGATGACGTCACATGCCATTAACATCACTAATTATGACGCGGCGCTGTACTTAGCATGTAGGTTGTGGTAATTGGATTTATAATAGGTTATTCGTTCGTTGAACGCTTTTGTGCTTGTTTAGGATTAAATTATGTTGTATGAGAAACGGTCTTAATGTAAATTATCTATTCTATACTAATAGTAAAGCTGAAGAGTTAGTTTTTCTGTTCGAATGCGCTAATTTCTGGAACTGCCAGTCAGATTTGAGAAATTAGTTTTGCATTGTAACCCAATTCTTGAGGAAGGCTATAGGCTATTTAACATCACGCTATGACCCTTAGGAACCGAGCAAAAAGTCAGAAGGAACTCTAAGTGAAAACGAAGTAATAACGCGGGTAGGCGATGCGATGCGATGCGATGCGACGGGATGGGATGGAGTCTGTTTGTTTGTCAGAACGCACAAATCTCTGGAAGTGCCAGTCGGATTTGAAAAATTATTAAAAAGAAAATTATTAAATTATCAAAAATAATTTAGTAAAGTTTGTAAAGGACAACAATCCGCTTTTGGTACAGACGCCAGCACAGCAAGCTACCCGAAACTATCAAATTTTCCCAATCAACCTTGAAACTAATGCTATAGCGATAAATTTGAAAATCTATTAAAGAAATTTGACAGATTGTAGTAGCTTGATGTGCTCGCGTCTGTACATAAAATAATGTTTTATTTATTTATGTATTTGCCATTTATTTTACTTTTTATGTACACACAGTGTATGCATGCATATGTACAAACAGTCAAGAACAAATCAGAACAGAAAAATAGGTACAAAGGTTTTATGTTATGTTTTATGTAATTTTTGCACATACGAGTAAAAACCGATAAACTAAAAATAGCACAATTATTTTAATCAAATGCCGACCCTATGTGCGTCGTAGGAATTCCCCCACCACTTCAAACCGTCTCTCAAATTTTAGGGTTACGCAGGTGACATTGAGACACCCTAACCGCTATCTAAAGTAATTTGCATAGGCGCGTCACCGCTGCGGGTTCCGCCGCAATGTCAACGGGGCACGACATTGTCATCCGAAGGTCTTACTGATCGGTTTTTAATACGTTCCTGTCTGCCTATGTAGGTTTGTGTCTGTTTGTTTGTTTACATGGGTTTTTTTTGAGATCTGATTCTTTCTATCCAATAGGTGTCGGGACAAAATTGCTCCAAGATTATAAGCAATAAGACCGCTGTAACATTCCTATTTAATTTAAATTCCTATTGTTTTTACTTCTTTTAAGTGTCTGTTGGTTTCATTAGCTATCGTTCTTGTTTTACAATGGTTATATTTCCAGAGACAACCAACAACCAGCACCCTGATTGCGTAACACACGATTAAGTACAATCTGAATCATTTTTAAGGATATTTCTAAGGGTATTTCTTCATATGTTCGAAAAAATGTCTGCTCAGCAACTTAAAAACGTAGACGCAATGAATATTGTTAAACTAACAAACAAAATGAAAGCGATTGCTATTGATAATTTGATACGCAATTGCCCCATACCTATTTTTATATAAGCGCACGGTCCCACGGTCGGTCCAGCTAGAAAGCATGTTACAGCATTAAGGCGACATTTTTAGGTAGATACGATACCGACGTATAGGCCTTCTGTAATGTCACTCTTTATAATGAGAAGGAACCCTTAAAAAAAATACAAGTGTTTCGCAATTTTTAAATGAAACAACTTGCACCTCTTTTTTTCTCTTTTTTCTTTTTACCCCTAAAGACCCTTCAATAGCTACCACAAGCACGGAAAAAAACGCATCAAGCATTAATGTTTCACATAAAAATTAATTAATCACGGACAGAACCACGCGCACGACTAGTTAATTATTTTTACGTAGCGCGTCGTAACGAATCGATTTTTCAATTAGTTTGGCGACTGCCCCACTGACGTAATCGAGTGTTTTAGATAATTTCCCTGTATTTAAATACATACTCGTAGCTGTTTTTATTGGTTTTTTTTTTGCTAATTCCGATCCAGCGTGTCCTTTCTTGCCCTCTCCCAGTAACGCCCTAAGCCGAGGTCCGTACCCCACAGGGGGTGCCCTTAGCGTGTAGTCGCTTAGTTTTTAAGTTTTTAAAGCCTTGGCTGGAGGCCTGGAGGAGGATTTATTGAGTCATCATCCACAGACTAGCCCGGTTAAGCAGATCATTCCCAAAAAATCATGTCTTTGAGCCTTGTCTAGGTGAAAAATGTGTGAAATAAATGAACTTGATTATTTTTTTTTTGGGTCATAATCTGCAGATATTGCAGTTTGAATATTAAAAATCTGTTTTTTTTTTGGGTAAACTTTACAAAATTTGTTACATATTTAACCCAAGACCCCCAGTTAGAGTATTGAGTTAAAAATACGTATAATAATAGCATTACTTTACGCATTTAAAATTGAGTCTTATCGCCTAATAAAAAGGTTTAAATGTCTTTAGCAGTCAGTATGGAAAAAAAATTACCTATACTTATTCAAAGTTACTGAAATCGATTCAGTAGTCAACTATGAATTACATGCTGAGTTTACCTTTAAGTGATTGTACACTATTGTTTATCTATTTTTGCTTGTTTTCTATGCTCATAACTGGTGTAATCATCGTCGTTGGTAGACCAATAAATAAATAAATATGAAATAAACTACTTCCAGGACATTCATTTATCTGTTACACCTTGTATACGTGTTGGGTATCAGTATCTAACACCACTAAACAAAAAAAAAAAACGATTTTCTAAACTCATACTTGAAGTAACAACACTAGCTGCGGTCGCGACCCTCCCATAAAAAACTCTGTTTATTTTTTTCGTTTCGTCATGTTTAGATATCAATACCCAACACATCTGCGGAGTTTCGCTAGCTAATTTAATTTGACCCTCTAGATATGGATAACCATGTTTGTGATGTAAGCGATAACTTTTCCGTAATTTGATAAGAAGTTACAAGAAGGTTCACGCAAAGAACCCCGGAAACTGAACAACAACATTTTTCAGCACTGAAACTAATCGTTTACTTTTTTCTTTCAGGTAACTTGATTTCTCTAGAGATGAAGAAAATATGAGGTAACATGTAAACAAATATAATATCTTTATATTTTTTACATAAAAAAACTTTTTTAATCTGTGCACACTTGAAAACCGGAACTAACCATTTTAGCAAATCGTTTAAATTCACATAAAAATTTTCAGAAAAATGATTGGAAATCATGCAAAGGTCAAACTCGTGGATAGATTTGATACACATAATACGTGTGTATTGCAAAAAAGCATGAATGTTACGACGATGGCCGATGGGGCCGAAGGGTTCTGGAGTGGCGACCACCTACCGGAAGACGTAGCATTGGAATGCCTCCCACAAGGATCGACGACCTTGTGAAGGCCGCTGGAACCCGTTGAATGCGAGAAGCACAGAACCGGTCGAAGTGGAAGGGCTTGGGGGAGGCCTATGTCCAGTAGTGGACGCGTCTTTCAGCTGAAATGATGATGATGATGATGAACATCATGGTTGTAACCATATTATTAAATATATCTATATTAATATTTCAAATTGACGTAATTTCAAGTTAAACAAATATCAACTTGATTTTAATGGCAATTAAGTTGATTTCAGAGTGACAAGCACTATTGAAAAAGTTATAAAAATGTTTGAAGTTGTAGCGTAAACTGAACTTTATTATGTAGGAATCAAAGTTATTTTTCCATAAACTCATATTTGTTTACATTTTTAGCGAATATGTCGCGATATTAGATTATATAGGTATCTGTTTGTTTGAGTACGTCTCGTGAATGCGAATCTCTGGAACTACCAGAGGTATTTGTAAAAAATTTGTGCATTTGATAGCCCAATTCTTGAGGAAGGCATCATAAGTCACACGTATTGTACATATACTATTTTATAGCGCGTGTGCCAGCACTTAAGTCACGCTTTTCTGTATAAAAATGGACTACATAAGTCACAGAAAAGCGTGATTTAAGTGCGGCCTTAGGTTACACAGTGCTATAAAGTAAAACAAAGACCTATTTCAAACAATAATCATTTTGTATGTACAGTCACGAGCAAAAGTATGTATACACTCGGCTTTTTTCAAAAGCGATTTACTCCTTTATTTTTTAATGAAATTTTATGTTGTAACGAACATATCATTTTAGAACCCATAGGTTTACGTAATGTATCTTATTTCAACGTTGCATTCGTTATTTCACGAAAAAATCGCATTTGAAAGTTGTCAAGTGTTGACATATTGGTGCTCGTGACTGTACTCCTTTACCTATGTACCATCTGGGACTCAAATCCACAACCGTAACGTAACCAACCACGTGTCACAATCTTCAAATAAACGTTCCCGAGTTTTAAACAAACAAAAACCCTTTTATCCAAATTGAAAGCCGAAAGTCGGCGACTTCAAAACTTCGATGTGGTTCAAGTGAGATGAATAAAATTTTCAAGTTTCGAAGTCGGTTCTCTCTGGCACGGTACGGTACGAGTATGTTGAATAAACACAGGAAAGTAATAAAGAGGTAGAACTGTGGTTTGGAAGTATGTTGGTACTGTGGTTCATTTATTCGATTGAATGAAGTAAAATATAGACTTGACACAATATTTTTGTGCGAAATTAAGGATTTCTGCGTTCATTCGACCTACTGCATGCAGAAAAAATTCTGTATTATTTAGTCCTTTATGCTAGCTAGCTAGGTTTTAAATGACTTTTTTCTCAAAATATTAAAGTGATTCCTAAAAATCTAAGTCCTCAACAAAAGCTGTACATGGCGACTTGTAATTTGACGAATTCCTTTCAGGACGTGATAATGTGACCCATTTGCAACAATTAAGCATAGGCGAAAAGTGATGGGATTCGAGAAAAAACCAATTTTCTTGTATTTTTGAAAATGTCCCAGAATTCATCACTAAATATCACTTTTCTCTAAGCTCTCAATTTGAATGGCCATCTCTGCATTGGATTGGGTTTCTAATAATTTAACAAACCTTTCGATGTTCTGATGATTATGTTATATTCTTGAAATACCTTGGTTTAAGTGTCCTGTAAAATATCATTTTTCAAAACAAATCGCGCCGTAACATTTTTTAACTATGACTTTAATTACTGACAGACTTTTTTTTAAATTTTAATGAACATGTAGTAATCGTTAATTACTACCCAAGTAATCACCAATCATCAGATAATTAACTATGAATATGAATAATATTCTAATCAATTATTGAATCCGTATGGAAGGGCTACTGAATAGTTTAATTACTTATAAGATTCGAGTCGAGTTTTAACTAAAATTATATCATGATCAAATTATTCTTACAGCATCGAAACTGGATTTGATAATGACTGAGTATTTATGTAATGACTACTTTACCCGACGGGCGTTGGCGGACGACCAAAAGTTAGTTTAATATTAATGTAATACACAAGAACCTTTCAAAATAAATTCTCTAAATGATGGTGAAAACTACATCAAAATAAGTTGCATAGTTTACAAGAACAACGCGGTCCCACAGACAGACACGAAAAGTGACTTTCGAAGTCAAACTTTAATATGTAATTATATATAGATTTTCTGTAACTATAAGGTCAAATCTATCCAAACTATCTTTCTATTGTTTATCTTGATCAAGAGATTTGCAGAGATGACGTACAGCTTTTGATGTTTATAGGCTGATCATCATGACGTCATAGGTTTAGACCTTAACCATATGATTGAAATAACATAAGGGCTGGAGTAGTTAAGTTCCGCGGATTGGCTCTCAAAAGTGCCTTTTGGGATGGGTCTTGAGAAAGACCGGTTTGTACCATCGTGGTGAAAGGATTAGTAACCTAGACTCTACGTTACCGAGTGCTAGGTGTCCAGGGTGCGCCGGACGTTTGGGGGATTGTCACTCGGGGAGGCAAGTTGCGGTCCAAAGAGAAGTTGCATGCGCAGTGGAGAAACTCAAACAGGAATCTAATACCAGACACCCACTATCTGGCGCACAGCTACCAACGCAACAGAAGCAGACACAGCTTCTTAAAATCGACAGCGTCTCTGTCAGAAAACCCGGCCGATGCTCGTTGCAAACTGTGGCAGAATACTCTTCCCCCTCCTACTTACTATACCTACCACCAATGGAGCATCTCCCTGTAGGGTGTAACCTTCCGTGGTCCACTTGGAAGTCTCTGAACCGTCTCCGGACACAAGTAGGCAGATGTAAGTCCAACCTGGTGAAGTGGGGCTACCTTTACGGAACGGCAGTAGGGTGTGATTGTGGAGCTATATCACAAACCATGCTCCACCTCCTATCCTGCCCTCTGTGTCCCCAAACATGCAGTCAAGGTGACCTCTGCGCTGCCACCGAAAACGCCGTGGAAGTGGCAGTGTTGGGAAAATAACATCTATGTAAAATACAGTCGTGCCAGCTACACGAAGAAGAAGTCCTAAACCATTGTACCCAATTAGGTCTCGATTCGAATATAATGGGCATCGTGTATCTAGAAAAACCTGGTTATCTCTAACTCAAATCTGAAAAATGATGTGAACTGCTTCAAGAATTGACTGGACAGATTAAATATCTTCAAGCTATTTGAAACACACGCATTAGCTAATCAGCTGTTAGTGTGTCTAACCAAATCATACTAAATAATAAATAAATCTATTTATTCTCCCAACCTTTTGAAACTTTATTATTTACCAATCAAACTGCCACACGCACTCACCGAAATACCAAAATCACATGATTACCTACTACCACCCAATTCTATTATATCGCCGACATAACGATCAACAGACAACACCGCTCATCACCCCCCTTTTTCCCCCTCCTTCAAGTAATAACCAACAAGCTCACAAGGGCCGCTTATCACCAAATTACAACAGATACCTCGGCTCGTATAAAGAAAATAATTTACGCCGCAAATCCTTTGTGTGTGGTTCAAAATGGATGAGAATGCGGTGGAAAAATACACGTCTTCATTTTCCTGAAAAGCCACATTGAACTGTAGTCGGCGTTGCGTTTTATAATTTCTGCTCAAAAAATCGCACCTTAGATCCGGGAGCCTACTAATCAGGACGTCCGTAACTGCGGCCGAAGTTACGGATGATACCTACTCCGTATCACTTACGAACATAAGATGAGTTCGGGGCCCGAACTAACAATGAATGACAACACGATTTTTCGCCCCTACTCCCGAAGTGTTTTTGCCAGTATGAAAATTGTTATTTGACAATTTCTTTTACGGGTCAAATACTTTGTTTTTGGTACCCCTGGTAATATACTGGATAGGGAAGTCTTGGCTGGCATCATCATATCACTGCTTGGCAAAGACTTCTGCCCAAAAGATTTCTACAGATATTCCAGTCCGGAACTATCACCACCACCACCACCATTGCTTGTTGATTTTGTCCAGCTTGTGGAAGCATCTTTTATGTGGTAAAGGAATTTTTTTTTATTATTGTGACCCTCTGGACTCAACATACGGCGAAAATCTTAATATAATATAAATTACGTGTCACGTTGTTTGTCCGCGATGGACTCCTAAGCTACTTAACCGATTTTAATAAAATTTGTACACCATGTGCAGTTTGATCCAACTTGAAAGATAGGATAGCTTACATCTCAATTTATGATCGCAATATTATTTTATTGCAAATTATTTGTCTATTATTTGACAGTCACAATTATCTGTTAGCTCCAAACGATTCTAACAGAAGTAATTTATATGGCAAAACAACGTTTGCCGGGTCAGCTAGTACAATATAAAGAAAAGAAAGAGAGGGAAAGTAAACAGAAGAGAAAAAGAAGAAAATAAGAAGAGTATTCTATTATATAATAAAGTATACGTCTATTCAATCATCATATCGTGATAATAATATCGTGGATAAGTTTTTTCGTATGACATTTTCGTTACATCTTGTCACTTAAACCATCAACCCCAGCTAGTATATTCATAGACCGAATCTAGCCCCATCACGTCACTGACGCATTAATACTACGGTCCTCAAGGGCCACATAACTAAAGGTACAACAAAAATGGCTGACCATTCACTTTATATGAAATGTGATTAAGTAGAATAAAGTGGTCACTGTCCAAAAGAGCTTGAGAGTTTGGGATGGCGCTGTTTGTCAAGAAAGTATCAACCCCCCAGTACATTTTGATTTTAGTTCCATGTTGTGCCGCACGCATAGATTGATATTGATTTTGTGTTTTTGATTTGTGTTTGAAATTACATAACATCACGCCTATTTTCCATGAAGGGTTTGACAGAGGTGTAGTATTTAATAGGGGGTGACCCTATTGCAATCAGTCGGGCACGAATTCAAACTCCAGGTTGCTATTGAGGAATTCATGATGAATAACCTTATAAGACTTTCCCTGACCTGGGAATCGCACCCGCCCCAGTTTGAAATTACAGACAGAAAATGTAACATACTGCTGGTGAAATCTAAATTAATAAGGTACGAAAATCATAAAATTTATGAACTTGATTCTCCTACGTGCTACCATAATCCCTCGGTTAGCAAATGGGGGTCGTGGGGCTTTTGGGACCGGGACCGCGGTCCCGAATGCCACCTATAAATGCAATAATTAGTTTTGATTGGTATTTTGGGACCACAAAACAAAAGAAGTTAAAGTACAGTTAACAAAAAAGCTGATATAATATTTTGATCAACAATTAAATGAATTATCAGTACCGGTACAAAGGAAAGGGTTGGATTGGTAGTTAGCTCGATAAAATAAATGAATCTTGAATCGCTTTATGGTAAGGCAATTTTAAAAAGTGCAATTAATCAGTGCATACCTATTGTGTTTTTCTCCTAAGTATATATAAATGTATATAAAAAATAGTGCCCTGATTTATGTCGATACCGCAAGGAACTACTGCTGATATAATTACCGGAGTCCTAGGACAATAATATTCTCAGTAGCAACTCGGAGTCAGTGTTCGATGAAGGCAGTCACTTCCATGGAACTGGCTGAACGTGGGTGTAGGTAAATCTAGAAACAGTGCACCTCCACCTAAACCCTCAACAAATAGTTTGATGTGCGGTTTATAGGCAGTACAGTAAACAAAAGCAAGAGGACGTCTGAAAGTGATACCGGTGACTGAAAATTGTGGGAAAATCGGTTGTCATGGCATGGGCATGTGATGCAGAGGAATGAGGAAAATGTCGTCAGGAAAGTTTTGATTGTGAATATGGATGGACAGTGTAAAAGATGATATGACTAAAAAGGATGTGACTACCGAGATGACTAATAGAGAAGTATGGTAGGAAAGACATGGCGGCAGGAGAATCAATCAATCAACTCAGCCTATTGCAGTCCACTGCTGGACATAGCCCCCTCCCAGGCTGCGCCACAACACCACGTCCTCCGCCTTCCGCATCCAGTCTATCCCAGCCACCTTCTTCACAGGTAGTGTGGGACGCCAGCCAGCTAGATGGACGGACGACCTAAAGAAGGTGGCTGGGGCAGACTGGATGCGGCAGGAGAATGATGATGAGTAAATAAAAGCAAGTGCAGTAAAAAACACAGCACACATTAATGATGAAGGTGGTTTTCCTCATACATAAGCAAGTGTCAATAATCAGGTCAGTGTAACACATGCCCACACAGTTAATTGTTATTGCCTATTGTTGTAAATTAATGTAAACCATGCATATTCAGATTTTGCAACAAATAAAACAACATCATTTGTTTGTTCGTGACGTCATGTCAAGGGTGATGATGCAATTCATTGCGATGGTAAGCAACTTCCTTTTTCTACTGTTTATTTCAGCTGTCATTGGAATGTTAAATGATGATATAAAACCATTGTGTTATGGTTTTCGGACGAAATATATCCTGAATGTGGGTGTCGCAAGACTTAGGCCTCATTTACGGAGACGCGGGACGTCGCGCGTCGCGTGCGGCGCCGCTCCGTAAACAGAAAAATCGTACGACGCGCCGCGAGACGCCACGCCACGGCGGCGCGTCAAGCGGCACTTATCATCGCACGCGTAAACACAAACGTATGGCAATATAAGACGCTGTTCATAGAGATGCGGGGCGGGAAGCGTGACGGTGCATAGCATACTCAATCAAACCGACCAGTTTTAGGTTAGCGGAAGTTGGGAGCGCAAATTAAATTAATTACTAATGACTAATAATTAATTATTAATTAATTGCGTTCTGCAATTTCCAAATATGACTGGCAGACAATTCCGCCGCGGGCATCGCTTCGTCGAGAATTGCCGCTGCGTGCGCCCGCCGTGATAAACGCCGCGCTAGACGCGGCGGTGCCGGCCGCGGGCTCGGCCGCAAAAAACGTTCCATTTCAAGCAAACGCGTCTAAAATCTCTTCTCCGTAAACACACTCATACAACGCCATATGTTTGAATTTAGTGCGGGCCGCACCGAACAACGCGACGCACGACGCCCCGCGTCTCCGTAAATGAAGCACTAAGAGAGCAATGGTGGCCCAGTGGTAACGGCCACGATTCGTAGGTTCGAAACCAGACAGGCGCTTTACTTTGTGTAAATTATTTCATCACCACTGCTCTAAAAACGGTGAAGAAAAACATCGTACGGAAACCGGCATGTCCTAGAACCAAAAAAAATTCTAAGACATGTGATCTACCAACTCATGAGGCCTCATCTCGGCCCGCATGGTGGCCCAGTCCCACTCACAGAGAGGAGGCCTGCTTATCTATACTTATAATAAATCTGTAGAAGTGAAAATTCTGTACATTGAAAATATCAAAAAAATAAATGGCAGGGGGTGTTACTAGACCGACACCGAACCCAAAAATGTGATTACAAAAATTTTTGTCTGTCTGTCTGTCTGTCGGTCTGTCTGTCTGTCTGTCTGTCTGTCTGTTTGTTCAGGTATCACGCAAAAACTACCGGTTCGATTACGATGAAACTTGGTATAATTATTCTTTAATATCCTGGGCACCACACTGGGTACTTTTTATCCCGGAAAAGTATATACAATAAAAAACAAACTTAATTTTGCGGTTCGATCCCTAGACCGATTACTGTACCAACCGCAAATAATAAGTTTGTCGAAGGTTACGTCACCCGCAGTATTATCTGTGCGACCTTTTTATTCCTTTTAGTGTTTAGAGTTATTTAGGTTTAATTTTATAAGTCGTAGGTATAGATTTTAATTTTATCGTATAGGTAGTATATTTGTTAGTGTACGTAGTGACCGTAGGTTATTTTATAATACTGTTAGGTAGGATTAGTCATTCGTATAGATATTAGTTTTTAGGGATTTTGCTTATTTATTGAGTTTAGATTAGTTATCATCAGAAATAGGTTTATTTAGGTAGGGTATTTTTTTTTAATTAGTTAGGTACTTAGGTAAAGATATCATATAGGTACCCTCTTAATCACCACTAATGAGACACAATTGGTTTTCTATTGTAATTAGCCACAAAGGGCCCGCGAGATGGATGGCATCCTGGGGAAGCACATACATTTTATCCTGTTAGCACGTTCCCGTGGGATAATTTCCGACATCCACGCGGGCGAAGCCGCGGGCAGAAGCTAGTGCATAATATAATCCATTGCTTCATGTTTGAATAAATCGTCTGCTCGACAACGTAAATACAGGAATGAATTTTATTGAACTGTCAGAATGAATGGCATTGGGGTTGTGTGTAATGGCGGTGTGTTACGCAATCACCGGACTGCACTCGTTTGTCTGTCAAACGATTGATGATTTCCTCGTCAACCAATTTAATGTATCGGTCATTGGGACCCATGCTCATTGCTCAGTCATTAAGACGATCAAGTCATTTCTCTGTTGACAGCTGTTGTGCGTCATTCCCTACACCTAAAAGATGAAAAAAAAAAACTTATAAAATGCATGTTCAAGTGACGACGCCAAAATTACCACAATGTAAACAACTTTTCTACACTACAGACCTGTGTACTCCGTCGTAGTAAGGAAACCAGACTTGTTGACAATCTATTACGATAGATTACTTGGCACGGAATCAAACCCGCAGCCGTTCATTGACAAACGTAATTGACGCAAGTGACCCGTTTTATGTTGTAAATATTCCGGAAAGCATCCCACGATTTGTAAATAGTTTTAAAATTACTCAGTGAATTGTTCCAATCATTATAAGTAGTACCTACGTCATCATTTCTTTCTGACATCTTTGGGTATGAATGAAGATGGCTATAGGAATAGATGCCAACCAAAGGAACGATGAGGAGGAGGAATGGACTGTGTGTCAGATGATATGGCTAGAAAATGGGTGGAAATAGGTACAGACGCCAGCACATCAAGCTACCCAAAACTGTCAAATTTTCCCAATCAACCTTGAACCTTAAATGCTTATGCGATAAAGTAGAAAATCTATTAAATAAATTTGACAGATTGTAGTAGCTTGATGTGCTGGCGTCTGTACTAATATGGTGGTAGGATACCGATGTATTATCGATCCTAATCAACATAATCACCTGATTATGATGCTGATATAGTTTGGCTAACAACAGACAGAACACCCCACTTGTATTTACAAGTGGGACTAACTACCAAAAGTGGGCCGAACGCACAACGAGTCATGAGGATATTTCAGGTAACCTCTTAAAAATCTTTTTGAACAGATCATATTTACACTAATACTAATAAAATATTAAAGCTGAAGAGTTTGTTTGTTTGAACGCACTAATCTCTGAACCTACTGGTCAGTTTTGAAAAAATACTTTCGCAGTTGATAGCACAATTCTCGAGGAAGGCTAAAGGCTAAATGACATCACGCTAAGACCCTTAGGAGCCGAGCAAAAAGAAAAGGACGAAAACGAAATAATAGCGCGGGCAGGCGACGGGGTCGGGGAAACCAGACATTCCACGCAAACGAAATCGCGGACAGAAACTAGTATTTGCGAAAATAATAGGTCTAGCAGCTATTTCTAGATTCCATGTGTCGATATAAATAAAGTAGGTAATCTAGTTGACGATCCGTAACAGTAGATTGCTTGGCTCTGTTTCAAATCCACTCTCAATGAGATAAGCAATTGGCATGTGGATACAGTGGGTGCTACCTCAACGAAATATTTCTTCACTGAACGTTGCGGGGACATTTTTTACAGTGTTGATGTGTTCTGGATCTGTTTATGGTGACGCAAACGAATGACGTCACCCTGATATACTGAAAATGAATTAAAGAAATGAGTTTTTTTGTAATATGCGTTTCGTTTGTGCAGAATAAACAATTTTTCTCTCTCTCCTTCTAAATTGTTTGAAGAAATCAGGAATGTATTTGGAAGAACATTTATTAAAACTAGATGAGAGACTGAGACCCTAGAAGGAAACTGTGACTTCTAGGTCAACCTTTCTTCTCAAAGAGAACTAGATGAGGTCGGCGTTTCCTATCGAATAAGATAGAAAACGCCGACCTCCGCCGCCGGTCACAGTCTCTTTTAAAGTCCAGACATAATCTTGATCAGATTATGTGTGTGTGTGTGTGTGTGTGTGTGTATTTTTAGGAAAGGACCACACATATAGAATGGACCTGTCCAGTCAGTGCGTTATCTTTTCTCCTGTAGTCTCCTGTTTTCTGGAAGTAACTAACTAGTGTTGTTAGTGCATTTTGTAGAAAAGTTGATCAAGCTCTTGATTTGATAATCTCATATATACTCGTAACATAACATAATCAGCCTTTAATGTTCCCACTGCTAGGACACGGGCCTCCTCTCTTCGAAAAGGACTGGGCTCTAATCCACGTCGCGGGCCTAGTGCGGGTTGGTATATGGCACATGTCTTCGAATGTTTGGTTCTAAGACATGCCGGTTTCCTCACGATGTTTTCCTTCACCGTTTTGAGAACAGTGGTGATTAAATTATTTACACAAAGTAAAGCGCCAGCCTGAGTTCGAACCCACGTCCTACAACTCGCCCCTTAATTATTTTGCACTTTTGTTTTGTATCACGGGTCAAATTCATGTCCTCAAAAAAGTCAGTCTCAATCAAACAAAATGAACGAACAATCGAAGCCGTATATGGTACGATAGGTCAGTGCGTACACTACAAATAAATAAACCTAGTCTGTTCGACAGACCGCTAGACAAATGACTTGGCACTCGTTCAAACCCATTCATCCAGATCCAGATTGACATTAAGACCTACCTCAACAAAGTATTTAGGAGATAGAAAAACAAATGAAACCCGTTTATGTTCTGTTATTATGTCACTTTATATTTATAAAGCTGCTGGAGCGTACGAAAGGAATTAATGAAGATTCAGGCTGAATTTCAGGAAAATGCTTTTAGTGTGCGAAAGTTTTTCGTCTGAGGCCAGATAAGCACATAAGCGTATATAAATGTTCTGCGACATTAAGAATAATATTAAAGATTTGCAATTCCGTTTCTTTTTGATTATTTTATTTGAATAGCTATCGAATTCAGAAAAACAACATGTTTTCAACAAGACCACGAGTAAAAAGTACTTACTATGTTTGATTTTCTTCACATTTATACAAATAAATAAAATTAAACTGTCTATTTGTAATGTCAAAATAATAGCTTTTTCCTAAATGCATATATGAAAGTCTGTCTGGCTGATTGTTCCGGCTAATCTCCGAAACGGCTGGACTGATTTCGACGGGACATTCACTGCTAGATAGCTGCAGATGTTATAAGCCGTAACGTTGACGTAGTTGTTTCTTTTTTTTTTAAATTAGGGTTCCGCGCAAAAAAACAACCTACGAAATTCAATTTTTTTTCCGACATGCACACGAACGAAGTCGTGGGCACAGCTAGTTGTGAAATAAAACTTACCCAGATTGAAAAAAATGTTTTTAGACACGAAACTGTGAAAGTTCAATCGTAATTTTCGTTTAGGATGAGAATTAATTTCAGCACGAAGTCAATTTATTTGTAGGCGAGACGACAACAAGATCTACTTTTTTCTTAACTTCATTGCATAAATGATTCACAGATACCTTAGTGCGAGTCAGCTACAGAAAAAAAAAAGTGACGAGTCACACGTTTTGGGCGAGAATTTTCGTACGAGTCGACTAATAAGCCTTCATTTCAAACACCACTATGTTCACCAATCTATACATCTGTGTGTATAAACAAAAAAAAAACGAATCTAGTTGACAAACCGTAATGCAGATTACTTGGCGCGAGTTCAAACGCGGTCATTGAGACAAGTAATTGAGTCGCTCAATGAAGTGTTGTGTTTGTCAACAAACTATTTAGGTGTGATAACAGTGAGATAGCTGGGGAGGGGATTTTGTTTTTGTACTATACGTACGGGACGAGCTGGATAAGTTCCGGCAAAACTGGTAGGAGGACACGCGGGCTCGCGTAGTATGGAAGAAATGGATGGAGGCCTTTGCCAAGGAGTGTGACACCGTAGGCTAGAAAAAAAAACTTACCTAGATGAAATCAATAATGTATTTTACAGAACATAAATATTTCTTCACTGAACATTGCGGGGGATATTTTTTATAGTGTTGATGTGTTCTGGATCTTTTTATAGTGACGCAAAAGAATGACGTCACCCCGATATACTGAAAATGAATTAAAGAAATGAGTTTTTTTGTAATATACGTTTCGTTTGTGCAGAATAAACAATTTTTCTTTCTTTGTTTGAAATCAAGAATTTATTTGGAAGAACATAACATTTTAAAAATGCTTAGAACATTCCGAGCGTCTTGTTATATTAAGTAATCATTATTTAATTAGGTATTCAAACCTTATTTATTTTATCTTTTTTATTTATTCTGTTCTTTATTTTTGTAAGTAGGTTTGTACAAACACTTTAACACGTTAATCATTTTTTTTTTAAACTAGATATGGTCCGCGTTTCATAATTGACTACTCTGAGAAGAAAGGCCGAAACAAACTCAGAGGTCACAGTCTCTTATAAAGTCCAGACATAATCTTTGTCAGATCATGTGAAGACCATGTAGATTGGCGTCTGAAATGGTCTTTGGAGGAAAGAACCACACAGATATTAAGAAATAATGCCATCATCATCTGCCTTGCCTTTTCCCAACTATGTTAGGGTCGGCTTCCAGTCTAATCAGATGCAGCTGAATACCTGTACTTTACATGGAGGGAATGCCTACCTGACCTCCACAACCCAGTTACTGGGTAATACGGTACCCCTTGGTAAGACTGAATTTGACCGGATTTTTTAAAATAATGTGAGTCTTATTATCCTTGTAAGTTTTGAATCGTTTTACGTCATACATCAAAAATAGAAAACCGCAAGCTAGACACATTATCACACAATGCATGTCTGCTTCGTCTAAAACACTACCTACACCTATATTGACGTACACACCCGTCAGCTGACCGGACGTCATGATAAAATTCAAATTAATTATAATAACAGAGACATTTATAGGACGTAGTGAATCTTAATATTGTTTCCGTTGACTTCGCCTGCGCAGTTAGGTCGATAGGACAAAGACTTCTCCTCGATATATACCTACATATTTGGAGTATGGAAAACAAATTGAAATAACAAAACTTATTTTCCTGTAAGACTGCTTATTTGGCGCAGTGGTTAAACGACTGGCGTCTGCACTACACATCGCGAGTACGCTTCCTGCTTTTCGGAGTACCACATCATCATCCTTCTCTGGTCCTTCACTGCGATTCTGTAACCATCTCACCGTGAAAACTTAGGTAAAGTGAGCGTGGAATGCGCTGTCATTCCAACTAATGCTAGGGATTGACTTGACACTAATAACAGCTCACTCTAAGCTCACTTCACCTAACTTTTCACGGTGAGATTTACAGAATCGATCGACTTATCCCTAAGTATTTGGGGTCGGCGTAACATGTTATCTTCTGCCATATATGAACATGTCTTTTACTCGTCATCTCGGTAGTCACCCTCTTTCTTTCCATATCATCTTTCACACAGCCCATCCATCTATACGCGTAATATTGTGGTCTCCTACCATACAAAAGTTTGACTACCATAACAAATACTCATCAGCCTACAATGTTCCCACTGCTGGGACACAGGCCCCTCTCTTTGAGAGAGAGTGGGCTGTAATCCACGCGGGCCCAGTGCGGGTTGGTAGATGTCACATGTCTTCGAAGTTTTGGTTCTAGGACATGCCGGTTTCCTCACAATGTTTTCCTTCACCGTTTCGAGAGCAGTGGTAATGAAATAATTTACACAAAGTAAAGCGCCTATGTGGGTTCGAACCTACGACCTACAACTCGTAAGTCGCGGCCGCTACTGCTGGCCCACCCGCGGGGGTGGGCCAGCGAGCATTCTAGAGAGCACTCTGTAGAATGCTCGCTTGCCATAAGAAATACTTGATGTCAATGCTATATGCATTACTTAATAATGGAGTTATCAGAGACGACATGAAATGGTTAAATATGCAAAGTTGTTTAATTTGTTTTACAAGCCTCTTTGATTTAACTTCATACATATTCATTGGCTCACAGATTTTGTGCGACGAGGTTAACGATATTAGTTTAAGTTTTCACATTGTTTAATTGTTGCTTTGAACATTTTATGGTACTTTGTAATTGTAAAATAAAATTAGAACGGTAAAACTACTTAACATTTATTACTTTAGCTTGTTTTAATGCAATACCAATGCAACTTTATTATGTGTCACCTAAACTTACATATATACATACATACTCAAACCTCCTCCCATGGGGGCAGGCAGAAACAACAGACCGCCACCGCCACTGCTACGATCCTTACATACTTCTTCCGCCTCGTTTACGTTCGTACATATGAAGGCCAATTCTCGTAATTTAAAACGTTCAAAATCTAGTCGCAGTCTCAACTCGGCGACAAAAAATTGTCAAAAATCTAGGGAAATCAGAGGTATTTTTGACTGTGAACGTTCTTAAAATTACAAGAATTGCCCCTCTGGTCATACACGCACGCCGGTTGCGAGCACTACCTGACCAGAAGAAGTACAAGTTTGGATTTAACTAGAAACGCCTCTAAAAATAACAGTGGAATAATTTCTTCTAACTCCAAAACACTTACATACTATAATGAAACATATAACCAGCTGTTGTAATTTTCCCCCTTCGTTTTTTTGAGTCAAATGACGTTAATCTAGATGTAGGTGGTTCGAGAATGTTGACCTTGACAGTACAACCTTACATAGACAATGAATTTATATTAACTAGAATAATAAAAAACACAGTCTAAAAACATAGTGCTTAAATGTACTGCGTATGTGGGCAATGTTTTAATTAGACTGTGGGTCAAACCGTAGTGTAACATTATAACTTGAAAACATACACTGCAGAATACCTAACGACCATTTAAAAGACAGAGTGCATTAAGGGAGTGCGTTTATTATGCGCCAAAGTGTGGATCCCTCTGCCGGAATCTGTGTTCCCTCCTACATTTAACCAGTCTGCCTTCAAAGCAAGAGTGAACAGGCATCTTCTGGGCATACTCGTTTCGGCATATACCTCATCCATTGTTTTCCATTAGGCGTTATCGAGGTCAAGAGCAGGCCCATTTAGCAATAAAAAATAAAATAAAAAAGGGAAAAATAATGACAATTAAATCAGAAATCAATGCTTGTAGTGGCAAATTGGCGGGATTCCGATAGAAATAGCAACCGCTGCGCCGTCTATAATAGCCTCTGCAATGCCAAAGGGTTTAAAAACCTTAGGATGATTTAGTTGGGTTTAAAAACAAACCATTACGTACCGCAATACAGCAACCTGCTGCGTAGTAGTAATATTTCCTCGAGCTTTTTCTAAGTAGCATAACCATAATCAGCCTATTATGTTCTTCTTCCGTATTTATTTAACCACGAGTTAACAAACATCCCTAATTACACAACAGATTATATTTTATTTACGACTACAGAAGCCGTATATTACGCTCCGGTGTGACGCGCGGCCATTCGTCCTTGAGACGCTCCGCACAACGAACTTAGCGATTAATATACCCTTACATAGACTGAGCCTACTTTAGTGCTAAAAATGTTTTATTTTAAGAAAAAGTTGCTAAATTGTGTAAAGGTCGTACAGGTCAGTGTTTAGGTCAAGTTCCAGATCAATTGTCTGGGATTGATAGAGATATACATATACTGGTATGAGAGTAACATTATTAATTTTTTATTGAGCGTGGATAAGTATTTCGTTAAATTATACTTTTGTTATTCATTTAACCCCTACAGAAAAATCTTGTAATTTAATTCGTTGTCAAATCTCAAACTGATTCGAAACTGGGAATTTATTGAGAGACACAAGCTCTTATTTAGATAAGAAAACAAATAAACACCTTTATTAAGGGGGATGCGCTAGGTAGCCGGCGAAATTCAAATATTCTTAAATTTTTTCCCTTTGATTGATATTTCATGAAATAATCATTCAATAGGATTATATGAACTTCGAGGGTTGTATTGATGATTTTAATGATTATAATTCTATAAACCCATATTTGTTACCATCGCGAATTATATTTTAGTCAACATGCAACTAACACTGACCGGAAAATTGCAAAAAACGCCTGATGCCTCTTAAGCAAAAACAAATAATTCCTACACCCTTTCCCTCTCCCTTCCTATCTTTCAACCCACCAGAATATTTTGTAGATATCCCGAGAAAATAAACAAAGCATAATTGCATATAAATATTAAAACAACATTACGCACGCCACATGACTAGAACAATACATATGTATGTCCTTTAAATATTCCTTTCTCCTAAATCCCCGGACAAAAAGTCACGAGACCTCATCGAACTGTAAACAACTTACTTTATCTCACCTTTGTACTGCTTAAGGGAGAATGGGGGATGGGAGCCTCCCCAACACATCAAAGATTGAAGAGTCTAAGGTGCTGGGGTAAGGAAACGTCGCTTTGGAAGGTGAGCGAGAAATGAGCTAGGTTGTATATATAATGTGGAGATGGCAATACGACGAACAAATGAAAACACTAACAACATTAGTGCAGTATTTAGGATCTATAAAAAAAATCCTAACATTGAAATAAAAGAGATTTTTTCTAACAAACAAACTTTTTTTATATAGTGTCGTCTCTGCCAAAGACCAAAACAAAGGGTTCAAAAAATCAAGAGAAGTTTTGTTTTCCATGTGTTTAAAGTCCAGGTAAAGAAAATGGGTTTTCAATTTGTTAAAGGCTTCATCATCAGCCTACAGCAGTCCACTGCTGAACATAGGCCTCTCCTATTGCACGCCATTCAACACGATTTTCGGTAACTCTCATCCAGCTGCTACCAGCCATCCTGCGAAGACCTAGCCTGAGGGCGTCGTACCTTACGTTTGGCGATTCGCGGTCTCCACTTTTGAAAACGTCTACCCCAACGGTCATCGATTCTATGGCTAATATGGCCGGCCCATTGCCACTTCAGCTTTCATCTTAGGGTTGAAATATTTTCCTACTAAGTCCCGTTACTCACAATTAGGGTCCACATAACCTTTTAGATACCATCACAGGAAATACACTAAAGTCTTGTTACCTATAAGAGAGTTAAGCTCCCATACAGACAGTTAACCCTAACATACCCATTTCCCATCTTAACACAATACACTAAGTACCCACAACGAAGGAACTTATAAAGCTACGGAGTACAGAATCCATAAAAGGTAACGTATTTTATCGCTACCGTTAAAACTATCATTGTTTCCATCAGTTCCAATTATATCCAAATCGGGCCACAAGATGATGATACGACCAATTTATAGACCAAATTTAAAACAGTAGTTGTGCCGTTGACCGTAGAGGGGCTGAAGACCTTTTGCACTTTGGTGCCTAAGTGCATCGAGTATTTAGCTCGTAAATTTTTGGCGAGATAGGTAGATAGGCTTCAAGTTGGGGAAAATGGTTTTCGGTATATGGACCAACTTTATTAGACAGGCGTCCTAATTAAGTGACAGGGCACTCCATCATAGATGGGCCTAAGGCCGTTCTCTTACTGCCCGTAAGAGAAGTAAGAGGGTAACGAGTTGTAGTTCGTAGGTTCGAACCTTGACAGGCACGTTACTTTATGTAGATCATTTCATCGCAACTACTCTCAAAACGGTGAAGGAAAACATCGTGAGGAAACCGGCATGGCCTAGAACCAAAGAATCGAAGTCATGTGACATCTACGATACCAACGCGCACTGGGCCCGCGTGGTTGCTATCGGTCACTCCCTCTTACAGAGAGGAGGTCTGTGTCCCAGCAGTGGGAACATTATAGGCTGATTATGTACTGTATGGGCCTATAAGTTTTAGCATCTCCTTCTTTACAAGACGCCTTCTTCGCTGTGGCTTGTAATGGTGACTTTCCTATGACAACAGCTCTTTGGATTACGAAGAATAATCGTTAAACACGTACAAAATAAAATATCTTACGACCTCTAGTGCTATCATGTGACCTAACTTCAGCAGGCATTTTACGATGATATCTTGACGACGGTCAGCTGCTAAATGGGAGCCATACTTCTCCGCCTAAATAAGTCCCGAACACTAGCTTATCCCATCTCACAGTGCGACCTAACCTTTCCCCAGAACATTTACATGAAAATAGAAGCGTCGTTTGACCCTTTTTTGTTCTACCTATTTGTTTTATTTATCCCCTTCTGTCTTGTCAATTTACTTGTGAATGTTTCAGGCTGACTCTAGTTTGCACAGTGAATATTTATAAGGTAAAACGGAAAGAAATTCCGACCTCCGAAAATGGTCTAATTTCTTCCGGATTGAGCGTATTTTACGCCGGAATTATTCTAATAATGAGAACTATTTGTATGGTGAATAGCGTATTTTTGTATTGACGGTCGTAATGGGCCGACCATTGATACCGTCAATACAAAAATACGCATTTTACAGCTGTTTTATTTTATTGATGTGATTTTGTCAGGCGTTAAATACGTTAAACTAGAGTTAATTGGGTACGAGTTATGGTCGATTTAATTATTTCAATACACGATGCCGGTTGTGGGTCAAATTGAGTTCATTCAATTGATTTTATAATAATAACTTCTCTTGGCTGGTCACAGCATTATGCTGAGCGTTGGCCGTTTTGTGTGCATGTGATGCATATTTGCCCCCTTGTTCTTTTTGTATTTGTGTTTTTCTTTGCGTCATATTTTGCCGCAAATAAACGTTTTTTCTTTCTTTCTTAAAGGATCCGTCTACTAAATTGGATTATAACTCACTGACGTACACGCATTACACACAATTTCATCCTCTACAAATTATCAATGAATCAATTGATTATTTCGCCACGTACTGGACGTGAGCCAAAACTACCGATTGAAAGAGCATCAAAAACTTTTATTCAAGGCTAACCAATTTTGTTTAGTCTATCGTTACTATCAAACCCTTTATCTCCCACTGAAAAGATGAAACTTGTCATGTCTTCAGGACGATGGAATTTTGTAGGTAAATCTGTGGAATGTCATATTTGAATAGGATACCCAATCGGAAAACGTTTCCATAGAAATCTGTACAAATATTCGCTTTTAGTGAGGATATGTAAGGACAAAATATTGATACATAATTACAGTCCATTCCTGGGCAAAGGCCTCTCTCAGACTGCGCCACAACACGCTGTCCTCCGCCTTCCGCATCCAGTCTGTCCCAGCGACCTTCTTGAGGTCGTCCGTGCAGTGAGTGAGAGCTGGGGGCGTCTCACTCTAAGCTATCTCCACTCCAGGACTCGTCTGTTTACCGGCCATCGGTCTTCCGACAAACATGACCAGCCCACTGCCACTTCAGCTTGCTTACTCTGCAAGCTATGTCGATAACTCCAATTCTCCTCCGGGTAAATTCATTCCTAATATTATCCCTCAAAGAAACTTCTACTACAACAAAATAATAACTACCACTAAATATCATAAGTAGATTATTTTCGGCTATTTTGGCATACATACGTTACTAGCGTATCTGCTTATGACGTAATCCTTAATTACACTGATTTGATTGACAACTCATATTGATTAACGTAATGAGATTTATTGACGGATATTATTATTAGGGTATCAATAGATATTGAAGGGTACTTCAATAACATAAAAGTGCGTGGGGTTGAAACATTCCATATCCTTAGCGTGTATGTATAAAATATTGCCCTAGTGCCACCTATAGATTAATTTACTGGGGTGTGCGTTAGAACACAATCAGCCTATAATGTTCAATGTGCATGTGTAAGTGCACTAAGTCCGCCTCTGTACATTTATGTGCTTGAAGTATTAAATTAATAAATAAATGAATAATGTTCCCACTGCTGGGAACATTATAGGGGCATCCGCAGGCCTGTGCCCTTCGAGAAGAAGTGGGCTTTAATCTACCACGCGAGCCCAGGTCGGATTGATTATGGATGTTATATGTCTTCGAATCTATTGGACGTTTTTTGGTTTCCTCATGATGTTTGTTTTCTTTCACCGTTTTGAAAGCAGTTGTGATAAAATTAAATACAAAAAGCGCCTCTGGGTTTAAACCCACGATCTACAACCCGTAAGTACTTTGTGTAAATTATTTCATTACCACTGCCCTTAAAACGGTGAAGGGAAGCATCGTAAGAAAACCAGCATGTCCTAGAAAATTTGAAGATATTATTATGTGACATCTACTAACGCGCATTGGGCCCGTGTGGTGGATTACCGCCCACTCCCTCTCACCGAGAGGAGGCCTGTATCCCAACAGTGGGAACATTAAAGGCTGATTATGATGATGATGGATATTTACTTATAATGTACCTTTTCCTAAAGGTACAAATACATATGTTTGGTAACAAACTGTATTGTATAGAACATCCAGAATCCGTATTTCATAACAAGGACGGGTTATTAAGTAAACATATTATTGAAATTCTAAACAAGAACTAATTATATAATTTTCAACAAACATCTGTTACGTACAATGTGTTTACTTTGTATAGAATACAAACTTCAAGCTTCTGATAATTTAGGTGGCTGGCTGAAGCCTTTATTTATAAGGCATCCTCAGGATAGCCCTTGTGCAGCCGACCACCTCCTGTGCTGGCCTGTGAGATGCCATACAGAAAATAAAAAATAATTTTCATGATCAGAGTTTTGAGGATCAATTATCGTAATTTTAAGAACGTTCACAGTGATCTCAGTCTCAATCTGTCAAAAATACCTCAGATTACGACTAGATTTTGAACGTTTTTATGTATGTATGTTTGTATGTTTGTCTGTCCGCGAGTTTTTAATTACGGGAATTGTTCCTATAATATTTCATTAGCATTCTAGAAACTTCTTAGATAAAACAAATAACATTTCAAAATGTTAAGGTGCATTGAAAAAGCCTCTACTATCAGCGATTTTAAAATACCCGTAGCACTGCGACTAAATTTGCTGCCTAATCTACCACAACAAGAGCTATTCGCAAGACTCTACACGAAAGAAGAAGTCGAAGTTTTCTGAATATACTTAGGTGAATACTCGAAGTAACTTAGTATCGTTTGACCTGGATTTACCCACACGAAGAACCCAGTTCTAATGTTCTCTTCTTCACTTTTGCTGGCATATCAGACCATTTATCTAATACAAATGGACTAATATATATCATCATGACAAATACAACGTTATGCATGCCAAGTCTTTGACACACACGAAACCATAAATCATGAACTCTGTACACATTAAAGTATCATATAGTCCATTTTTATTTCCAGATCCGTTCAGTATTGTACATAAAACAGTTGAAGTTCTAGCCATCTGTACCCTAAGTTGGCGTATGATTAATGTTTGTTGCCAACTTCTATGTAAAATATGTACTCGTACCATACAAAACACGTGCGATGCCTCGGTACAGCTTGAACGAGTCTGTAGTGTGGCCCAAGTGTTGGCGTGTTACTTGGGTTAGTTTTTGGACGTCTGTATTATTTTGTTTCGAAGCATTAAGATGACTGTCTAATCAGTCTAATTAACTGTGTTTGGCTTGGAGTGGACTGTAATCCACCACGAGGGCAGTGGGGATTGTTAGATGTCACCTGCCTTCGAATTTTCGGTTCTAGGACATGCCGGTTTTCGACGATGTTTTCCTTCACCATTTTGAGAGCAGTGGTGACGAAACAATTTACACAAAGTTAAGTGCCTGTCTGGGTTCGAACCGACCTACAACTGGTAAGTCGCGGCCGTTACCACAGGGCCACTACAGCTCTGAGTGAATATTGAGATGACGACTTATAGAGAAGTGTAGAAGAAGAGAGATTTTAAGGACAAAGTCAAAGTCAAAGTATTTATTCGTGTGCTTTTTGGTGATACAGCAGGTCTTACAGTTAATTTATGGAAACTCAAAAAGCTGCCCATTGGGCATACACTCTTTAACAATATAAGAATTTAAAATTGATATGGTATACAAAACGAAAATGTCAAAATTTAGATTACAATACAAATTAAAATACAATTAATTGTTATTACAAACATTAAAAATACAATCAATAATTAATCAAATTGTCAAGCATAAATTTATAATATTTTGTCAAGAAAAAATTCTGCAATGGTATAGTAGCATTTTTCAATTAAAAAAACCTTAAATGTACGTTGAAATTGTGTCTTGAAATTTGATAGCATTTGGTATTTTATTATATACTAGCTTCTGCCCGCGGCTTCGCCCGCGTGGATGTCGGAAATTATCCCACGGGAACGTGCTAACAGGATAAAATGTATGTGCACCAGGATGCCATCTATCTCGCGGGCCCTTTGTGGCTAATTACAATAGAAAACCAATTGTGGTACCTATATGATATCTTTACCTAAGTACCTACCTATTTAAAAAAATAAATAAACTCAATAACAGAAAATAAAATACCTACCTACCTAAATAAACCTATTTATGACGATAACTAATCTAAACTCAATCATCATCTGCCTAGCCTTTTCCCAACTATGTTCAGGGCCGGCTTCCAGTCTAACCGGATGCAGCTGAATACCAGTATTTTACATGGAGCGACTGCCTATCTGACCTCCACAACCCAGTTATTGGGTAATACGATACCCTTGGTACGACTGGTTGTCAGACTTTCGGGCTTCTGACTACCCGTAACGACTGTCAAAGATCCACGAATGACAGCCGGGACCAACGGCTTAACGTGCTTTCCGAGGCACGGAGGTGTCTCGGTATGTAAAGATGGTCACCCATCCACAGACCGACCGCGGCAAGCGTAGCTTAACCTGACCGATCGACCTGTGCGGCTGTTATTATTTAGCCACGGGCCCCTCAATCTAAACTCAATAAATAAGCAAAATCTCTAAAAACTAATATCTATACGAATGACTATCCTACCTAACAGTATTATAAAATAACCTACGGTCACTACGTACACTATCAAATATACTACCTATACTTTAAAATTAAAATCTATACCTACGACTTATATAAAAATAAACCTAAATAACTCCAAAAAGTAAAAGGAATAAAAATGAACTCCACTGCGTGTGACCTAACCTACGACAAACGTATTATTTGCGGTTGGTACAGTAATCGGATCTAGGGATCGAACCGCAAAATTAAGTTTGTTTTTTATTGTATATACTTTTCCGGGATAAAAAGTACCCAGTGTGGTGCCCAGGATATTAAAGAATAATTATACCAAGTTTCATCGTAATCGAACCGGTAGTTTTTGCGTGATGCCTGAACAAACAGACAGACAGACAGACAGACAGACAGACAGACAGACAGACCGACAGACAGACAGACAGACAGACAGACAGACCGACAGACAGACAGACAGACAGACAGACAAAAATTTTTTAAATCACATTTTTGGGTTCGGTGTCGGTCTAGTAACACCCCCTGCCATTTATTTTTTTGATATTTTCAATGTACAGAATTTTCACTTCTACAGATTTATTATAAGTATAGATTTTTGGAGCCATGCAGAGAATGCTTTTCTGCATACGGGGCCGTCTTTGAGGCTCTTAGACATAATTCGTGTCGATATTCTGGTCTTGTTGATCTATAACGTTCCTCTGAGGCTTTTTTAAACAATTTACTGTTTTTCTTGAAGAACAATGCAGTCTCATATATGTAAAGGCAAGGCAATGCAATATTCTAAGGAATTTAAAATAAGGTTTACAACTATCCGTTGGTTTTAAATTACACATCGATCTAATGCACTTCTTCTGTGCTTTAAAAATGTTATTTTTCTCGCAGGAATTCGTCCAAAAAATTACTCCGTAGCGTAAGCGTAATGTGGAATCTACATAGCCATAATATGCAGCTATAACAGCTGCCCGATTACTATTACTATTTTGCGGCTTAATTTTTTATAAGGATTGATGCATGTTCTTTCCAGCGAATAGTCAGGAGAATTATAAGATTGTTAGTAGTACACGCTCTTAGTGGCACCTTAAGCCAATGCTTAATAAAACATGGAACAACATTTGCTGGGTCGTTACATCAAAACAATGCGACCTGTTTATTATGAAGTCATATCGTAATAGCGTCGAAACTTTTCTTAATATTTACTCAAGATGAAGGTTCTTATTGTAATAATAAGTGTATACAGGGCTGCAGGGAGGCTTGAGGCTAAGTAAGTAATAACAGACGCACGGGTCGATCGATCAGGTTAAGGTTGCCATGTTCGGTCCGTGGATGGATGACCATCTTTACATACCAAGACCCCTCCGTGCCTCGGAAAGCACGTTAAAAGCCCGAAAATCTGACAACCAGTCTTACCAAGGGATATCGTATTACCCAGGAACTGGATTGTGCTCCGTGCAAAATACTGGTATTCAGCTGCATCCGGTTAGACTGGAAGCCGACCCCAACATACCTGGGAAAAGGCTAGGAAGATCGCGACTGCCTATCTGACCTCCACAACCCAGTTACTGGGTAGTTTCATAAATAAATATCTTTTGCATTTTGGAAACAATCTTCTCTGGGTAAACACATGAGAATTTTTTAAGGGATTCCAATATGGATGACTTGTGTATCGATGGACAACATGGCCACTGAATTGATAATAGTAGGTCGATAGAGCAGTACTCCAAAAAAGTTTCTAACATACCCAGAAATTGGTTCCATCTTCTACAGTGCGGCCGACGAGAGAACACATTCTTGACACCTATAAAGAAAAGAAAGAAAGAAACTACGTTTATTTGCGGTAAACATGACGCAAAAATAGGACGTATTCCACATTGGGCACCCGCTTAAATGGCACCTGAGTGAATGGCACCTAAGGTATTCCACACACGACACCTAGAACACAAACACAAAAAACATAACAAGTCACCTTCGATCAATAATAGTACTAGATTCCCGATAAGCACTTCAAAAATGGCCCGAAAAATAAGACCACAAATACTCTTGTGGTCTTATTTCAAATTAGTATGTTTTTAACCTTATTACTTAGACTTTAAGTTACATTTTAGAATAAATGACTGAAAATTAAAAAATAGAATGATTTTATTTTCAAGCGATATTTTAAATATATTTTGCAATGTTAATTAAACTTTATGTTTAAATATTAAGGTTTATAATAAACTGAAGTTGTTAATATTATTAAACGTTTTTCTAAGAAATGTAGATGTTTTCGTGTCTGCAAACGTGGCCACTTGAGCGACTAATTTTTGTTCCTGATCCTTAATCTAGTACCATTATTGATCGAAGCAAGTCACCTGTCAATTTTATACAAACGAATACTTACGTGTTTTGCGAATTTGATCTCTATTAGCTACTAGAATTGTCGCACTGACAGATGTCAGGAACGCATTCTCGACGGCCGGACTATAGACCATTTTACCCAAAACATTTATGGTCAAACACATAAAACCTGCCAGAGGGATGCTAATCTATTTATATAACGTCTTTCAACTTAAGAAAACCGTTTAACCAGTCTACATTTAACATCTCAGCATGTTTTACAACTGCGCAGGCGCCATTCTTAATGCCCCGTGAAATCAGAAATCAACGTTTGTAGAGTAATGTGCTACCAATCAAAGTGTAGGGTAATTATTAAGGGACTGTTATAGCCGGACTTTTAATGAGCACCAATGTTAATTTATAAATGGCCATTATTTTAGAAGTAACGACACGTTTGCCATATCTTCTATACAGAGTGGCAGGGACATCGACGCGCAACCTGTTACCATGGATTCAGTACAAGATTCTGAACCAAATGGAATTGCTGTTTCATACATTTTGACCGCGTAGGTTTTTTGCATTTTTTTTTTTAATGAATTAGCGGTTTTTTATTATTGATAACCGTCGAAAAATTTCTACGTTCGTGCATCTGAGTTCCGGACTCCTCACAACATAAGCCTGTAAATCGTTTAACGCTCGACCACCCTTCAGCATTGTTATTCACAACCATACGATACGCTTCCGTGCCGAATCGAACCTCAATCAATGTTATCGAAGATGTCCTGTAAACACTGCACTGCTGACAAATCAGAAACCCGAAATTTTGTCAGTTTAAACCAAATGGACGACCACTATTCTTCTGACGGCTATTTGCTGTTGGGGACTATGCAAATCAGGTAATCTAAAATGTGTTATTTTAGACTCGGAAGCCCGTCGAATGGTTGTGAATAGTTATGCTGGTAACAATCTTAAATCACATGGCAGTCCAATGGCAATTAGTGTTTTGCTTAAAACCAATATTTATTTTAAACACCATAATTTCTAACACATACTTAGTAAGTTAGTAGCGCAGATACAGTCAATTAAACTGCACAACACGTCATGCAGTTCATCAACCCCGACAAGCGACATACCGACATCGAACGCGCATCGCTCTATCATTATAATCATATCGTGATCAGCCGCCAATAACGCGCATTATCACGATATAATTGGCAGTTCGGGGCGCGCGTGTGTCACGAATCATATTTCTTTATTCAAAAATGTATTCTATTTCTGTTATTGTTAACGTGCATCGTGTTTCGTTAATCCTACCATAATATGGATGTTTGTTACTCTTTCACGCAAAAACTACTGAACGGATTTGGATAAAATTTGGTACACAGACAGTTTATAACCTGGATTAACACATAGGATACTTTTTATCCCGATATTCCCACGGGATCGAAACTTATGTGGGTGAAACCGCGGGGTGTAGCTAGTCATACATAAACGTAACATTATGTCTGTGTTCCTCGAAGGGATAGGGTGCCTATACTTAGTACGAGTACACCCACGTTTCGCCAGTTATGTTTAATTCCCATGTTATAGGAATGAGCTTAGTGCCATCAACTGGGCACAAATCCAGGTTCGGGGTACTAATGAAAGAACCCAAGAGGTTTTTAACCGACTTCTAAAAAAGGAGGAGGTTCTTTTTTTTGTTGGAAAGGGTATAACTTCCCAAATGGTCCTATAGAAATTTCATCAAAAACGGTTCAGTAGTTTGGTTTTTAAACCAACATTACTGGTAAAAATTACAACTTAAAAGTAAAAAATAAAAAGTTTTTGAAAAAAAAAAGCAACCGACTTCCAAAAACGATACTACAAAGTGAAAAATAACTTTAATTTCGGAAGTCGGTGGCAAACAACGAAAATGCGAACCCAACAACACCGACTTACGCATTTAAAGTTATTTTTCACTTTGTAGTGTCGTTTTATATCATAACAGCATATTAGCAGACAAACATCTAAAGACTTATTTATTGAGTTTCACACTTCACATCTCAAGTGTTAGTAAGAAGGCTTGCACATTGTACCGTAGTTAGCTTCCAACATTAATGTTAGCTGTACTTTTTAACTTCTTAACTCTAAGAAGTTAATTTAACTTGACTTTTTTGAGTTTGAGCAGTGTTGGCCTGTGGCAACGGCAGCGATTTACGTTTTAGATAGGATACGAACATTGACAAATGCTTTACTTTGCATCTGCTTGGTCAGCTTCCAGTCTAACCGGATGCAGCTTAATACCAGTATTTTACATGAAGCGACTGCCTATCTGCCCTCTACAACCCAGTTATTGGGTCATACGATACCCCTTGGTAAGACTGGTTGTTATACTTTCGGCTTCTAACAACTGTCAAATATTTACGAATGACAGCCGAGACCAACCGCTTAGCGTGCTTTCCGGGGCACGGAGGGGTCTTGGTAAGTAAAGATGGCCACCCATCCACAGACCAACCGCAACCAGCTTAGCCCAATGTAAGATATGATACTACCACTTTAAAACAAATGACAGTCTACTAACGCCGACCACCCAACGAATTTATACAGGTTTTGGTCCTTGTACAATTTATACATTGTACAAGGACCCTAAACCCATATGTTTAGTAAATCAAATGTGTACTATTCATAGCAAGCGGGAGTGGAAGAAAACAAGCGACGGCGCGTGCGCACGGAAATAGTATTCGTCAGAAATAAGTACTTCAATATTCTAGTAGGTACTTGATCATAATTATATGTGAATGACTTTGAAGACCTTGAATTTATTGTAGGTAAAATAGATTAAATGGCTTTGTAATGTCTTTACTGGCGTTTCCGAAAAAATATATGTCCTCGGTTTTTTTGTGTAGGTTTAGTAAATTATAATGGCCATTGTTGAAGCTAAAATAAGCTGGCTGAAGTGGCAACAGGCCGGCCATATTAGTCGCAGAAACGATGACTTTTGAAGTAGACGTGTTGTTGAGTGGAGACTCCCTCAGGCTAGGTGAAGCGACGACCTTTGTAGTGTGGCTGGTGGCAGCTGGAAGAGAGTAGTCGAGGGTCGAGTTAAATGGTGTATGATTGTAGAGACCTACGTCCAGCGTACTGTTATAATGAAGCTGATGATAATCATGGGCTAAATACATGGTACGATGAATTTTACAAAGCACAATCGTGACTTATCTTAATCACTGTAAACGCAGACTGGTCGATTATTGCGATATGAAGAAAATTATGTCCAACAGCCCACACATAATCAGCCTTTAATGCTCCCACTGTTGGGACACAGGCCTTCTCTCTTCGAGAAGGAGTGGGCTGTAAACCACCACCGCAAGCCTAGTGCGGGTTGGTAGATTTCACAAGTCTTCGAATTTTTGGTTCTAGGACATGCCGGTTTCCACACGATATTTTCCTTCACCGTTTTGAGATTAGTGTTGATGAAATAATTTACGCAAAGGAAAGCGCCTGCCTGGGTACGAACCCACGACCTACACTGCGGGTCACCACTGCTCATGCCAATACTCATTCTCCGCAATCTGTTGAAACGGGTCCGATGACAAATCACAAAGTATTAGAGATTCAAAGGTTAAGAAAATCTACATACAGATTTGTCATACTGACCCATATCAACAGACCTGTACCAAACCTGTATTATACCTTGCTTTGAAAGCCACGAGAGAAAAAGGGGATCGTATAATTTTCGGTGGAGGTTTTCATCTATCTATACAAATCGGCTTAAGCATTTGTTGGTAAAAAGCTTCTTTACGGAAAAGCAATTCATCACTGCCTAGCCTTTTCCGAACTTTGTTGGGGTCCGCTTCTAGTCTAAAAGAATGCAGCTGAATACCAGCATTTTACATGGAGCGGCTGCCTATCGGAGCTCCATAGCCTAGTTACCGGTACCCCTTGGTAAGACTGGTTGTCAGAGTTTCAGGTTTCTGCCAAAGATCCACGAATGACAGCCGGGACCAACGGCTTAACGTGCTTTCCGAGGCACGGAGTATACTAGTAGACTAAATCTCGGTATCTAAAGATGGTCACCCATCCACGGACCAACCGCGGCAACCATAGCTTAGCCTGATCAATCGACCCGTGCGGCTGTTATTACTTAGCCACGGGCCCCTCCCTTAGCCAAGGGCCCCCTCTCGGAAAAGTAATTGTTTGCATCTAAATGATGTTTTGTTTGTATTAAGTCGATCGTGTGATCGTGTACTATTTATTTCCTAATTTATGTTATAGGTATTTTGTACGGACCTTTTTTGTTATCAGTAGAAACTTGTAAATGGCCTTCAATTTCCCTAATAGAATAAAATAAAATACTCGTACTAATAATGAAGCTGAAGAGTTTTTTGTCTGTTTGTTTGAATGACCTAATCTCTAAAACTACCAGTCGGATTTGAATAATTCTTTGTGCGATTGATAGCCCAATTCTTCAGGCAGGTTATAAGCTAACATCACGCTACCATCCTTAGGAGCCGAGCAGAAAGACAAAAAGTCAAAACGCTAAGCGACGCGATGCGACGCAGTGAGTCGGGGTCTGAGGGAGTTTTATAAAAATGTTGCTATTATTTTAGTATATTGTGTATTATATATAACCCTTCCACGCGACCGAAGTCGAAGGAAGAAGCCAGTCTGGTCTAAGATCCGATTACTGGATCCTCAAAGACAAAGGCTCCTCGTTTCCGGAGTACGGATTATAATCCGTTGGAATGCTCTTGAGATTCCTGTCTAGGTTCCTTTACTGAGAAATTTCTCCTGTTACTAAATGCGTAACAGAATCTTCTTATAATTGAATTAATAATAACCTACTGTCAGCAATCCTTGGGATACTGTTTGTGGTTGTTAAGATGATAACCCTCATCGTCAATTTCTACATTTATATCTGTAATTTTTATGGTGTACATAATACTGACCGACTGTCCCTTCCCCTTCTCCTCCTCCTTCTCTTCCCTTCTCCTTCTTCCATTCCCTTCTTTTTCCTTGACCGGTCCTTCTAACTTATTTATTTTTAATGCAATGATTTTAATGTGTAATGTTTTATGTATGTAATTTGTGTTGTATTTGTTGTGTTTGTTCTATGTAATTTGTAGTGCTTAATATGGGAATAACTTCCTGAAATAAATTATTATTTAATTTTTTTTTTTCTCCTACTCACACACACACTGTACACTTAGAAATGCTTAGTTGGTGCTACCATTTCACATAGCTCTGTATGTTTGTTTCTGCTGCATATATTTGTATGTATAGTTAATAAATTGTAAATCCGTAATTGGCTGTAAGACTAGCTTATATATTTTAAGCAAAATTTCAGAGAGCTGTGGATTTTGTGAATATTAAATAAATAAATAAAGAATTTTCTTCTATCTACGTTATACATAAACTAGTTTCTGCACGCGACTTCATTCGCGTGAAATTTATTGGTTTAACGTTAAATATATCCTTAAAATCTTGAAATTTCTTGTTCCCAAGACATCGCCCCCACCCCATTGCATCGCATCGCCCGCCCGCGCTATCACTTCGTTTCGCTGAGCATTCATTCTGACTTTTTCCTTTTTGCTCGGCTTCTGAGGGCCATAGCGTGATGTTAAATAGCATATAGCCTTCCACAAAAAATGGGCTATCAAATGCAAGTTTCCCGAGTTCAGTTCCAGTTCCAGAGGCGGTTTCTGGAACTGGAACTGAACTCCACATACAAACTTACAAACAAATATTAGTGTAGATGAAGTAATGCCTAAGTCTGCTAGGCTAAAGTGGGATTGGGTGGGTCATGTATGTAGGATGCATCGGGACAGATGGGCCAGAGTCGTCACGCAGTGGAAGCCAGGAGACGGACGTCCACGCGTTGTCGATAAGGATGGCCTGGGAACGCTGGCATGATGAATTAGAGGCGATTTTATGAGATTGACCGGAGAAGACAACACACAGGAGAGAGTGAAAGGCTGTGGGGGAGACTTTTGCTCAGCAGTGAGACAACAGAATCTCAGAATCTCTTTATGATGTACAGCATAAATATTACAGATATAAGTGTAGAAAGTTTAGAAGGGGTGACACAATGGGCTGTCTTGTCGCTAAAAACGATATTTTAAAGACAACCTGACAACACATGTTGAAAAAAACAATGCCCTCGGGCGACGTAGAGCACGAACAGCTGGTATAAAATAAAATTAGGTACACAACAATTTCCATTACTCACAACGTAGGTACTATGTACTTAAAACTTAATACATTTGCCATTACGGTCGCATTATTTTGACAACTGAAAAACTATACATATAAATTAATTCAACTTTACCTACAGACATTAAACAAATAACATAACAATGACAATAACACTTTACATATTTGTTACAAACAAACCGAGTTCATTGAACCTCACAAAATGGATGACAATACAAATTACGCACATTACACTTTCAACTCTATTTTTTTGTTGTTATAGTTTATATTCGCATGACTGTATGCAGTAATTTGTCTCATGTCTCTCTAATTTGCTTAACAAAGACGTACATATGATGCTAAACATTATGTGTGATTTTTTAATGAAAATTTACAGTAAGCCTCTTTTGTTTACGAGTGCCGTTATGTAGTGACTTAATACATGTGAGGTTTTAGTCTAGTAAATACCTACCAGCACATCAAGCTACCTGAAACTGTAAAATTTTCCCAATCAACCTTGAACCTAATACTTTAGCGATAAAGTTGAAAATCTATTAAAGAAGTTTTACAGATTGTAGTAGCTTGATGTGCTGGCGTCTGAACTTATTATTATTTTATAGTCTAAATAATAATTGTAGTACTGACATAATACATAATCAGCCAATATTATCCACCACGGGCCACAGTACGGATCAACCCGCACTGGGGTCCCTACGTGGTGTGATGATGATCAGAGGGGCAATTCTCGTAATTTTAAGACCGTTCACAGTCTGATCTCAGTCTCAATCTGTCAAAAAATACTTCTAATTTCCCTACATTTGACAAGTTTTTGACATTTTGTTTGTCGCCGAGATGAGACTGCGACTAGATTTTGAACGTTTTAAATTACGAGAATACGCCTTCAGATGTCACATGTTAAATTTTTGGTTCTAGGAAATGCCAAGTTCTTCACGATGTATAGTGGGTACTTAGGCTACATTATTTTTCACTTCTAAATATCAGTCCATAATGTAACTGCTGGGACACAGGTCTCCTCTCTTCTCTTTGAGAGGAAGAGAGCTGTAATTTACCACGCCGGCCCAGTGCGGGTTGGTAGATGTCGCTGTCTTCGCATTATTTGTCCTAGGATTCATCGTAAAATGTCTGCTGACGTTAGGTCACATAGTATAGCACTAGAGGTCGTAAGATATTTTCTTTTGTACGTGTTTAATGATTATTCGTCGTAATACCTACAAATATTTGCTGTTGTCACTAGTACAAACAACGGAGACGAAAGCGGCTTGAAAATAAAGAAGTTGATAAAATTAACGAAGATAGATAACATACATAACTAGCCTATATTGTTGCCACTGCTCGGACACAGTCCTCCTCTCTGTAAGAGGGAGTTGACTGTTATCAACCACGCGGGTCCAGTGCGGGTTGGTAGATGTCACATGTCTTCGAATTTTTGGTTCTCGGACATGCCGGTTTCCTCACGATGTTATCCTTCACCGTTTTGAGAGCAGTACTGATGAATTTAAATACACAAAGTAAAGTTCTCTGGGCTCGAACCCACGACCCACAGCTCGTGAGTCGGGGTCGTTAGCACTAGGCCACCACTGCTCCACATAACTATAAATAATACTTACATCATTTTTGTCTAAACATCTAAGTTCGCATAACCTACTGACTACAAAACTCTTGAAGCATTTGACCATTATTTCTTTACTATACCAATTTGTAGTACATAACCAAATTTCTATTTACTAATAATATTAATTTATTTTCCCCCAGGTAAGGCGATAAAACAGAGGTGTTAATGAATTCAAATATATACAGGTAAACTAGCATTAGCATAAACAGTCGTTCGTTTTGGGAAGTTTCAATTAAAGTTGTAAATAAAACAAATCTTTATTAATTAGTTGTTAATGGCTATCGTAAGCGATGGGACGATAGTTTGTCATTTAGATGGTATTCACACTTTGGTACTTGTATTTTTTTTATATCTTATTATAATGAGTACTTCGACGACTTTTGTTTTTGTATTTATTGTTATAGTTACGTCAGATTAAGCTACGCTTGCCGCGGTTGTTCTGTGGATGGGTGACCATCTTTACATACCGAGACCCCTCCGTACCTCGGAAAGCACGTTAAGCCGTTGGTCCCGGCTGTCATTCGTAGATCTTTGACAGTCGTTACGGGTAGTCAGAAGCTCGCCGAAAGTCTGACAACCAGTCTAAGACTGGTTGTCAGACTTTCGGCTTTACACCCAAGGGGTATCGTATTACCCAGTAACTGGGTTGTGGAGGTCAGGTAGGCAGTCGCGCCATGTAAAATACTGGTATTCAGCTGCATCCGGTTAGACTGGAAGCCGACCCCAACATAGTTGGGAAAAGGCTAGGCAGATGATGATGTTATAGTTAGTTTGTAAGTCATTTAATTTAGTACCTAGTGTAAATGTTTCTTACTGACAAATGCGTGCAATGATTGGATGGACAGGTCCACTCAATCTGTGTGGTTCCTTCCTCAAAAGACCATTCCAGACACTAATCTAATCTAGGCTTCATATGATCTAACCAAGATTATGTCTGGATTTTAAAAGAGACTGTGACTTCAGAGTTTGTTTCGGCCTTTCTTCATTGACGTGTAAAAGTGTTTGTACAAACCTACTTAGGTACCACGGTACGGTTTATCATTATAAATGATAAATGATTTTATTTCTAATACTTAATTGTGTTAAATATTGTAAGAGTTATGTAAGTAAACCAATAACAATAACAATCATAGCTGATTTTAAAACGAATGTGAAAGAGTTCGTCTATGGAATTGAATGTACAATAATGGCTCGCAGCCTTGCAGTTTTGGCAAAGGTGTGTTATTGGCAGGACGTTAAATTTACCTTTTTTTCTCTGAGATAACAACGCACCTAATAGCATTATAGTCCTCAGACCGAATTTCGACCATAGCGACGAATCTCAGCGGAGACCAGCGATCAGGGCGGGAAATATTTAGTGCAGGCGTGTGTTTGCGCAAACACAGGTTCACTCTCTCTTCCCTCACTCTCATAGTCCGACGGGACGGTAGTCCGACACAACTGAAGAGTGATCAGGCGCAGGACCAATGGCTTAACGTGCTTTCTGAAGCACCTGGGGTTTCACCACCAACTTCCAAACACCGGGCTGCTACTGAGAAATTCCTAAAGTAAATACCAAATAATACTTTTTCCTGACCAGGGAATCGAATCCAGGACCCCACGCTTAGCAATCGTGCTCACGGGACCAACGTGGCAGTCAAACAGCAATAAAAACACATTTCATCTTAGGTTCTAAGATGTTGTAAATATGTACATAAAGTCAGAAAATTCATTTGTGTTCATTTATTACGTAAGACGATTTGAGGGGGAGGGGGTCAAATCAAGTCTTATTTTTTCTTACGTGGGGGTGGGAGGGGTCTAGACTATTCTTACGTAAGATCACAAAGTAAGCAAATATTATATGTTTTAAATTTTTTGCTACTTTTTCTTTGCAATGTTGGTATATACTGATCTTACGTAAGATTAAAAAGGAGGAGGGGGTTCATCCAAGTCGTATATTTTCTTACGTAGGGTGAGGGGGATCAGAAAGTGGTCAATATTGTCTTACGTAATAAATGAACAGCCCCTAATAGGCGATAACCACTTGTCATTGGGTAGCCCTCCGGTTTCCTCTAACATCAGAAAAAATATAATTACATAAATAAAAAAAACGGCACAATACTTAGTACAACTTTCTCCTCGACATACCCTACTTACCGTGACCTCTATAAGTATGAATTACACAATACCCGCACATGTTCGCACTGCCCAAGGTCAGGGACATTCGGTTCCCAAGGGTCACTGGTAATATAGCCGGCTTTCACACGAGGGCACATCAGTTACGTCAGCATATAGAAGGTATTAATTAAATAGGTAGTGATAATGTATAAAGTTTCAAGTAATTGGGTTTGTTAAGAAATTATTAACTTTACCTGTGTATGCTCAGGTCGATCGAGCAGGTTAAGCAACGTCTGCCGCGGTCGGTCTGTGGATGGGTGACCATCTTTACATACGGTAACCCCACGGCGGGGACGCACGCTCGGAACGCACGTTCCAGGCTGTCATTCGTGGATTTTTAACAGTTGTCGTCAAAAGCCCGAAAGGCTGACAACCAGTCTCACCTAGGGGTATCGTGCAATCCAGTAACTGGGTTGAGGAGGCCAGGGAGGCAGTCGCTACGCGTAAAATAATGGTATTCAGCTGCGTCCAGTTATACTAGAAGTCGACCCCAAAAATAGTTGGGCCAAATCTAGACAGATGTTGATGACCTGTGAATGCTTGCTTGAGTGGTTTGATCGATGAGGTTAGGCTGCGCTTATTGCGGTCAGTGTGTGGATAGGTGGCCATTTTTGCATATCGAGCACGTAAAAGCATTACATAAGGACACTTTGCATTGATCAATTTTTGAAAGCTTAATCAAATTCGTAAGGAGGTTTCTATTTAAGGCCTGGTAGACACTTCCTCTAACTTAGGACCGGTTGTCTTATCTAGCAGTTGTCTTCACGAATTTTGCATAAATAATTTTTAAATGTAAAATCATTTTAAAAAAGTGCTCTCAAAACGGTGAAGGAAAACATCGTGAGGAAACCGGCTAGCAAAAAGCCGGCACCAAAACTTCGAAGACATGTAACATCCACTAACCAACAATGAGCCTGCGTGGTGGATTGTGGCCCACTCTCTCTCACAGTAGAGGCCTGTTTCCCAGCAGTGGGAAAGTTATAGGTTGATTATGTACAGACGCCAGCACATCAAGTTACTACAATCTGTCAAATTTCTTTAATAGATTTTCAACGTTATCTCTAAAGCATTAAGGTTCAAAGTTGATTAGAAAAAATTGACAGTTTCGGGTAGCTTGACCTGCTGGCGTCTGTACGTTAAGTAGTGCATATTATTCTGTCGCTGTAACAATAGTGTAAATGAGCATAAATTCCTTAATATTGCACCACGCAATAAATAGGTAAGTTCGCATAGCAATCAAATTATTTCACAAAACTTATAAACCCTTTAATTTATTTTATAAACCCTTCTCCATTACGCAACATTAAAAAGGAGTTACTAAAGACAATAACGAAAGATTACGAAGCGGAACCGAGTTTAGCCGAAAACCTTGAATTTCCCCTCACACGTAACGTCCAAACTCTTGAGGTTAATACACTGAGAAAATCTTCGAAGCATTTCCGAAACGATTACCGAAAATCACAACTTTAATAACGCATTCTTAATCATCTTTATAGTCTGACAATAAAGATCAATGTTGCGTAGATTAGCTGCGGATGTAAAGTTGTAAGAATAATGAGAATTCTCTTGATCCTTGAACCGAAATCGCTCAAGATTTTCGGTCGGTGTCAATGGTCGTAGAAGTATAGCAGAGTGTTGGAGGTCAAATATTTGAATCCAAGGCTGGTATAATTTTTAATAACTCGTGAAGAATAGAGACGGATTCGGTACCGGATACAAAAGTCAAATGAGTTTGATTTAGTGTCTAGAATTCGATAGATAAATATTCCGTTGGACTTGTTCTGTGTTCGCCCCACGTTTTCGTCCTAGTTTCCGACAAATTCCTTATTCGTCCCTAGCCGAAAATGGCCATATAAAAGACTTCACAACATTAAACTTTTACTGGCATGTACAAAGTCGTTTTAGTCGCCGTACGTGTGTATTAGGATGAACCTCGAAACAGCGATAAAATAAATCACTAAAAAATTTGAGAAACGAAAAATTCCAAACTTCTCCCTTAATAAACTGCTTCATTTGTCATCCACACCGGTCGAATTTGTCCATAAACCCGCCATTTTTATTTCACTAACAACCCATTTCTCTGATAAACAATAAATTAACAGTACAAAAACGTTCCAACATAACTTTTTGTCTCAATAAAGGAACGATAATAACAATTTGCTAACGACTTATAAATTTTGTACGAATGAGAGGAAACAATACAAAAATGGAATACGGAACCCCATTAGAGGACAATACCGGTCGCCATTTTGAAAACATGAGCTGTGTCAATAACTCTTTGGTCGTTGATTTTTTTTTGCACAATGTATTTTTTTATAATGCCTTGTTTTTGCGCGCTAGCAATTATTTACGAGTTTATGTCGGTGCTTAGATTTTATACACTGATAACCTATTCGGTAATATTCTAAAAATATGTTTGTTAATTTTTGCTTCACATTTTTGGTGATGATAATGATTCAACGAAATATATTTCTGTACTTATAATAAAGCTGAAAAGTTTGTTTGTTTCAACGCGTTCTTCTCTGGAATTTCCATTTGCATTTGATAGCCCTATTCTTGAGTAAGGCTTTTTAACATCACGCGAGGGCTATAAGGAGCCGAGCAAAACAGCTAGTAACTAAAATAAAGCGATGTACAGATGCCCACTAATGATCAATGACCTCTATAATTATTTTTCATGCTGCTGGTGCATATTTTTTAATAACTATGAGGTGTCTACAAAATTCTCGAGCCCTTTTTTCAAACAGATCGTCATATCAGGCTAAAAACAATACGTTAATACTATAACCTACCTGCCGAGCACCGAACTAACAGTGGTGGCCCAGTGGTAACGGCCGAAACTTACGTGTAGGTCATAGGTTCGAACTCAGACAGACTCTTTACTTTGTGTAAATTATTTCATCACTACTGCTCTCAAAACGGTGAAGGACAACATCGTGACAAAACCGGCATGTCCTAGAACCATAAATTCTAAAACATATGACATCTACCAACCCGCACTGGGCCCGCGTCGCGGATTACAGCCCACTCCCTCTCACAAAGAGAAGGCTTGTGTCCCAGCAGTGGGAATATTATGAATTGATTATGCTTATGCTTATAATACCCCTAACTCTCTCATCAGCCCTTCAGTCCACTGCTGAACACACCGAACTAGGCACGCCACTGAGTTCAATCATCAGCTACTCTTATGCAACATTTCAAAGCAATCAATTGCACACAAATACCGCTACCACACATATTGTTACTAGTATAGTGAAGAAACCAACTATGAGTAGATTGTGGCCACATTAACAAATCCTTAGCTCCCTGTTACCAAACGAGTTTCATCACTGATCGAAGTTACTGCAGTTAGCTTATCGAATCGCACGATTTACCATCGCGGTTAGATATATGTACGTGACTTTATTTGGTAAGTGTTTTGTATGGGTAATTGTGTTACTTCTTGTGTTAGATAGTTTGGTGGCCCAGTCATAAGGGCCTCGAATTACGTGTTGTAGATCGTGAGTTCGAACCCAGGCAGGCGATAATTTCATCAGCACTGCTCTCAAAACGGCGAAGGAAAACATCGTGAGGAAACCGACATGTTCTTGAAACAAAAATTCGAAGACATGTGACTACCAACCCGCACTGGGCCCACGTGGTAGATTACAGCCCACTCCCTCTTGAAGAGAGGGGTCTGTATCCCAGCAGTGGGAACAGAGAATGTTATGCTAGTTTTGGCCAGTAGTAAAGCTATTTGCCAATGAGTTTTTCTAATCTGCGTAGTCTTTTCCGAATTGTGTTGGGGCTGGCTTTCAGTCTGACTGGAGGCAGCTGAATACTGAATAACAAAATACCCCTTGGTAATAATCACCACGCTTGGCTCACCAAATAGGTGGTGATTGAAATAACTGTACTTAACCAGCGCTAGCGGGAATCCTAATATAATCCTAATCCCAGGGAAGGACTAAGGTAGCCTATCTTTACTAGAAAATCCATACTAAACAGTTAACTGTACTCCATTCAGAACTGAGAAAGCATAAATTCATTCATGCAGTTTATTGAAATTATAAACAACTTTGTTATTGAATAATACTCGGAAATTATGTTTCCTGTTACACAACTTCCACTTTTAGAACAAACGTTATCAAATTCAATGGAAATTTATTCACTAACTGCTTTCTAAGCAAGAAGTGGGCCACCCTTTATGAGGATTAAATTATTTCCCGATTCGTCACGACCATCACAGTTTACAATAACATCATTTAATGGATATCAGTCGCGAGATATCCGCTACAGGACGTAGACCTCTCACAAAATCTTCTATATCAAATGTTTTATTAGCCACCTACATTTAATAGCACCCGTCTATCTACAAGACCCACCCACGCTTCGTTTCGCGGTACACAACACAAGAATTCCCCGAATACTCAATAACTCGGCCAAACTCCATTTTTTATTGACAACACCCGAAAACTTTTTTTATCTGTGGTCGAACTTTATATCGGCCAGTGTCAACCCACAACGTGACATCATTGGCGATTTGAAAAAAGAACGCGTTGACCGCGATGGCTAGTCACATACAGCGACAGTTATAAGGAAAACTGGACCTTATTTTTTGGAAACTAGAGTTCCTTCTTGAGAGGTGTTGGATGTAGGCGATACTTTCACTAAGTAGTACCAATGTCAGTAGGTATTTTCTTTGCATTATGCAACCAGTTGCTTACGCAACCGTGGCGGATTTGCACGTGCCCACAACGCTTATTTAAAACGATCACTATCGGATTCTAATTTTTTATGTTTTTTTATTAGTTAGTTATATTCAAGGTGGAGCACGAGGAGAGTTCAATTGTTTTTTAGCGGCATCTAACAACGTGTACGTATTCAATGGAACATGGCGGTAAGCCGACATAAAACGGCTCATTGGTTTTTGAAGAATATAATAGAATGCTCTTTATTGTGTACACCATAAATATTACAGATATTAATGTAGAAATTTCACAAGGGGTGACACAATGGGCCTAGTTCCGTCTTAACGCTAAAAGTGGAACTTTTAAAGACAATCTTTGGATGGATTAAGGGAGAAAGGAGAGACAATACTACGAATAGTCTGTGGTGTACACTCAACCAGTATAAGCTGACTTCTGATTGTACGAAAAACTTATACAATGCGAGGTCAGCTAAAACTGGAAATGTATAGCTTGATGTGTAGCCGTGTGTACCATTGATGAATGACATTAGGAACGTTTAGGAAACTCATCATAAGTCTGAGCTTGTAGCTCGGCTGCTTCCAAATGAGTGCTGCTTATTTCCTGCATAGTTAGTTGGTAAGGTCATCCCACCATATTTTGATCCCAAGTGTCGCGCTGGTTAAACTTTGGGCCTACGTTGAAGGTGATATATGTTTTTATCTTTTTGTTGGAAAGATAGGGTTTTCTAACAAAAAGATAAAAAAAATATCAATCTAGCGACCACCTTTATATGACAGATGTTACAATTTCATTAAAATGATGACACATCAATAACAAATATCAGAATCAAGAATGCAAAAATCTGCACGATTTAATTATCAACACTAAAGTCCAGTATAACTAGGACCGCAGAAGAAATAGAAACTAAATTCGAATGTCTCGATTTAGACAGAAAAAATATATGAACCTTCACAATCGGTGACATTTTGCATAATCAGTCAATAACGTTCCCACACACACAGGCCTCCTCTCTGTGAGAGGTTATGCCATCTACCAAGCGGGCCCGTGTGCGGGTTGGTGGATGTCACGTCTTCGAATTAATGGTTCTAGCGCATGCCTGTACTCACGATATTTTCTTTCACCGTTTTGAGAACAGTGATGATGGAATTAAATACAGAATGTAAAGTGCCAGCCTAGGTTGTAACTCACGACCTAAAACTCGAGAGTTGGGGCTGATAACTCCAGGCCAACCACTGCTAGTCTTACTACTTTGAGAGCTCAAGAAATAATTGATAGCATATAAATAAGGATTACTATTCATAAAGTACTGTATAACGTGAAACATATCTATCAAAGTGGGATATAAAAATAAATGCTCATCTGGGGCAAAGGGTCGTGTAAACAAATACCGACCGCGCTTCTTGCGCAAAGGATATTATTTTAGTTGGAAATTAATTGAAGCAATAATCTTAGAACTACACTGTGTGATACTGAAGGTCGAGTATTCGATGGATACGGTTCACATTGCACTAACTGAACAGACAGCTGTGCTGCTGGGGAGTTTGTTGCGCCACTTCTTCTTCCCAGCGATAGCACTAGGAAGTGGTGAAGGGCGGGCGTTTTGGGGGACTGTCTTATGTTATTTTGCATTCGAAAAGTGCTGATTCTCAGCCTAATTTGAATAAATTACTTTTGATTTTGATTGATTATTGATAGTGCTACGATCAAACTCATAGCATTAGCATTATTTGAACTATATAATCTTGAAAAGTCTGACAACCAGTCTCACCAAGGGGAATCGTATTACCCAGTAACGGGTTGTGGAGGTCAGATAGGCAGTGGCTTCATCTGACAAAGAGGTGTTTTTAAATGACCCGTGACCAGTTACAGCTAAAACAAAACAGGCTTATAATAATAAGTATATACCGCTTTCGTGCAACAACGCCTATTATAAACTAACTGCTGATTTCTGAAACTAAGTATTTAACCTCAAAAGACCCGGAACAAAGAAACGCCGCCGTGATAAGGCTTATTAAAACTCTTAGTCGAACATTCTTCAGTAAATAAATTAAGCGGAAAGGAATATTATTTCTAATAATTTTGGAAAAAAAATAACTTAATGGCACGCGATAGTTTGAATGAGTTTTGAAATAATACATTGTTTGTATTACTTAAGGGGCCCGTGGCTAAGTAATAACAGCTCCACGGGTCGATCGAACAGGTTAAGCTACGCTTGCCGCGATTGGTCCTTGAATGGGTGACCATCTCTACATACCGGGAGGCACGGAGGGGGCCTCGGAAAACACACTAAACCATTGGTCCCGGCTGGCATTCGTGGATCTTTGATAGTCGTTACGGGTAGTCAGAAAGAAGCCCGAAAATCTGACAACCAGTTTTACCAAGAGGTATTGTATTACCCAGTAACTGGGTTGTGGAGGTCAGATAGGCAGTCGCTCCATGTAAAATACTGGCTGCTACATCCGGTTAGACTGGAATCCGACCCCAACATAGTTGGGAAAAGGCTAGGCAAACATATGACATTGTTCTTGTTACTAAGGGCTTTAGTTCGCTTTGGTGCTTGCTACGGTCAGCTCATTGATGGTAACCATTTTCTCCCATGCACGTCTCATCCTTGTCTCGAAGAACATCGCTCCAGAAGGTCTACTATCTAAACACGAAATCAGTAGTTTCAAGTCTCTAATTCCGTCAGCGTTCCGTCCGTCTGAAAGTAGTTCGGTGCATCGGAATGAACCCTTCTTCCAATTAATTAAGTTTGTCGGACGGGCAAAAACACATCGGGAGTAAAGAAAACTGTCAAACCGTGTTCATTCTTAATTTCGACGCCGAAGTAAACTTATATCCGTAGGTGATACTAAGAAGGAAACTCCCGTAACTTCGGCCAAAACTACGGATTTAATGCTTAGGGAGTAGATCCCCTGAATTACCATCATATCCTTACATAACCGTAACATAACCATATTTAAAACTTCCCAAACCCGAATGCGTAGGATTACACGAGACTATCGCACCAACTTCGCAGTTAACAACCTTCTAATTAATTATCTATTGCGTCACACAGTTCAGAATCACCCCCATGGGCTATGGGGCAGGGAATGGGGGTGGAAGTTGTAAAGTCTTATTTACAACGTTACCAACGCGCGGGCCACTGTTCAAAAATTTTACGGTCTAATGCCTGAATGGGTGTAGGGCTAATGGAAGTGGCTTGAGTGTTCTTGAAGTGGGCTTGTGATCGAACTTGGTTAACAGACAATCTAATGTAAACTAGACTTGTTATTGGCTGACAGTCACACTTACTATTTTTATTGCGAAAATGGATTAAATCGCACGTATTTTGCAAAAAATACTGATTTGTACGCTGATAGGAGACCGTTTGATAGGAGATCAATTAAGGCGGGGCGAGGTACCTGCTTAGCTAGTTTTTTTAAATATACTGGTTACTATTAGCCTGCATCATCCCACTGCTATTCAAATACCTCTCCCCATGACTTCCAGCTCTTTCGATCTAGGGCTAAAGTGAACCACTGGTCGTTTATTTTTTCCAGCTCGTCCCGCCATCTTTTTAGGGGTCTCCCGCGACGCCTTCTAGCTGTGTCAGGACTCCACGTGGTGGTCATTTTGGCCCACAGCTCATTGGACATAAAACTAGCTAAGAAAGTACTGAAATTGACAAGTCTCATGCAGACGCCTTTGTTGGAATACATAATTTTACAAAAACTTGGACTTTATCGTCGACTTATCTGTCAAGTTAAGATTAATCAAGATTACACAAGCATCTACAGCGTGTAACAGAAAGGTGTGGTACAGTCCAACAAACTAAACCACTTTCTCCATGGGACCAACATCGAAATCGCGAAATTCTGGTACACCTGTATCATTCATCATCTGTTCAGCCGAAAGAGTTCCACTGCTGGGCATAACCCTCCCCCAAGCACCTCCACTGCGACCGGTTCTGTGCTTCCCGCATCCAGCGGCTTCCTGCGGCCTGTATACATATTAAAAATTAAAGTCACTTTTGAAATCTGTCTGTGTGACCGCGTTGTTCTTTTAAACTACGCAACGGATTTTGATGCGGTTTTCACCATCATTTCGAGAATTTATTCCGGAAGGTTTACGCGTATAAAACATTAATATTAAACTTACTTGACGAAGAAATCTCGATGTTTTGTCAAGTCGTATAAACCTTACGAAACAGGGGCGGGTCCAGTGTATAGAATATCCTTCTACTCGGATATTATTGCACCATCCAGTTTCAATTCTCACAGGCCTCTCACTTGCTTCCCGGTTTTATTTATTTCCCTCTCCGGGCTGTATTTGCACCGAATATTTGCGCAAGCACCTATTTGTGTTGGCGTAATGTTCTGGTTTCTTGTTTACCGAATAAGGCGCGGATAAGTCGTGCAAACGACATATTTCACTCCTGGATAACTATGGGACTGGAAGCCGGTTTTATTATTTATTATAATAAATAAAGAAGGATCGAAGGATGGAGGCGCGCGTGCGGTGCGTGCGGAATAGGGAAAGTATCTGCAGTATGGGGTTATGTTTGCTGGGTTCTGAGGTTTTGATTTTTGGCAAGAAAATAGGGACATACTTAGGGATGTATTTCTGTTTTTATTGCATCGGAGGCCCTATGATAATAAATTAATAAAATAAATAGACTAAAAAATTGATAATTATAATTTGAGTAGGTACCTTTGTACTCAAATTATAATTATGTCATATCTCTATGTATTTTACTGTGTGTACATAAATAATAATATAATAATAATGAATGATGATATGGTTAGCGAGGGGGTGACTACCGAGATGACGACTAATAGAGAAGCATGGAAGAAAAAGACATGTTGCGCCGACCCCAAATAAATAGGGATAAGGGCAGGAGAATGATGATGATGATGTACATAAATAATAAAATAAATAATTAGAATAAAATTACTATACCAAAATAGGTAAAATAATTAAAAATGAACCAAACTTGCCTACGTATACCTAATATGTTTTATTTCCTGGTGTCAACATTATGATAATTCTCTTTTAGTATCAAACCACACTTCCTGCTCTCCGCTACTGACACATCTAGGGCAAATTTTATCAAAAACGCTTCAGTAGGTTAGCAGTGAGAGCGAACAAAACATACACACTAACTTTTATCTTAAGTTTCAAAGTATCAACCTCCATTTTTTTCACTCAATTCTGAAAAAGAGATTAGAAAAGTTTAAAAATGTCAAAAGTTATAAAATGTTTTTTTTTTCATGAGCCCGGCTGTCTTTTGTCGATCTTTGAGAGTCGTTACAGGTCGTCGGAGGCCCGAAAATCTAAAACCAGTCTTATCAAGGGGTAGCGTATTACCCAACAACTGGGTTGTGGAGGTCAGATAGGCGCTCCATGTAAAATAATGGTATTCAACTGCAACCGGTTAGACTGGAAACTGACCCCAGGCTAGGCAGATTGTTAACATTTATTTCATATAAATTACAATTCTTATTCATTCATTTAATAAGACAACTAAAATGAACACTAGTTACTTACCAAATTAAAAGCCTAACTAATTGAGTATACAAAACAAAAGGATGACATTAAATATGTAGATTTTTTATTACGGTGGTGGCCATATTGCGCAAGTCCGCGCAACTGTGGCGCTACTAATATACGCTTCCTACTAATATTATCGAAAGTTTGTGAGGATGGATGGATGGATGGATGTTTGTTACCCTTTCACGCAAAACTACTGAACGGATTTTGATAAAACTTTACAGTAATATAGCTACATCAGAATATCACATAGAATTCTTTTTATCCCGACATTCCCACGGGATCGATACTTTTGCGGGTGAAACCGCGGGGCGCTGCTAGTAATACTTATTTCGTAAATTGTTTCTAAAAACTTCCAACAAGCAATCAATTAAATTCCTTTTAATAGAAACAGATAAAAACATCATTAACAACCAAAATAACTATTTATAACCTCGTAGTTCTGTTCCGAGTTAACAACAGTTAACAATATTACAATAAAATGTGTTAATGTAACTTAACACGCTATTTTAACTGACCGTAGCGTAGTTAATGTGTTTTCTATGTAAATAACTTTTATTGGTCCCTTTGAGGTTTGCTGTTCGAACTAATTGTGGTAACAAAAGAATTTTATAAATACATTAATTCTCTGGAGTATAAAATATGCTTGTTGTGATCTTGGAAAGAAATACGCTTGGGTGAAATATTTACCGAGTTACTTTTGTTGTAACTTAACAAAAGTTATGGAGGATAAATGAGTGTCAGTTACCTATTAGTACCCACTGGACACTGACTGGGTTCCTTCCTGTGTGGGAATGTGTGAAAGTACAGCCGTGGTAACAGTCTGTGAGCCTGTGTAGGGACTGATTTATTGAATTATCAGTAACAGCCGTGGTAACAGTCTTTGAGGCCTGTTATTTTAAGTAACAGACAAGTTATATTGGTAGGAACAATTGTTATTTGTTATTTTTAAATATCTGTTATTTTTATCTGTTACGATAAATATGCCTCACTCCTAGTATCCAAAGCTCTTGTCTTCGTCTTTTGATATATTAGCCGCAAGCGTGACTTCTGATGGGCGCAGGTGGCCTACTCTCTAAGTCCGTCAACGAAGATACGGGGCCATCCGAAAGTAGTTCGGTACTTTGTAATGAACCCTACTCCCGAACCATTAAGTTTTTCGGACGGACAAATACACATTGCAAGTAAGAACAGCTGTCAAATCGTGTTGTTGTTCATTCATAGTTCGGGCCCCGAAGTAATCTTATGTCAGAAGGTGATACGAAACAGGAATCGACCGTAACTTCGGCTGAAACTACGGTTTGTGCTTAGTGAGTTGACTCCCAGGACCCCTCCTAGGTTTAATCCTCAGGTTTTCCCATAAGGAACCTCCCAGTAGTAGCTCGCAGTATCGAGGTAGCTCGTTCTTTATTAAATGGAACTTGAAATAATAGCCGAATATCAGTCGTAGCGTTCCATCTCAGCCGAGGCTAGTCATCGACACAGTAGATACTGACTACAGTATTCTGTGTGGTAAAGAATGAGTGTACTCTTTCAACAAAACACACTCATTCACACACACACACACACCCCTTCTCACACTCACACACACACACACACTCATACACTCATTCTTTAAACAAAACGTCCCATTGGAATGGGACGGACAAAAAACGTAACTGCCGGAAGAATAACAGTTTATTCACACATGACAAAAACCTAATTACCAAACAGCAAACAGGAATCATTCAGCACGGCACATATTAACGATTGTTACTAAGACGTCATTAAGTCGCTAAGACTAGTCGCGTCATTAAAACGACTTCCCGTCAGTTATTGCTGACGCCGTCGTAAACTGGTACAGACTGTCGCAGATCGTAAACTTGAGTAAAGTCGTAAAGTGTGCACTTGCGTTTTCGTAGCCGGTTGCATTTAGTTCGGATTTGGGTGAGTATGTTAGTTTTTGTTAGGTTAGGATGTGACATTCCAGCGTGATGACGTCAGACCAGCACTAAATATATAAACACTAGCTTCTGTCTGCGTGAAATTTCTTGTTCCCCCAACTCACCGCATCGCATCGCATCGCCTGCCCGCGCTATCACTCCGTTTTCGCTTAGTGTTCTTTATTACTTTTTTTCTTTTTGCTCGGCTTCTAAGGGTTATAGCGTGTTGTTAAATAGCCGATAGCCTTCCCCAACAATTGTGCTATCAAATGCAAATAGATTTTTTCAAATCCGACTGGCAGTAAGCCGAAATTTTACGCGGAAGAAGTCGCGGGCAGAAAGAAGCTAATAGTCTGCTATGATTTGTAAAGGCCTTAAATTTCATATTTGTAAGAACACTGTAACAAGTTAGCTCTAAGTTTCCAGAACAGAATAAAATACTTATAATAAATCGGAGTCCACCTTACCGAAAGGTTCTAAAAGCCTTATCAAGTCGTTAATCAATAAAACTGCTGTCAAAATCTCATGTTAGCATCGTGATTGATTGGCAAAATCAAACATGGTAGCGTTGACTTAATATTTGAAAGCTGATTGAAGCCTCCTGTAAAGGTGAGTATACTATATCATCTTCTCTGACATTTCCATATAATGTAACGTTCTTACAAATGGTACCTACAATACAGGCAATGGTTTAGGTTCCAAAAGCATTTACGTGTCATGTGACGATTCTGCGAATGCTCGACGCTGCGTTCGACGAAGTGAGCCTTTACCTGTAACACTTCTTTCTACCTTGCGTTCATTGTGGCAATGTGCACAGGCACCACTCGTGCCTTTGCTTGATAAAATGTAACACCAATACGATTGTTGGTTTTTATAATCAGAGGGACAATTCTCGTAATTTTAAGAACGTTCACAGTCTGATCTCAGTCTCAATCTGTCAAAAATAGCGGCATTTTTAACAGATTTTTGACATTGATTGTCGCTGACATGAGATTGCGACTAGATTTTGAACGTTTTTAAATGCCGGAATTTGTCTTCTGGTTGTAACAAACCTTCGATCGTCGTGTTCGAAGTGCGTTTCGATAGAATTTAAAAACGGCGAATGCTCGATGTTCTGTTACAAGTAAATGCTTTAGTCTATACTCATCGAATGAAGTTAATCACTTTTTCGACACTTCTCCCTCGCACAAAATGAATAGGAAATTACTTCTATTTTCGACAGAGCGACATTAGTAACTAATCCAATACAATCCCTTTCTCGGGAAAGTTCGTCAAGTTCCGTGGGAAATAAACAGCTGATGTGTAGAACTTACTAGTCGCACTAATGCGAATATGAAATAAGGATAATGTCGTGCTGCGATTTATTTGAAGACTACCTATTAAAGTTGTCAAAAAGTAAAAGGCCCGTTTTGACATTGACAGTTCTAGTAGTTAATAAAGATCAAATTTGCAAAACACGTATTCGTTTGTATGAAACTGACAGGTGTCAAGAACGCATTCTCAAATGTCAAAACGGGCCTTTTATTTTTTGACAACTTTAATAGCAATATTCAAATAGTAGCGTACCAAGTACCCGTCACTGTGTTATAAACTTATCATTTTTGGAATGAAGATCTATAAATCACGTCATTATCTGCACTTGTAGCTGTTAGACCAAACAAATATAGTGCGAAGACTAAAATGGTAGAGTTAGTGACTACACTAACTCTAGCATTTTAGTGTTCTGCACGTTTTACACTAGTAAAACGTGCAGAAATAATAGTGCCAATGACACACATGATAACACATGAACAAAGTGCTTATATGTATCATCATACTCTAAGAAATTGGAACGGACTTGTGTAAAGTACAATCAACACTGTTCTAAGTTTTAAAATAATTATCACGTGAAAAATTAAGTTAGATTCAAATTGCTTATTAGTCTTATAAGCTAGATTATAATTAATTATTAAGAGCTTGTCGATTGATTCTGTAAAAATCTCACCGTGAAAAGTTAGATGAAGTGAGCTTAGAGTGAGCTGTCAATAGTGTCAATCCCTAGCATTAGTTGGAATGACAGCTTACTCCACGCTCACTTCACCTAAGTTTTCACGTTGAGATGGATACAGAATCGTACTGCTGGTTCTTTTTATTAAATTAAGGATTTTAAAAAATCTACACATTTTATGAATGAGAGCAAGACCGACAAAAGAGTAACATTTTGACCGTCACAAATCTTTTGTTTTTCATTTAGTTACCTACTCTTAAAGGTGGTTTATATCATTGTATCTGTTATTTATTTAGTACAGTTCAAAGAACTGCGTTCCAACCGGGTGTCCCACGACACCTCTAGACTTTTTAAAATGATTTTTCTGTTCCTGCAGACAAATTGTAAAAACCGTTTCATGGGGCACAGTTAAATTATAAGACTGACTTAGATATGTGCAGTAATTTCAAATGGTACCTACCAGGGATGTTATGGAGCTCCGTAACCGTAACCGAAACTATCGGATATCCGAAATAAATATATATCCGTAACCGTAACCGTTTCACAAGTTTCGGATAGTTTCGTATAAGGGCGGAGTCTAAAAAACGACATGTTTCGACAGGTTTTTGTAACATCTCTAAATAATTACTTACCTATATGACTGATTATAATACCAAATGATAATCTAGACTAGATAAAACGTATAAATAAAACCAAATTATTACATTTGTGTTTATATTTTACTTCAATCTAATATCCGTAACTGAAACTATCCGAAACTAACGGATAATCCGAAATAATTACATATCCGTAACCACATCCGAAACCGATATAATTTTATTCCTATATCCATATCCGTATCCAGATCCGAAATATCATATCCATAACATCTCTAGTACCTAGTTAAAAATACAATTTATAATGGCATATGACAAGGTGATAGGAAATCGGACAGAGCTCTAACTAAACGGGTGCAGACATAATTATGGTACAAGTGTTGGCAGACCAACAGTCAAATGGATGGATGACTAATAAAAAACAGCGGGTAAATGAAACTCACACATAGGTTACCAGGAAAGCATGACACAAAAGGAAGGAGCGTAAGTAACACTGTACAAGAAGTGCCAGTAGACCAACCGCCAAATGAATGGATGGCTTAAAGAGAACAGCTGGTAAGCAATACATGGGACTCCACACATAGGTACCAGGAAAGCATGACACAAAAGGAACGAGGCCTAAGAAGTCAAGGGGTCTTTGTAGACCAACCGCCAAATGATTGAATGACTAAAAGAGAACCGCTGGTAAGCACTAGATGAGACTCACACATACATATGTGGGTACCAGGGACGCATGACACAAAAGGAGTGTGCGTGCGAGTATGTGTCCTTTTGTGAGTTCTAAGCAGTCAATGATGACGACATGAAGCAAGATGCAACTCATATAGTAAGCCATGCTTTAACTCCCATAAAACACCTTTCAAACATGAATGAAAATAACAACAAACAAAAGACTAAAGTATCATCAATAATGTTGCCATATTTACGATGCTCATAAATACATACACGTGAGCCTCTGTGAAGCAGTTCTGCTGTCCTGTAAGCTGTGTACTAAAACTTTATATGTCCTATCTGATCGGACTGTAAAGTTTCTATTGATTTGTAATGTATGTTACTATGTGTTAAATTGGTATTGTATGACAGCTAATGGTATTGATTATATATATATTATTATTATATATTCCTCTCTTCGAGTGGCAGTTGACCGTCATCTACCACGCGGGCCCAGTGCGGGTTGGTAAATTTCACATGTCTTAGAATTTTTGGTTCTAGGACATGCCGGTTTCAAATGGCCCATGTGCTCGTATTTACGGATAGGAATACTGTTCTGTGTGGTTCAACTAATGAAGAAACTATCGCTGGTCTATTTTTGGTGCAGCACAACCATTTCTGCCGCAATATCGCTATCTTCTGAAAGGTATGAGGGCCCGTGAATTCTTTTTTCTATCTGGAATTTCCCAATAGAAGACCGGAGTCTGGATTGCTCGGTTGGTGGCAATAGACTCGTCCACTGTTACATATGACTTAAACATAACTGGCGAAATGTGGATGGATTACAGCCGCGATGTTATGTTTTTCATACTGCAGATGTAATTATCAATCTTGTAGCCTATTACCCACTCTATTCCATAAAAAAATTCTGTCACCCCAAAAACGGATTTGGCTAAATCCGCTTTTAGCAGTTTCTAATTCCGTCCTAACTAGATTTTTACTACCGTCCATCCGAAATCAGGACATCTAACATACGTTCCTCAAAATAAGAGAAACCAATACAGTTTTCCTCTCACCCCCCACTAAGAGGGGGGGGGGGAAGAGGGGGCGACTTTACGAGTGTCATAAAAGTGGATAATATACTTAGTCTGAGGGCAGAATCGTGATCGAAATACGCCAGTATCGGCTATTTATTTTGTATGAGCGCAAATGAAAAGGCCTGAATTAAGGTTGGCTTGTGGGAATTAGAATTGGGGCTGCAATTAATCCGATGCGTTTCAGACCTTTGAGGTAAAGTTAAGTAACCCATGTTACCCATGTCATCTATCCTCCTTTTGTTTTCTGCCTTATCGCTATTTATTCATACAATGCCTGTTCGCATTGCCACTTCAGTTTGCTCACTCTGCAAGCTATGTCGGTGACTCTTTTCCAGATAACTTCGTTTCTTGTCTTATAATTACAAAACAATGAACGCATATAATTAGCACCTGCTAATTATTCCACGCAGTATGTAGACGTCAAACAAGGATAATGAATTATAGTCAGTGATTAACCGACATTGTATAACAATACAATTATGTAATACAATTATAAATCTTTACATCACATAACGGGTCACACCAGCTTTAGAAAACAATGAGATTCCGATATACAGTAAGATTTATCTACGGTATCTATAATCCGAGTTAAGTTTTTTTTTATTTTATTACCGTGTCAGCGGCTGTCATTGCAACAACTGAATGGTACCTAAATATCTTCATCATCACGGACAGCCTTGTTCCAGTCACTGCTGTGTTTAGGCCATGCTTCCCTATAGTGCCATGCTTCTATGATCTGTGCGAGTCTCATCCTTGTCTTCCCCATGATCTTATCTAGAAAACAAAAAAAAAAAATCTCCTGCTGAACTCGAAATCTTAAAAGAGACTTTTGGCGCCTTTTTTTTTTTGTTTTGACGATGGGAAATCATCAAATGACTCCTCCCGCTCTGGGTGGAGCAGGAAGGAGTGTCAGACTCTTACTGACTAAAACCCACCCGTGTTCCTTCCTTAGCCCTTTATGTTCTAGGGCAGCGGTAAGACTTTTGGCGCCTGACAATGGCAAATGAGAATCTGTATTCGTGACCGGTTCATAGGCTCGCCCCTCTGTTACATAGGATTTAAACATAACTGGTGAAATGTGGATATACTATGCATAAGTACACCTCTGCCTAATCTTTCGGGAATAACCGGCGTGATGTTATGTTTTATATTGCAAAAAATTATAGCATTGTCAGGTTGCTTCAGTTAGTAAAACTTACGCCAGAAAAATATTTTACTTTCCTTCTGGACCAGTCGGGTGAAAATACGAATTTCGTTTATACCCTAGTTCCTTTGTTAGTAGGTTCAAAAAGGGGACTAACTCTACATCACCTCGTAACACCAAACACATAAAAAAACACTAAAGAACGAAACGTATAATAAGCTCACACACCACTATTTCAAACTATTGAAACGTTCAACCCGTCGACTGCCGAAGTCACAAAAGGACCCGCCCACACAATCGTGGGGGTCAAAAAGACCCGAAGCTCCCCGAAGTAAGATTGCCCAATTCATTCCATGAATGGGAAAATCAGGACTACCATATCCTTTATTTATTTACCGAGGCTACGGAATTAAATTATCTATGTATGTACACGTAGGTCCCAGTTGCGCTTGCGGTACATTAGGAATAAATAAGTAGATGGAGAAGGTATTGCTGTGACACGATGGAAATATACGCCATGATATTAAATGGCTTTTCGGTTTAAATACTTTTTATTTTTTATTTTCTATTTTGAACTGTACATCTAGGTCGCCTCACGATGTTTTTCCTTCAACGATGTCAGTGAGCAGTGGTGGCCGGTGCTGCAACTTACGAGTTGAACCTACGAAGGTTCGAACCCATACTGGTGCTTTACTTTGTGTAAATAATTTCATCACCACTGATGAAACTGTGAGGAAACTGGCATGTCCTAGAACCAAAACTTCGAAGACATGTGACATCAACCCTTTTCCCATTAATAAAATAGAAAAATGGTCACAACTTTTGTTTATGTATATTTAAATTAACATTATTTGACTCTGTCTACTACCTGAACTCATAATTATTTATTTACCTATCTGTGTAAACTTGTAATTCCCAGGACCCCACGCTCAGCACTCCATCTATGCACCTGTGTCTGCGCGCACACTTGTGCACAATATCTCCCGCGTCGTGGACGAAATACGGTCTGGAGGACTTTGTTTTTTTTTTTTTATTTGGACTTGTAATTAATTGTATTCAAGTTCTTAACAAATGCACTATTGTTTTAAAAAATAAAATAATATTTGCCATTTAAAAATGTCATAGCGTCATAAACTAGATATAATTGCTCCATGCGATTCTAGGTAAAAGCTCTGTTTTGTGTTGTCGTTTCTGACACCTATACTTGATGATCGTTTTCAAGTAAGCCCCCACCAGCGTTTCCTGGTATTAATAAAATTTTAACTTTACTCTAATGTTGCCATCGTAACTCGTGTTCCATCTCAAGTATATTAGATTACCCCTGAGTTACGTCGTAATTAGTTTACGCCAACGTTTTTATTGTACGCGTAATTTTCTTTTGTTCCCCTAATTGTCCTTTTCGTTGATATTTTATCTTTTAATGGATGAGATTTTTATGAAATATTTATGAGTGTTATGCATTTTCTTTGATTTTAAATTGATTATTGTAATGTATGATGATTGTGGGAGCTTTTATTGAAAAAGAAAATTGGATTGGAATAAAATGGAATAAATTATTTGACTCTAACTTTAGATGGCATTACGCAGCTAATAATAAAAACTGTTGGTCACTCCCAAACCAATCATTTAATAATAAGTAATATGTAGGTATAAAATAAGTATGTAGTTAGATATGATATGATCTAAACTTGTGAAAGAGGGCAAAATATTGTTGAATAATTGACCTGTTTTTTAATATACGACCTTGCGTTCTTTATTTTTAGAGCCCATTTCCCTAAATACCGACTTTAATTCCAAAACTATTACTACCAGCTTTTAAACAGGCATTAAAAAGCCCGATATTCCAAAACCAACCTTCTATACAATCACCTAATAATTCAGCCAAAATTCCATACAAAACATAAACCAAAAATTTTTTTTTTTCTCAAAACTAGTTTTTCTAACATAATATTCCCAAGACAAAGCCGAACGATGATTCAATATCCCAATTCAAACCCTAGAACGTGCCGTTAAGCAAAACCAGCTGAATAACAAAGTTAAAAAGTTGATTTACCCGCCGTGGAGGCACTCTGATTTGATTATTGATATAAATTGATATTGAAAGTAGAAGGGTGCTGGTGGAAGGCGTGGGACGTGGTATAAGGGGAAGCGGTAGCGGTCTATTCTTGTATATTGCGGTGAATTCTTGGATGGGTAAGAATTTTATACATATTGACTGTGGAATGAATAAATTGCTGAACAGCTACTTTTGTTGCCATTGAACTCATATGCCAATATAAATGATGATTAGAATCTGTTTATGAGATTAATCAAGTCAGTCTATCGCAGACCACTGGACTTAACCCTCTCCCAAGCTGTGCCACAACACCCTGTCCTCGGCCTTCCGCATCCAATCTGTCTCAGCCACCTTTTTAGGATCGTCGGTCTATCTGGGGGCCGTCGCATATTACGTTTGCCGATACGCGGTCTCCACTCCAGAAGGCCAATTCTCATAATTGAAAACGTTCAAAATCTAGTGTTATCTCGGCGACAAACAAATGTCAAAAACTAGTAAAAATGTAGGGAAATTTGAGATATTTTTCAAAGATTGAGACTGAGATCAGACTGTTAACGTTCTTAAAATAACGAGAATTGCCTCTCAGGACTCGTTTGCTCCACCGGCCATCGGTCCTTCGACAAACATGGTCAGTCCACTGCCACTTCAGCTTGCTTACTCTGCAAACTATGTCGGTAACTCCGGTTCTTTATGTTGTGATATGATAGTAAAAGTATAATGTTTTCGAAGTAAAGACAAAGTTTTCTTTATAAGGTCAATATCATATTCATTCGCATCATGTCAAAATCACCCACCCATCACCTAATCTGATGCCAGTTCCTTCTAACAAATGCTGTAGATCTGTTTATTTTAGTAAGTGAAACGATACCCCAATAAAGTGTTTTAATTTACTGTAGTTAATTAGTCACCTGGAAGCTAAATAGAAGAAAGATATAGCTCCGACACTGTAAACCCTGTTATCGATATTTCCTTTTCAATAAAGCTAAAATAAAATAAAATGCCCTTGTTTTATAGAACTCCAAGAAAACTCTCAAGAATAGAAAAGTAATCATGCTGGAAAAATTAGTTACAAAAAAAAAACTGTTTCATAAGAAGAAAAAAAAAGAGCATTCTACAAAAGAATTTCGAAGAACAAAGCTTTCAAGTTAGCTTCCGGTCTATTCTGTAAAAATCTCACCGTGAAAACTTAGGTGAAATGACCTTGAAGTGAGCAATCATTCCATCTGTTACTAGTAATTGCCACTGTCGCCTTTCACTCATCCTCTCAACAGGAACAAACAATCTAACCATACTCTTTCCAATTGTTGACACTACATCTTCTTTTAAATCACACCGTTGCCTTATAAAATCATGCCCCAGTCTACATTATTGATAGTGTGTAAAAAATCTACTCCGAACTTGGGCTCAACCCTAAAAAGCACAGCTTTATTAAACACGATAGGGCACGTCATAATCTATCGTACAACCTGTCTGCGATGGGTATTTTCGTCGAAAGCGCGTCGATATTGTCTTGTTACTTATGTTCGGCTTTTCTTTTATTCGTGTCGACAGTAAACTGATTGTGATGCTACGAAAAGTAGCGGATAACTCCCTTTTGGCATGATTAATGCTACGAGTAGCATAGTGAATTGTTGGAGTTTTCGCTTTAAAGGCGAATATTTTTACTGAAGTGGATGAATATTGGTGAAATTGCTAGACATTTTGCTGGATATAAAATTGCTTTAAGCATGTTTTGGGTTTAAAGTACAGAGTTGCACTTTACGAGTAGACAGCGTTTCGTTTGGTATACAAAGTGGGTTTAAAGTTTATTAAAATGCATAATACAGGTCGTAGTAAAGCATGCAAAGCATTAGTCTGTGGCTTTAAGGCTTTAGAATTTCCTTTATATGTATAACCTTGCGTTGCAGAGAAGTGGCGGCCCAGTAGTAACGGCGGCGACTTACGAGTTCCTTGGTCTTGGTTCGAACCCAGTTAGGCGTTTTACTGTGTGAAAATTATTTAATCACCACTGCTCTCAAAACGGTGAACGAAAACATCGTGAGGAAACAGTCATGTCCTAGAACCAAAAATTCGAAGACATGTGACATCTACCAACCCGCACTGGGCCCGCGTGGTGGATTACAGCCCACTCCTTCTCACCGAGAGGAGGCCTGTGTCCAAGCAGTGAGAACATTATAGACTGATTATGTTATCTTGCGTACCCGGAGTAGGAGCATTCGCTTTACTAAATAAACGTATATATGTAGGTAGTTACTTATTAATACAGGTGGAAAAATCATAAGTTACAGGTGGGCTGAACTCCTAATCTTACCAGATTCAATACCAAAATCACATTAGCACGAATCACAAAGAAAACAACGAAAAAGCAATTTACGAAGCAAAAATATGACAAGAATAAAAATAAGAGTAATCAGATCATCATTAATTCCTATTTTTGCGGGCGAATAACGTATTTTATATGAGAATGGACAATAAATGGGAAATTAGCGTGGCTTGTTAAAATATATGGGGCGAGTGTGCTGACAGCGGCATCTATCTGGTTAATGAGTGGTCGGAATGACCCCCGTCGCGTTTGGGGGGTTGGGTGGCTGACGGGAAAAATGTGCTTGTTTTTTTTTTCTTTGGTGTTGCGTTGGATCGTAAATGTTTTTCTACGAATTTGTGGTCGCGGTATGAAACGATGGAAAGTTTTATTTGTCGACTGTGTTTTGTTTCCTGTTTGTTAGGGCGGTTAGAAAAGGTGACTTCGGGCTGAGTTTTCCAACACCATATAATTTTATCGGAGGAATAATTTTGAATTTTTGACAGTTCTTCCATACAAAAACTGTCAGACGTCAATTTTATTCCACGAATAAAAATTACCGGTTGATTGAGAAATTAGCCCTTAAAGGCTGTATATAAGGAATAAGCAGTTGTGTTCTTCTTTTTACTTTTAAAATAATCAACCCCCCCCCCCCCCCCTTAATTGCGTAAACACTGTATCAATTACTATCTAAATAATTTTGAAAGATATTGCTAATCCATTACTTCATAAGTTCGGAAAATTCGTCTGTTCAACAACGTAAATAACACAATGAATGCTGTTCAAACTGTCAAAATGAAGGCCATTCCTACTGTTAGTATGTTACGCAATAGGGTACATGCCTGGGTAATAAATGATGATTATATTTAGTCCGTCAGTTAGATTATCGAAAAATAATGGACACGTATTTTTTCTTTTGTCAATCAAACAAAAAATGACAAAGATCGTGACGTCACGCCTTGCTAATAAGTGTAGCAAGGCGTGACGTCACGCGGAACTTTAACGGGCGATATCTTCATATTTTATTAAATAATTGACAAAAGAAAAAATACGAGTCCAATATTTTTTGATAATGTAACAGACGGACTAATTAGATTTTTTTAGGCATCTACCCTATTACCCTGCTGACATTAGAATTGCCAGTTTTCTTGCTAAATGTGGTGCTACTGGCAATATTTATTTATGAAGATAGATAAATAATGTCTATTATTGGTTGAGATGGATGTGTGAAGTGACGAGAATGGATAAAGAAATGAGTATTTAAGAGGAAGTTTGAAAGTGGCGCCAGTGACAGAAAAATTGAAAGGAAATCGTTTGCGACGTTTGCTGGGGAGTTTGTTCCGCCACTTCTTCTTCCCAGCGATAGCACTAGGAAGTGGCGAAGGGCGGGCGTTTTTGGGGGACTGTCTTTTGTAATTTTGACGTTCGAAAAGTGCTGATTCTCAGCCTAATTTGAATAAATGACTTTTGATTTTGATTTTGGCTTCGTATGAGCATGTGATGAGAAGGGACGAAACGCATGTGACTAAAAGAGTGATGAATATACATGTTGATGGATGGAGAGGGAGAGGAAGGCCGAAGAAAAGATGGATGGATTGTGTGAAGAATGATTTGAAAGAGAAGGGAGTGAATGATAGCGTGACGGTTGACAGAGGAGAATGGAAGAGGAAAACGTGTTGCGCCGACCACAAGTAACATGGGATAAAGGCAGGAAGATTGATGTAATATGAAAATAGAATCGTATGCAATGCCATAAATTTATTATTGTTATTAGCCTGTGATGTTCCACTACAGAGCAAAGGCTTCCCTACTGTATTTCCACTTTTCTGTGTTCAAAGCTGCTTAGGACGAGTTCTTGTTGAAGGAGTCCAGCTCATCCCACCGTCTCTGAACATGCCGAGTGACCCACTGGGTCGTAAGTTTGCCCATTGGTCGTCTGACATGCAGCAGATGTGTCCAGCCCAATTTCATTTTAGCGTGGCAGTTTTCTAAGTCCATCCAATTCTTGGATGCCATAAATATAAAACAAAAATATGCTCGATAATATCTTAAGCGCACTAAATCGTTTTCAATACCAGGAAACGCAAACAATCATAACTTATTGGCATAACAATGAGATTAAGCAATAATATCTTGAAGGTAAACTTAACCCTGTTGAAATGGATCCTTCGTGTCAGGATCAAATAGACCGCAGCCAGCAGTGCAGGGTTATTAATAGAGGGTTGGGATATCGGTGAGTTCCTATTGGTTTATTGTTTAATATTCTATTGTTGATGTCGAATGGGTATTGTAGTGTTATAAATGTTATGCAATTTTAGTGAATAAATCAGAAAGCCAATTCTCGTCATTTGAAACGTTCAAAATCTATAGGCCAACCGCTTAGCTGAGACTATGCCTGAGGTAGCAGCGCGGTGCGGGAGGGGTGATAGTTGTCACAAGTTGACGAATCACTGGGCTCTTGCATCACGTCATCATACCTTATATTCGCAGTCTCGAAAACTTATCAATAATGTAGGGAAATTAGAGGTATTTTTTGACAGATTGAGACTGAGATCAGACTGTGAAAGTTATATAAGTACATCTCCGCCTAATCCTATGGGGATTACAAGCGTGATGTTACGTGGATCTGACCCTAATGCCAATTTACCGGAAGAAATAGTATTAATGATTATTTGATAGAACTTGAGAGGTTATAGGCATGTGCTATGAAGATAATAGCTAGTTAATAAACCATGCCAACAATGCAAGGCCTGCGACAGATATTCTAGGAATGTGCTAGGTCATGTACGTAAGTACTCATGAATATGTACTGTATGAAGTCGTTTTGGAATTGGCTATTTAAACGTTAGCAATATACTCGTAGTCTTGATGGCGGGATGAGCTGGACTCCTTAAAGGCCCACAATCGCAGTAGACCAGGAAAAGTGGAAAGAGGGAAAGGACAGGCTTTTGCCCTGCAGTGGGTATTACATTTATTATTTTATAATAAATAATATAGTATAATAAATAATAATAATAAATATTCTTGAAGAAAATTTTAATTCTCTGCATTTTTTTAATCAACTTTCAAAACAAACGATATCAAAGCCAGCGACTTCCGAAACTAAACATAGTTTTTACTTCGTAATGGCATTTTTTTAATTGATTCCTTTTTTTTGTTAAATATTTGTGACGCATTAATCATCGCTTTTCCCCGTAAATCTGAATGAAGAATTTGATAAAATTTTCAAGTTATGGAACAACAAACTGAATGTCATACTTAACAAAGTTCAAAATCCATTGCAAACAAAAACATATAGGTCAACAAAAAGGTCCTACTTTTTGTTACAAATGGACGCTCAAAAATCAACTTAGAATACATTTCAGTAAATCAGATAACAGCAGTGCGATGCTGTAACCATCTCACCGTGAAAACTTAAGTGAAGTGAGCGTGGAATGAGCTGTCATTCCAAATAATTCTAGGGATTGACACTATTGACAGCTCACTCTAAGCTCGCTTCACCTAACTTTTCACGGTGAGATTTTTACAGAATTGATCGGCTGATTAAAGTGGAGATGGAATTATGAACACTGCTACAGTTCATAATTACACCTTGACATCTCATATCTTTCTTCAGCTAATCTTTATACCTACAATCTGTATTTTCTCACAAGATTATACGGACTAACAAAAGCTGAAGAGCAATTTGCCAAAAGAATAAACTCCCAATTTGGCAGAACAAATCGACTCAGGCTTGCAAGATTGATAGCTGGCCATAATGTTAGACGGCCATCTTAGGAATGATAGATATACTGATTTACGTGTTATCTTGTAAATATGTTGCTGAAAATGAAGATACAATTCCAAGTTCAGAGGTTACGGCCGCAAGCACCATTCTTGCGAACAACCGTGACTCGGATATTGTGTAACATACTATGGAAATTGTAAAAATTTTGACAATTAAACCATATTCATTGCGTTATTTACGTTGACGAACCGACGCATTGTTCAAACATATGAAGCAATTGATTCTGTACAAAATGAAGAGTAATATGATTGTGAGTAACGCAATTTGCGTGCTGGGGCTATATAGAGTGGCAGGGATATTAACGCGAAAACTGTAACCATGAATTCAGAACATGATTCGAGACTGAAAAAATAACCCCCCTTACCTACCGTAAAAATGCACATGGTTCTAAGCCCTAGCTCATGTTCATGAATGGGCGCCGTCAGTAGGTACTGGTCATCTCTTAGCTGCCACAGCTTATTTTAATTTAATTTGATACTTGATTTTTTTATTTTCAGAATGGACGCTTTTCACGTTCTGCATCGTTTTCACATGCATAATTTCAACATGAACGATGTAACCAATATTTTGTTACCATATTGTTTTGATATAACAGTGTCCGTAGAGTTTTTCCCCGTTCTTCTCCATAAATATCTACTACACTTTGAAATGGGCAACTAACTTCATCTTCTTGACTGACCGACCCCTAGACGATTAAAAAATGCCTATAATTGATTTAGTTGAAATAAATGCGTTTGCTCCATATTTTCTTATTTATTTTCTATAAACAATCACTTTATTTCAATTGACATCGCCCATTTTTCGTTCCAAATCGTCCCCCTTTTTACAGTGAGAATTTCATCAGCCGCCCAATTTGAAACAAACGAGTCATGTGCCATAAGATAGATTGTATCGCAGTACTGATCTCTTTTCACGCGAGATAGATAATAGATATATTACACCAATCTGTTGTACCACACACTGGGTGATGTATTGGATGCGTATTTAAAGAGGGCTCAAGGTAGGATTTTTGTTTAAAAAAATCTATTTATATATTAGAATCAGCGCTGCCATAGAATGTGGCAATGCTGAAAGCCTTTTGGGCATTTTTCCTGTTGACATCTGTTTTTAATACCCTATGATTCTTTCTCCTCCTTTTTTTACATACTTGTACATATTATTATTTTAAGACTGTTAGCTTTTATGTAAACTTATGCAATACAACATGAAATGTAACACAAATGAGCCGTCCAAACTTATACAATCCAACATTAAATGTAACACAAATGAGCCGTCCAAATGTATGCAATGCAATATGAAATGTAACTAACACAAATGAGCCGTCCAAACTTATGCAAAACAACATGAAGTATAACACAATAACTATGCGAAATTGTTTCAACGTGTGTAACATTTCATGTTACGTTTAAACAAATAGCCAATAGATACAATAGTACATTCTAAGTACCTAGTAACAATAACGCAAAACCATTTTCCATCATTCCATAAAATCTTGTTACCCAACAATCACACACGATAACCAGTTCTCACGAAGTCGTTTGCGATAAAATCCGCTAAAGCGCTGTATGCTTACATAGAGCAATAACAGTTAACTGAAAAAAAACGCTTCATTCGTCTGCTTTAAACTCACAGCGAATGAAAATTCAGTACATTAGCGCTGAGGGTGTGGGATTTAGGGTGACCACGAGCGAACGCTAAATATAAATATTACATAAAAATTTTTAGTAACTTTATTTTATTGCTAGTACTGGCTGTGTTAGCATTTTTATACTTTTAAATCAACATTGGAATTACCCACTTCCAATGTTGATTTAAAAATATAAAAATGATAGTAAGCTTAATCAGCCTATAATATTCCCACTGTTGGGACACAGGCCTCCTCTAGGTGAGAGGGAGTAAAAAATTTGTTGAGTCATTTTAATCTGATTGTTGTAATAATCAATGTTTATGAGGAACTTTGGCTCTTGAGATACAAGTATCCTTTTACTTAGTTCAGGAGCCTGCTGTTCAACTTGCTTCTACCCACTGCTTGTACAATCATGTTTATTGTATGTCTAATCTTGTGTGTTTTTTCTTTGTACAATAAACTTATTATTATCTCATTTATTTCATTTAAATACTTACAAAGTACTTTTTTGAATATTTTTATAAACAAAAAGATAAAAAAATAAATAAAAATATAAAAAATAGTATCCCACCGGTATCGGTAACAGGGTCCAAGCTACCGGTGGTCAGGGCTCTAGAGAGAGGAACCTTCTGACAATGCGAGCCGTGTCCAGAAGTACCGCTTTCTGAATCAAGCCCTTGATCCAGCTGCCCAACGAGAGCCTCCTCAGGTGTTGGTCGAGGCTTTTGGCTATTAAGCCATTGGCTGTCACGACTATCGGCACAATGATCGCTGAGTCCATATCCCATCAACCTCGACATGTGGGAACTGTTATTATTATTATTATTGTTTCACATAAACTTAGTGCGCTTTGTTAAAAGAATGATTTTATGGAATACGGCATTCCTTCTAAGAATGATAGCTCAAAACGTGTCTATGGCATACTATACAATATTTATTTTTTTATTAACAAAGGTTTACCAACAGCTTTTGTATACGATTTAAAGAGAAAATCATATAAAGTTTATTTCCATATTAAATTGAGACACACAAATTGTAATTTAATAAAGTTTTATTGCATTATATTTTGTGTTTTTTATACAACTGCGCTGAATTACTATTCATATTAATTTAGCACAGTTGTATTAACTCTGCCAATAAAATATTAACTCATAAAATTTATTTTTCATAGTATTCACTTTCGCAATCCAGGCTAAACACGATTTCTTCATGTTTTTATAATTTTGTTTACTAAAACTTATGCATGCTGTTCAATTACTATTCAGACTGCTGTTTGTAAAATCTACATATTCTACAAGTGCAAATGCATAGAAACATTTTCGTTTAAAAAGTTATTCGATTGTCACTTTTTGGCAATTTCTGTAGTAATTGCAAAAATGCCAGAAGGCCAATTCTCATATTTTAAAACGTTCAAAATCTAGTCGCAGTCTCATCGCGGCGACAAACAAATGTCAAAATGTAGGTAATTTAGAATAGAATAGAATACTCTAGAGGTGAGGTGGTGTCCTTTAGAGGTGTTTTAGACAGATTGAGACCGAGATCTGACTGTGAACGTTCTTAAAATTACGAGAATTGCTCCTCAGATTTAAGTGCATAAATTCATTTCATTTAAACTTATTGATAATAAATATGTACCTGGCAACAGTCTATTTCCAAAACTGCACCCTAATTGCGTAACACACGATCAATCGGAATCTGAATCCTTTTGAAGCAAATTGCTAATCCATTGCTTCATAAGTTCTAAAAATTTGTCTGCTCAACACGTAATTTTTGAACTGTCGAAATGAAACCGATTCCGATTGATCGTGTGTTACACAATTAGGGTGCTGTACTTAGGTACCTAAAACTCAAACTATTTATTTCAATTAAACCATTTACAGGCACATTTGTAATGACGAAAAGTCGGTCAGTTAGTCAGAAAGTTGAAGCTAGTTGCCTATTATATTATATTCCAAAACTTAAATCTCTATGGAGAAGAACAGACCAGAAACAATACCGAATTTCTCTTTCCCCTAGAAAAGGAACCCATGACTAGCCTTGCTCTGCATCTTACCCCACTATCGAAGCTGCATTTACAAAAATATATAAAAATAATCTGCTGAAAAAACTACCCCAAATATATCTCACCCATAACCGCAGCATGTTCACCCTACCGAGTCTATCTCACAGAATTGGGCGCTTCAAATGTGACGTCATGATTAAAATCGGGCCCTACACCGTCGTTTGTGGGTGTACAGGGATAATGCCCATTTGGACTTGTATATTGACTTGTTAAACGGATTGGGGATGGCGATACGTGGTGGTGGTGTGTGGAGATTAGAGTTGTCCCTGATTTTGGTCGGAAAAACGGAGTTTACATAGGTTAGTAAGAGCTAGCATTCTCCTTCTTCTTCTTAGCGAGTCAAGAATTCAGCTACGTATTTGGCGTCATCACTAGCGTCCATCAGTGCCTGTAACATGCAGCTGACAGGACACGCAGGGCATGATATTAAGCGTCCCATCGTTTGTGGAACAGCATTATATTAATACCTAGCATTAAAAACCAACATCATTCGTTCAAAGTAAGCTGAGAATATGCACTTCTTGGACGTTAAAATGACACAAAACAAAACGCCCGCCCTCCAGGGTAGGCAGTCAGGGTTCCAAATTTACACTTTATAGTTGTTTTTTTTTTTGACACTACACTGCACTGACTGCATTGCACTCTCTGACAAGTACGGAACTTCTTAAAATGTTGGCGGAGGTGAAAATATTAGCATTAGTAATACAGGCTTGTTGGAATTCTCACTACTACTAATTACTACTAATTTACTACTACTACTATTAATTATCAATCAACTCAGCCTATTGCAGTTCACTGCTAAACACAGGCCTCATAATGCATATTGATAACCATTTCTTTATCTTTTGTTGCAGGTAAACATCTCTTCTAAGCAAAATGGACTGGATAAATATTAAGTATTAATGAAATGGATCGGATAAGTATTAAGTAAGACAAATGCATTTTAACAAAGATTATACAAGGTGTCTCCTCTACTTTTATTTATTTTTTAAGCTGCATGTTTTATACCTTAACCAGGCGTTATCTACTTATCTGTGCCCCTGGCACCGGCAACTGAAGGAACACGGGTGGGTTTTAGTCAGTAAAAGTCTGACATCCCGCATCAAACACCTCCTCCTGCGCCGCCCAGAGCGGAAGAAGTTGTTTGATGATTTCCCAACCAAAAAAAAAAGACAATGTGACAAATACAAGGGAAATCTGACAAATGTCAGTGGAAATCAAATCAAACCAATATGACATCGGGCCGGTCACTCTGGATGTCTGAATGTCTATAAACATCAGTAACATGTCCAATGCACGTCTTGCTAACTGCATTGGCCATCAGATACTGTGGCAAGCCGCAATGGATCTGGTTCAATTCGGTTATGTGGGAGAAATTGGGTCATACAAACATTTTATAGTTATTGTGATGTGATAAGTTTCGAGCCAGAGCAGTGGTGGTCCAGTGGTGACGTCCCTGACTTACGAGAAGTAAGTTGTCGGTTCATACCCACGTAGGCGCTTTTCTTTGTGTAAATAATTTCAGCACCGCTCCTCTCAAAATGGTGAATAAAAACAACATGAGGAAACCGGCATGTATTAGAACCAAAAATTCGAAGACATGTAACATCTACCTCCAACCCGCACTGGGCCCGCTTGGAGGATTACAGTTAGTGCAAATGTCATCTCAGACAATTTAATTTATGACAATAATGGATACTTTAGAGTTATACCAATCGGCAGGCTTTTTCTACCTTTTCCAAAACATTTATTCGAATTGTCCCTAAAATATGAACTTAACATTGCATCGCCATACTATGAGGTAATGCTGCCAGCCTTTTGAGCAGTTTTCCTGTTGACAGCTATGCGGACGAATTTTCTGATTCCCTATGTTTATTTTTTCTCTTTTCTTATGCACATGTACAAATTATTATTATCATCTTAGTGCTGATGGTTCCATCGCCAGATAGCTTTCATTCGAGGAATTAAATTGACGTTTGACCGTTTTTGTGTGAAATAACTGTGTAAAATTTCAAAATTATTCTTCGAATAAAGTTATCAGATGATTGATCAGATGATGATTTTTATTCGTGGAATAAAATTGACGTCTGACAGATTTTGTATCGAAGAACTGCCAAAAATTCAAAATTATTCCTCGGATAAAATTATCTGGCGTTGGAAAAATCAGCCCTATATCCTATATTACAGCCTATGGTAGCCTATATTATATAAATAATATAGTCATATAATAATGAATGTAAATGAAATAATAATAGACTTAACAATATTTATAAACCAATCCCTACATCGTCATGAACTACCCATCATGACCCAGATACGAACGGTAACTACAACTCGTGTCCACGTCCATCCTGTATTCCTTATATAAACTTAACAATGTTCAAAAAACCTACCCGGGTATACGGACGGTAACTAGTTTCCATGTCCTTCCTGCTTAGTTGCAGTTTCCGGTACCATTAAAAGTTTCCACGTAAGACAGGCAGACGAGTCTTTGTCTTCTCCGTTTGTTTGTGAAGGAATCGACTGGCTGGGACAGTGATATTTATGTTGTAAAGTAAAACATTATTGGAGGTTTACATAGTCATGTCTTGGAACAAAAGGAAATTTGTTTTAAAAGAGACATTGTTTTTTTTTTAAGTTTCTCTCATTTGTAATATTTTCATCATCATCATTCACCATTTCAGCCGAAAGACATCTACTGGTGGATATAGGCCTTCCGATATAAACGCGAACGTAACGCCCGCGGTTACGTTCGCGTTTATATAATTTTAAATAAGCGAGTAACTGTATAATTATTTCCAAAAATAATTTAAATTCCAATAATAATTGCAACAGTGCCTCTGAAGCCCTGAAGTGTAGTTAATTTAATGAAACACTCGTAAAACACTCTCCATTACCGATCCTATCGCAACTACGATTTATTATCTCCTCCAATATTTAACTACCACACTTTGTTTAAGCAATAACTGTTAGTAATTTACTGAAGTTGATTTTACTAAACTAATAACAATTAGTCGTAAAGGAGTACAATTGATTTCAGTTATGATAAAAAAACAGTTCCACTCTCCTTGAACATTGTCATTATATTTTATTTGCTCCTGTTTCATGATTTTTATTATTATATTTATATAGATTAGTTTATACTTTATCATCATCATCTGCCTAGCCTTTTCCCAACTATGTTGGGGTCGGCTTCCAGTCTAACCGGATGCAGCGGTAGTTTATACTTTATGTATGTATTTATTGTTTTATGTAAATGGTACACCACAAGCTGCGTACAGTATTTTCTTTCCTCCCCATTTTTAATCCATCTAAAGGTCGTTTAAAAGATCGATCTTAGCGTTTAGACCGCCTATTGTGTCACCCTTGGTAAAATTTCCCTCGTATATCTGTAATTTATATGGTGTACATAATAAAGAGTATATTCTATTCAATTAAATTATTATTATTGAAAAATCCTAATTCTTTATTGTGTCCATCACAATCTATAGATAGTTTAAGTAGTTCCTAAGGAAGCTGTCATCGCACCTGACACTATTGACAGCTCACTTCAAGCTCACTTCACCTACCGTCTGCACGTTGAGATTTTTACAGAATAGGTCGTCTGATCATTGGTCCATAGCGAGATAGCTCACGCTACTCTTGCCTATTCGTGGACTCCACTCAAGGACTCAATCAACTCCACTGCTAAACATAGGCCTCTCCTAGACTGCACCACAACATCCTGTCCTCCGCCTTCGGCATCCAGTTGGTCTCAGCCACCTTTTTGAGGTCGTCGTACATCTAGCTAGGAGGTCTCCCACACTATGCTTGCCCGTGTCGTTACTCCAGAACTCGTCTGCTCCGCCGGCCATAGGTCCTTCGACAAACATGGCCAGCCCATTGTCACTTAAACTTACTTACTCTGCCATCTATGTCGGTAACTCTGATTGTTTTCCGGATAATTGAATTTCTGATTTTATCCTTTATTGACTCTCAGCATCTGAATTGTTTACAATTATTATTACTGAACTGAATTTCACCTACAACCTAATAATAAATTACTTTACTGCATAAAATATTACACCGTCCATTTATTTACGATTGCATCAATATATTTAATCGCAGCATCAAATTGGTCCAGAATTATCTTATTATTAATGCAAATTGCTAACCGGGGCCTAATGAGATTAATAGTTTTAGCAGCCATTTTAATTGATAGTTTATACTGAATTTGATATATCGAGAGTTTGCAGGGGGATTATTATTGTTATTGTGTAAAACGATGTGTGTAATTTTCCGGTGCATTTTGCTTTTGTGGCTGTAATTAATGTTTTTAGCTAATAATAGCGCATATTTTCATCCCTTGTGCGGAATTCTGTTAAAGGGTGTGTAAGGCAGCGGTGTCGTCTTGTCTGCAAATAATCAACAGAGATAGTGATCTCTGTTGATTATTTGCAGACAAGACCATCCATCCATCCGTGAATCCCTCAACCAACCATGGAAATTTATGCAATTACAACCTTTTTCATAATTTTCGTAGTGGCCATTCAACCTAGCTACCAGTGAGTACAGCCCGATTGAAACTTTATGTCGGCTCGGAACATGAGGCGAGTCGCTTCGCAGTAACAAATTCACGTGTCAGCGGGGGTGAGGGGTGAGGTACTGCGCAGCGAGTAGCGCACTTCAGAGCCGCCGTAAAGTTTTAATCGGACTGCAGTATGCTTTAGCAGTATCTAAAGAAGTAGTTAGGTGTTTTTGGACATATACTATAATTATTTTTGTAGGTATATGAGAATATTAGAAAATAGGGTTATTATCTCTAGTCCCTAGTAGACAATAAACGTCTAATACAAAGGCCCTAACGCAATTCAAATCCCAAAGTAACAAAGTCCGTTATCAATTTAACCATAACTACCCTGAAACAACAGTCGACGCTAAAGCCTTATCAATTATTTCTGTTTCCACTATCTCTATTTGCATTTACGTAATTTCAGCTCTGATCCAAACTAAATTGATATTGTAATACGGCCGAATTTCGGAGTCCCGCAACAAACACGTTTCGGAACACAATACGTACATTTCAATTTTGCTGTGTTATACTATTAATCCTTCAGGGTGAAAGGGTCGCTTTGTGAGTTCCAGAGATAAATTATTAATTAATAATATGTATGTAAATTATTTATTGTTAACTACAATGGTATTATGTGTAATTAATATTTGGAAATTATGCGCTGATTCATTGGAATATTGTCATGGGTATCGTAAAATTCATAGTTAGTGTCATATACAAGGTGGCATACATCGACGCGCATACGTTAACCAGCACATGATTTTCTCGTAGTTATCAAAAAATAAAACAGCTGTGTCATAGAAAAGTGCAATATCTACGCGGTCAAAATGTGAACATTTTTTTTTGATAACCAACAAAATATTAAAACATCCCCGGAGTTTTAATTTTTCGTCGGTTATGATTAGAATTGTTCTTCCTCTCAGAATCGTTCAGAATCATGTATTGAATCCATGGTAACAGTTTGCTCGTCGATGTCACTCTGTATAGTAGTTTTAGAGTTAAGAGCACGATGAGTGTCTAAAAGTCTAGGTCGAAACGTGGTTTAGACTAGAAAGCTTTAGGGTCCCGTTTAAATAATGCATGAGCACCCTTAGTTTCCGAAAGCCAGACGAGCACCTAAATCTCATTAGCTGTTGTGATTGTGATCTGATAGCCGAACTAACAATTATTCAATCAAATCAGTTGACACGAAATGAAGCACCGGATAGTTAAAATACAGAACTGATGGAGATAACATTCAAATCATCAATCTACATGATTTTCACGTGATCTGACCAAGATTATGTATGGACTTTAAAAGAGACTGACATCTGAATTTGTTCACACCTTTCTTCTCAGATCAGTCAGATAGGAACGCCGACCTCATCTTGTTTTTAAAATATGAGTGAGAGAAATAATCATTTGTCATAAATACCCAGGCGGTCGGCCCGTTTGGCAGCCGTGCTATATAAAATGATAAGTGCCTCCAAGTGGCCAGTAGGTCCTACACTGAGCAGACATCATTTAAGCCTAGCATTTTCCCAACTATGTTAGAGTCGGCTCTGAGTCTAATCGGGTGCAGATGAATACCAGTATTTTCATGGAGAGACCTGTTTAACCTCCACAACCTACTCCCTCCCCCAAAACTACTCCCGCACTGAGCAGTCTGACCCAGAAAGTTGCTGACTGTTTTTCTAACTGAAGCTCTGTGCCTTTTAGATCACCCACGACTTCTTTTGCCGGGATAATGACTAGATCAATCATTTTTGTACATAATCAAGCTATAATGTTCCCAGTGCTCCCAGCAGTGGGAACATTATAGGCTGATTACCCGCCCCGTGTCCCACACAGGCCTCCTCTTGCTGAGAAGGAGTGCCTCGTAATCCACCACGCAAACCCAGTGCGGGTTGATAGATGTCACATATCTACGAATTTTTGGTTCTAGAACGTGCCGGTTTCCTCACGATGTTTTCCTTCACCGTTTTGAGAGCAGTGGTGAGGAAATAATTTACACAAAGTAAAACACATGTCTCGGTTCGAACCTACTCGTAAGACCTACAACTCGTAAGTTTCCATTTCCACTTCGCCACCAACCATCAACCATTTATGTACTGCTAGTATATCTAACATGTGAAGTGCTGTTTGATCTAGTCAATTATAAATTAATACAGAATCAATTAACACTTCAAGATGACCAATTAGGTAATCTATTGTTAATGCAGTGATGACAATGAACCCTCATTAACAATAGATTATTCCGCGAATCCGTTAAGTACTGGATATAATATTCAATTGTTTATGCATATGTAATATTATGTGTAGAGATACTGATGGATTAGATTGTTAGGTATTTACAAGGCAGATGTGAGGGGAAACGCCGGGAGTGGAAGCCCCAGGAAGACATACAGGGTGACATGCATCAACGCGCATACTGTAACCATGTATTCAGCACATGATAGACCTAGACCCCTAGCGGAGAAAAATTTTACGTCAGTTATTTTAAAAATAAACCTGCCGTTCCATAGAAAAGTGACCTATGAGGTCAAAATGTATGGGAGAGCAATTTATTTTCAACTTAGGTTGATCCAGAATCTTAAACTAAATCCATGGTTAACAGGCTGGCGTCCATATCCCTGCCACTCTGTATAGTTTAGTAGAAGATCACAGCATCCTCTTGTCTGCTAATAACAACATAGATGCTGCGATTACCCAATCCTTCTGTGGACCTTGGCGATTATTTTCAATGTCATATTAACCCCATTTTCTTTCCAATCCCAATAAATTCAATTTACTTAGGTAGGTAAATAACAGAACTTGGCTATATAACCCTCAAACTGAACGCTTTTATGGACGAACATAAAAGTATTCATAAAAAATGCATTAGAACCAGATTAGGTATTATTAAAGCGCAGTTTTATCGTGAATATTAACTGGATTGGTTGGTCCGTCGGTAGAATAACGTACATAAGTCATAAATTATATTTTCACCAATAACTTGGTAGTGGTGGCCCAGTGGTAACGGCTTCGACTTATAAGTTTTAGGTCGTAGGTTCGACCCAGACAGGCGCTTTAATTTGTGTAAATTATTTCATCACCACTGTTTCCAAAACGGTGAAGGAAAACTTCGTGAGGAATCCGGCATGTCCTAGCACCAAAAATTCGAAGACGTGTGACCCGCACTGGGCCCGCGTGATAGACTATTAGCCCACTCCCTCTCGAAGAGACGAGGCCTGTGTCCCAGCAGTGGGAACAATATAGGCTGATTTTTTGTTTTGTTTGACTGTTTTGCTGTTTTTCGTTGTTTCATTATTTCGAGGCCGCGTAGTTCGGTGTGAAGTTTGTCGTTGTAACGTGCACTCGTTGTTCCGTGATTCATTATGTTTTCGTTGTAACGATATTTGTAACGAAACTTTCGGCACTGCATTATTCGGCGTTGCATATTTCGAAGTCACGTAGCGGACTCTTAAAAATCATCATCATCTGCCTGACCTTTTCCCGATTAGGTTGGATTCGGCTTCCAGTCTAACAGGATGTAGCTGAATAATAGTATTTTACATGGAGCGACTGCCTATCTGACCTCCACAACCCAGTTTCTGGGTAACAAGATACCATTTGATAAGACTGGTTGTCAGACTTTCGGGCTTCTGACGACCCGTAACGACTGTCAAAGATCCATGAATGACAGCCGGGACCAACGTCTTAACGTGGTTTCTGAGGCATGAACCCCTCCATTCCTCTTGGTATGGACAGTTGGTCACCCATCCACGGGTCAACCGTGGCAAGCATTGCTTTACCAGATCGGTGCGACTGTTATTACTTAGCCACGCACGAGCCCAAAGATAACTTATATTTTAAACTAGATACAATAAATGTGTAAGTTTGTATGTTTGGATGTTTGTTACTGGATCACGCAAAGACGGCTGAATAGATCGTTGAAATTTGACAGATAGATAGCCTGGGACTTGGAGGCATAGACTATTTTTCATCCTGGATCGCAGGCGAAGTTGCGGGCGATCGGGCAATATAGTAAAAATACACAACATATTTTGGTAATCGGACAATAGTGATTCGTAATGTGTAGTACGTACTGTTATACGGGCCCCCGAAAACCAGGTTTTAAAAAAACACTTTTAGTTACATGAAAGAAATCGTTTTAATTAGGGGTTTGACCTTGACACACACTTGGCTAGACTAATTTGGAACTGGCAGACACAACGATATGTATGGATACAGAGATGGTACCGGTTCAGCGATTGAAATCAGACTGAAGCGCCACGGGAGCGGGACGCAGTGCTGGCTTTAAAATGATGACAATGTAATTTAGAGAAATCTATGTAATCAATAATTATTGTTAATTAAGGGTTTTCCCTAGCATTGGGAAACCGTAACAGTACGTAGTAACGTGATTAAATATTACATTGCCCGAATAAATAACAGATTATTGTCATATTTTCATTTAATAAACCCTTAACAATATATATACCAATTACATTTTCATTATTAATAACGTACGACTTTGAGCTTTATGTGCCGGTAATAAAGCCCATAAAATTATGGCGTAATATTTTTATACGCGTTCCGTGTGGCTCGACTTAATATATTTGCTGTTGTGAAAATTAAATGCCGAGCAATTTTGGCTGTTATATTCATAGCGACAACGTTTGTTTTTCCCGCGTAAATATTATGGAATATAAATATGTCGGAAAATAGGGAAAAAAGATGACATAACTTCAATTTCAATTTGTCGTGAAACAAATGAAATGAAATACTGAGAATTTTAAACCTATTTGCCTGGAAACGTTCCTTGTTTATTGTTCAGTTTGATGTTTATTTTACTACCAACATGCAGCTCATACAGCCCTGTGTAAGTTTACAAACAAAAAAAAAATATTATGAGTCTTATAAATAAAAAAAAAAACATAAAAACCAGAAATCTTTGTTTTCGCTCCCTATTTTTAATTTTTAAACATCACAGCATAATCAGCCTATAATGTTCCCACTGCTGGGACACAGGCCTCCTTTCTGTAAGAGGGAGTGAGCTGTAATCCACCACGCGGGCCCAGTGCGGGTTGGTAGATGTCACATGTCTTCGAATTTTTGATTCTAGGACATACCGGTTTCCTTACAATGTTTTCCTTTACCGTTTTGAGAGCAATGGTAATGAAATAATTTATAAAAAGTAAAGCGCCTGTATGGATTCCAACCTGCGTCCTATAACTCGTAAGTCGCAGCCGTTACCAATAGGCCACCACTGTGTCGATATTCTCTCTCGACTCGGTATCTAATAATTAAATAAAAAGCAAATAAAACAGCAGTGTGCCGAAATTGCGACACTAACAAGCTACCCCGGTATTACGGGTAGGTAACTGACATAACCGGAGTTAGGTAACCAGGCTAGATTACCGGCAATGACCGCTTACGTAACCTTTGATAAGGTACGAAAATACATACAGTTCTCTAGGACGGAGGATTCCACGGTAATAAATTATTTTACAGGGCCGGTTTTTTCATCTGTAGTTAACTCAACCAATTGTTAAAAATAGTAACTAATGGTTAAATTTTTGCAAAATATGTTTTTTGTTCAATTGTTAGTTTATCTAATGGTCACTAATGGTTATTTTTTAAATATAATAGTTAAATTATTTGACCATTAGCAATGATATTATATCATTAGATAAACTAAAAAAATATCAGCAATTGATCAGTATATCTTATCTATCAAAGATACGAGTAATTTCGAACCCCAACAGGCACTGTACTTTGTCATCCACTGCTCTCAAAGCGATGAAGGAAAACATCATGAAGAAACAACATGTCCTACAACCAAAAATTCAAAGACATATTGTGACATCTACCAACCACACTGCACCCGCGTGTTGGATTACAGGCCACTCTCTCTCACAGAGAAGAGTCCTGTGTCCTAGCAGTGGGAACATATATAAGCCGACTTATATCAAAGATGCAAGCCCATATATTTGTTGGCGTACCATAAAACCCATACGTACATTCCCTAGGTACGATAAGCTTTACATAAGCTGGTTACACAATAAACGCCCACCTCTGTCCGTTACCACGGAATTGCTGTGTATATGTAAATGAGTCGGACACGCCTTTTCAGCTTAGATGAAGGATTATATCGGAAGGAATCTACCTATAAACGTCTACGGACTACCCCATGGCTAAGGCTGTAACATATAACAACGTCAAGCTTAAATTCCGAAAGGAGGTAAGCAGACGTACAAACGGTGATGCACCCACATTTCATCAGTTGCAAGACTGATCTGCACCCTATTAATCACAATCTGAATCATGTTGAAGGATATTGCAAAGCCATTGCTTCATATGTTCGAAAAATTTGTCTGCTCTACAACGTGAATAACGCAATGAATGTTGTTGAACTGCCAAAATTAAAGCTATTGCTACTGTTAGCGTGTTACGGAATTACCCCGTAGGTTGGCATTAACACAAAAAAAAACGGGTTGCACTCCGGGAGTGCCGGCAGAAGTGAAAACTTGAATATTAACGTTGTGCATTTTTGATATTTTGGAATACGGTCTACCCTCCCTCCGTCTTACGAATTTTCGATAAGGTCACGTGTCCTGACGCGAGGTTCGTGTTACGAATTTTCGATCAGGTCACGTGTCCTGACGCGATTTTAAAAACTTTTAGCAATCACACAAAACTCTCCCTCCATCTTACGAATTTTCGATCAGGTCACGTGTCCTGATGCGAGTCTAACATTTTTTATTCATCACAAAAAAAGTGCACAACGCCGCTAAAGAAGTTTTCACTTCAAAAAATTAAAAAGGTTCATTCAAAGAAATATTTATCTTATTACCTCTGCCTTGGTTTTTGGTTTATTTGCTATTGGTTTTAGGCGCTATTGGTGACATCTAACGTCAGTGTAAACATAGCTTGCTTATGTCAATCCGATATATTTTTGACTCATCATCGTTATCGCTAGGCCCTGAACACATTCCCATTACAAGCATCTTGACGCAGCGGCGTAAGGTAAGACGCTCCATAAGGCTGATGACTTGTATAGGTGACTTCATCCTAAAATAACATAACATAACAAAACGCCTGTATTTCTTGACGGTAGACAAGGATATATCACAGATACTGATCGGGCTGTGGGTCGGGCTGCAACTGAAAACTTTCTTGCGGAAAAATTCAATCACTTACGATTTATTTATTCTTCAGAAAACTTACAGTCCAATATCTAGGAAAACAATGTATAATTAGCGCTTAAGTTCGTGGGTTCCAACTTCCAACCCACGGCCTTAAGAGCTACCCAGGCAAGCGCTTTACTTTGTGTAAATACATAATTTCATCACCACTGCTCTCAAAACGGTGAAGGAACACAAATCGTGAGGAAACCAACATGACCTAGAACTAAAAATTCGAAGACATAATTATGACCGACCGGGACTGGATAAGCGTGGTAGATTATAGCCCACTCTCTCTTAAAGAGAGGAGGCCGGTTTCCCAGCAGTGGGAACATTAAAGGCTGGTTATGATGACGGTGATAGCGCTTACAGTTGCCAGTTACAAGCTTTCACAAATTGAAAAATCATTGGACCTAGGTTATAATCACCAGTCTTTGCTATCAAATTGGTGATAAATAAGCAAACAGGGGTCTTAAAAGAGTGCCTTTTTCACATTTCTCGACACACAACAGGGTTGAAAAGACGATCTACTCTTAGATTCGGCACACTTCTGAAAATAAAAGTTTGTTTAATTAAATTTAACATACTGTGTTCCGTTGTTGTTCGATACAACTGATTGCTGTGTGTTTAAGGAAATCAGGCTGGTCCCGCCTTTTCTTGCTCTATACACATTTATGTATCTGCGTAGGACCATGCCAAAGGGAAAGTTATAATGTAACTGCGTTTGTGAGAAACAAATTATTAAATAGTTATGAAAAAGCTCATTTTGAACGTGTATTTTATTCGAAACAGTATTCACAGAAGTTACACAGAAAACAGGGCACAGTTTTAGATGTTAGCAAAAATATATTTAGTCAAAGCAAGCGGTCCCCTTTAAAGTTTATTTTCATATACTTTTTATTTCGTATTTTTCATGGATATTTTTTGCCCAGCCTATCTTTGTTTTATATTTTTAACCAATCCACATAACTCATCATATTCCACGAAAGACGCCACAACCATCGAACACACCCACACATCATTTTCCTAGAATTCGCCACCCCAACAAAAGTACCGAGATCCGGCCCACCTGAAACAATTAGTGTCCAAATACCGCTTCATTGCCAAAGTGAAGCAAACTTTTAATTAAGACGCTCCACGGTACTGCTGACCTGACAAAAGTAGCCTATCGAACTTGGTCGGCTAATTAAGACCTTACTTAGTCAACTTTCATGCACATCGGACACAGTTTGCACTTGTATCCCCGTGTGTAACAAATTGGTGTTAGTTCCAGGTCAAGTGGAGGGAGGTTGCATGTTCTTCGTGTGGTGGGGTATTTAGAAGCTTTTGTTAGTAGATAGGGTGTTGCGTGTTGGTTGCGAAATTAATAGATCTTATATTTTTTTCGGCTCGATGCATAATGCTGTCTTTACTGTTAATTATTATCGTAGGTAAAATAATGATTTATTTGTAAGATGCTGAGGCACAAAATCATGAATTTCCGCAAAACGATTGTCATCTGTTTAGTTTGGCATGTGTCCCAGCAAAGAATAAGTTATCCTCACCGCACCTATGGCAATTATTATGAAATCTACAGATGTTTGTTTGATACAGACGCCAGCAGGTCAAGCTACCCGAAACTGTAAAATTTTCCCAATCAACCTTGAACCTGAATACTTTAGCGATAAAGTTGAAAATCTATTAAAGAATTTTGACACATTGTAGTAGCTTGATGTGCTGGCGCCTGTACATTACAACGTTTATTAAAAAAAAAATTGGGTGTCCTTTTTCTAGCTACACGAAACCAGGAAAAATACCTTATTTTTTTCCCTCTGAACCACATCGCAAAGCCACTTATAAATTGATATTCAAGATATCAACTTAACTGACAAGAAATATTACTACCCATAATTCGCTACGCAAACCAATCAAAGCGAAATAAACAGAACAAGATTACTTACACTAAAATCCAATTACACACGCATACACCCACATACCCCACTACTTACACACATACACACCAATATCTGTTATTAGTGCACACAACCTCAAAAACATGTGTTGTGTGTGTATGCACACGAACTTACGCTTCTCAGTGTTGGTTAACAGCATATCTGTGTAACTAAAGGCTTATGGGTGATCAGTGATCCTTGTAATCCCTTTCAGGGCTGCCACACACTGAAAGCCGATTTGTAAACTCGATTCTACCAAATTATCATTATTTACTCGAGTTGGTTGTGCGGAAAATCCTGTAAGGTGGACATTTTATGAGTATTGTTTTGTTTTTGTGATCTTGGAAACATACTGAACACATACACATTGAGTTAGATGATCATCATCATCATCATTTCAGCCGAACGACGTCCACTGATGGACATAGGCCTTCCCCAAGCACCACCACTTCGACCGGTTCTGTGCTTCTCACATCTAGTGGATTCCTGCGGTCTTCACAAGGTCATCGGTACACCCTGTGGAAGGCCTTCCAACGCTACGTTTTCCATCCCACCATGGTCCACCTTCCATCCTGTTCATACCCTGTCACCTGTGCACTTAATGATGTTATGACTACGTCAGTGAGCGGAGTTTATGCAGCTGAATTTTGGGTCAAAGATGTTTGAACGTTTTGCCATCGATACGCTAAGAAGAAGAAGGACAGGATTATGATAATTGAAGTCATCATCTGCCTTGCCTTTTCCCAACCATGCTGGGGTCGCCTTCCAGTCTAACCGGATTCAGCTGAATACCAATATTTTACATCGAGCGACTGCCTATCTGACCTCCAAAATCCAGTTACTGGGTAATATGATACCCTTTGGTAAGACTGATTGTCAAACTTTCTGGCTTCTGACGACCCGTAACGACTGTCAAAGATCCACGAATGACAGCCGGCACCTCGGCTTAACGTGCTTAGGCGTGCTTAGGCGTAGGTGTCTTGGTATATGAAGATGGTTACCCATCCACGGAACCAACCGCGGCAAGCATAGCTTGACCTAATCGATCGACCCGTGCGGCCACAAGCCATATTCAGAAGTATTTAATTCGTAATTGAAGCCACATTTTTAATCAGTGTTTGACAAAACCATAAAAGCCATTAACGTTTCATATTCAACAACCAACATGAATTTGAACAACATGTAAATCATACAAAAGGATTTACTCAAAATTCATTTGCAAATAATATTCGTACAGAGATAATGGATCCATTTAGTGGTGTTTCAGTGTCAACAAAACAAAAAAAATATATTTCGAACAATAATAATGTATGCAAGGAAAAATATTGTTGTAAAAATAATTCTGTTTCGTTTTAAAAGGGGGATTAATCGTAGTGCTTTTTAAAACATTTTTTTTTTGTATCGGCCAGAGAGGCGATTCTCGTGATTTTAAGAACGTTCACAGTCTGACATCAGTCTCACTCTGTCAAAAATACCTCTAATTTCACTACATTTTTGACAAGTTTTTGATATTGATTGTCGCTGAGATGAGATTGCGATTAGATTTTGAACGTTGTTTAATCACGGGAAATTGGCCTTCATATGTACGGACTCTGTTTGTTACAAATTCTGTTTGCAATTTGAGCTTGAGCCAGAACTTAGAGGTCTTGCTATAATCACCTGCGGGGTAATTGCATAACAGCCTAACATTATCAATGGCTTTCATTTTGACAGTTCAACGACATTCATTGCATTATTTACGTTGTTGCGCAGACAAATTTTTCGAACATATGAAGCAATGGATTAGCAATATCTTTCAAAATGATTCAGATTGAGATTGAAAATATGTTACGCAATTAGGGTGCAGGTTTGGCTGACGGATTCGTGATCGAATATTTAAGGATGGATCAAAGAAAGCATTTTATAAAACACACATTTAATTTCACTGATAATCTTTAAAAGTCCCCTAGGAAAATTGTTAAGAAAATTGACTACCAACTAAAAAATTTCCCTATATTCAAATCACAACTGCCATTCTTTGATAGCTTTACGATATTGCTATATAACACAGCAAATGAACTTAGAGTGTCAATGGGCTTAACAATCATTTCTCTGATTATACTAATACTAAACTGTAGGAAACTGGGCACAGATCCAGAATTCCAGACTCCCGGGTTCCTTATTAACGTTCAAACTACGAGAATCAACACCTATTTCTTCCACCTCACACAGTTAATTTGACAGTATATCGCCAGCTTTATCACCGGTCAGCGAAACACGACGCAGACACTTCGTGTGCGTTGCTTAATTTTTAGTGTAATTATAATTTTGTATGTATTTATAGTATATTTAAGTTATATTAATATTGTATTGTATGTGTTTATATGGGCCTTGATGCCTGAAATAAATGGATAAATAAAATAAATATCCCCCTATTTTCACTAGAACACTAACTAGAAGGCTGGCTACACACGATCCTGCACTCGCGTGGAGCTTCAAGCTCTAATTACGTAAGCAAATAGGACTGGGAACTGTGTCGCAGGAAAACTTTCATTATTAATGTACAATGGGCCGACTACCGGATTTGCTTGCTGTTGCTGGCAGTCTCGGGAATCAGGGGTTCTGGGAAATTACTAGAAAATGAAGCTGAACAGCTTATGAAGCTTAAGATTAAGGCCGATGGTAGTTCATAAATAGTACATTACGATACGTGTGACTTAAGTGGGCGCTAAACGCCGTGCATTAATACTACTTAAATCACACGTATCGTATACTATTTTATAACACGTGTGACCTAAACGCGCACGTAAGTCACGCTTTTCTGTGTAAAAATGGAATACTTAAGTCACAGACAAGCGTGACTTAAGTGCGGGTTTAAGTCACACAGCGCTATAAATAATAATAGTATTATTTATTAACGCTGTTTCCTGAAATATTTTATTCAAATAACAGTAGGCTGCATAAAACATAAGCGCAACACAATATTATTACAGAAAATATGCGTGATTTTTGGTGATTAATCCCTCAGGATATCATAACAGGCGAACAATTTTTAAAACAGAAATACGTAATGTTTTTTTCATTTTGTTTTCGCATGTTACAATAAAATACACAGTAGGTAATAGTGATTTCTTACATCGGTCTTTATACTTTCTATTTGTTTTTTATTAGTTGCTATCTGATGTATGTATCTGGTGTATTGTGTGTCTTTTAGTCTGTGGTAAATAAATGTTTTTTCTTTCTTTCTATTAAAGTTAGTAGGTAGGTTACAACTAAACAAACATTAAATAAGATATCCTACATTATTATCTGCCTAGCCTTCTCCCAACTATATTGGGGTCAGCTACCAGTCTAACCGGTTGCAGTTGAATACAACTATTTTACATGGAATGACTGCCTATCTGACGTCCACAAGTTACTGAGTGATACGACACCCTTTGGTAAGACTGGTTGTCAGACTTTCAGACTTCTGACGACCCGTAACGACTGTTAAAGATCTAAGAATGACAGCCGGGACCAACTGCTTAACGTGCTTTCCGAGGCACGGGGGTTCTCAATATGTAATGGATGGTTATGTAAAGATGGTCACCCATCCACGGATCGACCGCGGCAAGCGTAGCTCAACTGATTGATCGACCCTCGTAGCTGTTATTACTTAGCCACAAGCCCCTCAAACACAATATCCAACATTGCAATCAAAAATATTTTCCACCCACATTAACACAGTACAAGCAAATAACATTAAAACAGCGCAAAACTTGCATTAATAGTCTGCAATACTAACCCGACTTCACTTGCGAACTAAGACATCTAATAAAACGACTAAGTAAGAGATGTAAAATTTAGTTTTAGTGCTAATTTTAGTGTTATGCCTTAGGGAATCATGAGTTTTAGTTCCAAATGTTATTGCTGTCAGTGATTTAAACTGAAGTGCTTAGTTGAGAGATTTGTGCATGAATGGAATATTTTTGGACATAAATGTATATGCTCAATAAGTTTTAAGTTTAAATCGATATTGCCTTCGTAAGAAATGGAAATTTAAGTTGCCTGCGTACATTAAAATACGAGTCTTCAAGGGTGTTTTAATATTGATCCGGCACCCCGTGGGCAGCCAGCCCGCAACCTCCTCTCAGATTTGTTTAGATATAGTTACATACTTTTACGGCATCACTTATTTCTGCAGTTCAGTTCAAGCGTGAATTCTTATATTTTACCACTTTACTTTGAGCATGCATAAAACCTATCACAAAACAGTCTGCTCTATAAATGATCGTAAGTAATTAAGCATTGTTTAACGATGCCTAAAATCATATTGACAGCCAACTGACTGACTCCCAAGTTACAGGTATAAACCTAGTTTCGGAGCCAGGGGGTTTCGGACCTATGTTTGAAATACTACTTCTGTATGTTGTAAATGAAATGTCTGTAAATATGTTGTCACATAAAGAAATTATTTATTCATTTATATTTCCAAACTTAACGTGCACGACGTACTAGATAAATAATACTCAGTTCCTATCTGCCCGTTTACTTTCTCATATCAAATTCCATACCTATTTTCAACAAAAGACCAAAGTGCGAGACACGTCCAATAACAAAACGGTAACAACTATACGAGTACTTAGCAACTACCTGAGACATCGCAAACGATGTTATCGGTTCCCTCTCGCTCCGCGCACTAATTGTTCAAGTTACAAATAATTAGGAAGTTCCTCAATGCACCGGGCTTGAACATTGCCTGCGACATAGACATTTGTTGTAAAGTTTACGTAGCGACACATGTGAGGTCGAAGTTTATTAAATGCCACAGGCCGAGTTCCGTTTGTTTCGGTGGCATATTATTTCGCGTATTTTATAGTATGATATTGGCGCCGATTCCCTTGTTCACAAACTAAACTAAATTTAAGTTCAGTGCATCTTTTTCTTTCTGTTTCATTATGAAAAGGACAGAAGACAATATAAGTTTAGTTCTGAGGTGGCCCAGTGGTAACAGAATTACGAGTTGAACGTCATGGGTGCGAATCCAGGCAGGTGTAAATAATTTCATCACCAATGCTCTCAAAACGGTGAAGGAAAACATCGCGAGGAAACCGGCATATCCTAGAACCAAAAATTCGAAGACATGGGACATTTACCAACCCTCACTAGGCCCGCGTGGTAGATAACAGCCCACTTCCTCTCAAAGAGTGGAGGCCTGTGTCCCAGCGGTGGCTGGCATTGTCCCAGCAGTGGCTGACATTATAGGCTGATAATGTATGTATGTTATGTAACTGCAAGAAGCCGCAGCGACACACACGGTCACACGTACCCACTGCTTATCCACATTTTGTCACTGCGATGTGGAGTGGTTCTGGTACGAGTCTCGGGCCTTAATACAAAAAAAAATACCTTATTTGTAATCTCCAGGCCTGCTCAAAGAAACAATATCTCTCCTCTCAGCTGGCGAGACCTAAACAGAATGCCTTCTAACTAGTACCGCACAAGAGCTCATTTCGACGCCGGCGGTACCGAAATTGCGATAGACAACAATATCCCGTAATTTAATAAGTTCGGAAGACGTCGACGTGGCTGCAATAAGCTACCGTCAATGAGTGCTGCGCCTTGCCCTAACGACCAAATAAAGGTAGGTCTCAGTGCAAGCGGAGAGCGGGATGGAATTAGTACAAAAATGGATAGGACTCGCCTTCTATTAGATTAGATGTTATTTAGTGTAGGTTTTTTTTTTATATTATGCACATGTGTCAATCTGCCTAGCCTCTTCCCAACTATGTGGGGTTACCAGTATTTTATATGGAATGACTGCCTATCTGAAGGCCAATTCTCGTAATTTAAAACGTTCAAAATCTAGTCGCAGTCTCATCTCGGCGACAAACAAATGTCAAAATGCAGGGAAATTAGAAGTATTTTTTTGACAGATTGAGACAGAGATCGGACTGTGAACGTTCTTAAAATTACAAGAATTGCTCCTCTGATTTCCACAACCAAGCAAAGCCCTTTGGTACACACGTTTTTCTTGTTGTGAAAAATTACGGTTTATTCGCCGTCTGTAGGAACGGTCGTCAGTGTTGTATGGATCACTATGGAAGCTTGTACACCTTTGGACTTCTGACAACCCGTAACATCAAAGATTTACGATAGACAGCTGAGACCAACGGCTTAAAGTGCGTTCCGAGGCACTGAGGGATTTCAATATGTAATGGATGGTTACGCATCCACCGCGGTAAGCGCAGCTTCACCTTAGATCGATCCGTGTGGCTGGCTTATTTGGCTTATTTAGCCACGAGCCCCCAATATTTCTTTCTTTCTTTAAATGTAGGTGTACGAAACATCTTTGCCCACCCTTTCAGGGATAACAGGCTGATGATACCAATGCAGTTTATGCCGAAATAAATACATAGATTTCGTGTACTGAGCGTCTATACAGAAAAAAAAACGCTCCGAGGTGAAAATCAGAGTGAGAAAACCTGTTTAGCAACTACTACAAATTAACTTGATGCCCATTGTCAAAAGCGCAAATACTTAAACTTAATAAGCATTGTTATGTTCCCATTAACCTTTAATTAAAACTAGTTCCAGATATTTAGTAGATGCTGGAAAACGGTCAGGCGTCAAACGTTCCACAATATCCTCTTAGGTACGTACTAAGTTTATAAGCTCTTGCAACTTTACTTAAAATACTTACTGAGGGTGCATTTTCATCTTGGAAATTGAGGAGTGCAAAATTGATATTATTACATAGCTTATTAAACTACTAGAAGTACACATAAAGGGATTTTTTTGCCAGGGTAGCGGGATCGTCCGAAAGGGTTACCGCTGCCCTGGAACATAAAGGACTAAGGAAGGAACACGGGTGGGTTTTAGTCAGTAAGAGTCTGACACTTCCTTCCGCTCCACCCAGAGCGGGAGGGGTCATTTGATGATTTCCCATCCTCAAAAAAAAAGGGGGATTTTTCTACCTTGTATATGTAGGAAAATCCCCTATCCCATAAAAATTAAATGTTCTTGAGAACGGCTGAACCGTTTTGGTTGTTTTTTGTTTTAAATGTTCGTAATAGTCTGAATTACGTTTCTAGAAAAATTGGAAAAGTTGTGCGGAAAATTGGGAATTCGATAAAAACGGAGTCCTTGAACATGCACTATGGTTTGGACAGGACAAAGTCTATCTGATCAGCTAGTCTGAAATAAAAATCTTTGAAGACTTCGGGTAGATTGATATAGACAAATTGCTTACTTTTATGATCTTCCTAACTTGCCGCTCGTATTACACCCCGCTACAACTCACACCTCACCCTCAACGCTTCAATATTCCGACTAGATGCAAGCAGCCGTAAAAGAGAAATTCCTTTATGCGCCTGTAAAGTGCTTCGCTAATATTTAACGGAAAGGTTTTTTGGTAACCAATCTTTTTACAAATTTCAGCTTTATCATCTAAAGTGCAGGCTTTTAGCGTTATAACTTCGTTTTTTCTGCGTAGTGCTAAGTTCATGTTACCTGCATGTTATAGGGAATCGTTTGTGAAAAAGTGCTTGAATTGACGATAAGTAGATGTTTCTCAACGAGATGAAGTTAGACGTAGGTAACTGAATAGCAAAAAGATGGGTAGGTAAAATGGCAGCTAATATGGCTATTCTTTATCTTCGAGTCGCTGACACGACTGTATTTCAGATCTTGCTGGCCCAAACCTTCGCCACATCCACAGCGTCGTCAGTGGTAGCACGGAGGTCACTTTGAATACATGTTTTGGGACACAGAGGGCAGGATAGGAGGAGGAGCATAGTTTGTGACGTAGCTCCATATCCACCCTACAGCCGTTCCATCAAGCTAGCCCCACTTTACCAGGTTGAAGTTACATCTTCCCACTTGTGTCTGGAGATGGTTCTGGGACTTGCAAGTGGACGACGAAAGGTTACACCCTGCAGGGAGAGGCGCCTTTGGTGGTAGATTGTACAGACGCCAGCACATCAAGCTACTACAATCTGTCAAATTTCTATAATGGATTTTCAACTTTATCTCTATAACCTTAAGGTTCAAGGTTGATTGAGAAAATTTGACAGTTTCGGGTAGCTTGACCTGTGGGCGTCTGTACTTAGGTGGGGGAAGAGTATCTTGCCACAGTTTGCAACGGCCGTCGGCCGGGTATGATACTCGTAGCAACATATTCTGCAGTTTGACTTTGTTCTAACTATGCTCTAAATATTTAAGAGTACGATAGACATTCTTAATACTTACAGGTAGATAAAACTGACCGTGCTGAAAAATTTAGAAACGACTTAGAGTCATTGCTTAAACTGTTTTTGACTCGCTTTAAACTATTCTACACGTGTAGGTACGCTAAGAATTGGTTAAAACCATCATCAAAATGAAATTCAAAGGCAAATTAATCAAATGAAAAATTAATTACGTTCCCTTTCAAAGTCTTTCAGCTGATATTAAACACGTTATGTTTACTGAACTCAAAATTTCGTATCTATTACCATATTAATAACAAATCCCAACCACATTCGGAAGTACGCGGTTTTATCTTATCTAAGTTCAAAACATAATTTAGTATTACGACGTTTTCCAAACTTTTAGTATACATTGCTGCGGCTGCGAGACCAGAGTACGCGCAAACCATATTTACCTATCAGTGTATACATAGGTCGAATTAATTTCCGTGTCGCGGTTTGTATCGTACCACATCGACGGAACCATTACGATGTAGACAACATCAAACAAGATGTCGGCTAAACTTGGCCGGAGTTGCCCGAAGTTCCCCGAAGTTGGCCGAAGTTTGAACAACTTGCGGCCGATTGCATAAAACTTTGATCGAGCGTTAGGTTTAACCGGGATTATTGTAATTCAACGGATTAATTAACCTACAAACGTTATTCTGAAGTGGGTGCTAGAGATTAGGGGGGTCGTGTTTCATGAAGGTTTACTAAGAGACGCTTTTGATAAGAATAGTCATCAAGCTCTCTCGCACTGCTGTAACCAATTTGGTGGCAGTAATCCTTCTTGTTTATCTTCTTGTTTGTAATAATACAATTATTGCTAGCTCAGGCCGTAAGTAAAAATATTAGCCAGATATAATCGGCCATAATCGGCCTATAATATTCCCACCCCTGGGACACAGGCCTGCTCTCTTTGAGATGGAGTCGGCCATAATCAACCACACGGGCCCAGTTCGGTTTGGTAGATGTCTCATGTCTTCGAATTTTTGGTTCTAGGACATGCCGGTTTCCTCACGATGCTTTCCTTCGCTGTTTTGAGAGCACTGGTGATGAAATAATTCATAAGTAAAGCCCCCCTATCAGGGTTCGAAACTACGACCTACAAATCTTAACTTGCGGCCACATCATTACCACTTGGCCACTGCAGCACTGCTTTGGTGGTAGCAGTTACGCTAATTTCCTCTCACGAGAGGAAATTGCCATGGTCACCACGATTACCAGAGATCGGTGACAGCAGTTTGGGCCATAATCAAACAGGAAAAAATTACAACCTATCGTCAAGACCTTTCCCAACAACATAATATACCCCCTACATTTTACCAGGAAACCAAACACATGCAACCTCATAAAGATACCCCATACAGTTCGCAAATCCTACATAACTAGCCCAAAATGCATAAATAACAGTTTTCAGGCAAATATCTATGGTAAGAGACATAGTAAAAAGGGATAAGTCGATACTTACCAAACATCTGGCAGCAGGATCGATCGGAATTCAATAAAATTAAACATTCAGGAAACGTGCCTTGGGAGAACTTGACGAGTTGGTAGTGCAAGAGTTGAGAGGAAAGCGGGTTGTTGAGATAAGTGTTTTGTTGTTAGGGAAAGTAATGACTTCGTGATAATACATTATACTATACAGAATGGCATTGACGCGCAAACTGTAACAATGAATTCAGTACACTATTCTAGATCCCTAGCGGAGAAATTTTTCCGCTGTTTCATATAAAAGGGACCTACATGGTCAAAGTATATAGAACAACCAATATTTTTTTTAATAACCGACGAAGAATTACAATTCATGTGGTACAAAATCATGTACTAAGCGCGACCTTACTTTGAATTTAATACATGACTCTGAACCCCCTATGGAATTTTTCGTAGGCTATAAAAAAAATTTTTTTTGACCGCGTAGGTAGGAAACAGCTTTTTTTTTTTAATAACCCAATGGGATCTAGAATCATGAACTGAATCCACGGTAACAAGTTATGCGTCTGTGTCTCCCTGCCACCATGTAATCGCTTCATCTCATGCCTCACCCCACACAATTTCAGCGGCCCAGCGGCCGGGCCCCCCACTTACGGTTAATATGTTTATTTACCGAGGCCCGCTATGTGTGATGCCCTTCTGAATGTACCCTGAAGGGTGATTTGTGTGTTCAGGCAAGATACTTCTTTTATTGCCGGAGTTCGGCGGTTGTGTTGGGAATATTCTTGTACTTGTGTACTTTGAGGAGCTGAGAGTTACAAGGAGTTGGTTTTTGTTACTAGCCTTCGGTTTGTTGACAATATCCTTATCTTGCGAAGTTTTATTAAACGTGTATATCAATGGAACTTGCAACCTAATTGCGTAGCACACTATCAATCACAATCAGAATCATTTTCCTCAACCACGACAATAATAACGCAATGAATGTTGTTGAACTGTCAAAATGAAAGACATTACTACTGATAGTTATTACGAGTATAAATTCAAAAGTAACTATCTGTCTGTATGTTACTTTTTCACGCCTAAACCACTAAACGGATTTCAATCAAATTTGGCAAGGACAGAGATGGCATCTTGGGGACATTTTGTCTCGGTAGCACGTTCCCGTGGGATAATTTCCGACATCCAAGCGAGCGTAGCCGCGTGCAAACGGCTAATGTGTTTTAAAGGTACGGTATAGTAAACAACAAATGTTCATAGCAACATTTATTAAAAGATACCTACTTCTTAAATACACAATATCTTCATCATCAGCCTACAGCAGTCCGCTGCTGGACATAGGCCTCTCCTATTGTACGCCACTCAGCTCGATTCTCGGCAACACTCATCCAGCTGCTACCAGCAACCCTGCGAAGATCGTCGCATCGTTGGTCGTAATTGTAAGATACATTAAAATTATACACATAAGTAATATTATCTAACAATAAAAACTAAGGACTGTAATAAAAACAGCAATAGATTTAAATTATCATATCGATTCGTATACAAATGTCAATACAATATTATTTACTACGTCGAACTTGTGAAATCAATCAAATTTAAAATGTCAGAGACAGGTTTCGGTCTTGACATACAAGATAAAATGTCAGACGTATTATTTACTGAGTATATACAGTGAAAAATGTGGTGTGAACTTGAAAACTAAACTGCTAACTATAGCAATATAATTAACGTTACGATTTTGGAGTATTAAAACAATAATAGACCTACTCATGTGAGTAGCATCATCTGCCTTCCCTTTTCCCAACTATGCTGGGGTCGACTTCCAGTCTTACCGGATGCAGCTGAATACCAGTATTTTACATGGATCCACTGCCTATCTGACCACCATCACTGGGTATTAGGATACTAAATCAAAATCAAAAGTCATTTATTCAAATTAGGCTGAGAATCAGCACTTTTCGAATGTCAAAATTACAAAAGACAGTCCCCCCAAAAACGCCCGCCCTTTACCACTTCCTAATGCTATCGCTGGGAAGAAGAAGTGGCGCAACAAACTCCCCAGCAACACAGCTGTCTGTTCAGTTAGAAAATACTTGATACTTGATTGTATACAATACTAGGCGTTAAGTAATTAACATTACAAGGCACATAACATAAAATTAAATTACTTGCAATATATATACTCCTTAATAAAACTGATTGTCAGACTTTCCGTAACGACTGTCAAATATTCCCGAATAACAGCCAGGACCAACGGCTTAACGTGCTTTCCGAGGAACGGAGAAGTCTCAGTATGTAAAGATCACCCATCCACGGAGCAACCGCGACAAGAGTAGCTTAACGTGATCGATCGACCCGTGTGGCAGTTATTACTGAGCCGCAAGTAAAATTATAAAATTTAATTGGTATTTCTAGGCAATTACTAAATGACAAACTTGATTCTAATAAAGACAGAAATTAGAATCCCTTCGCTCAAGCATCATAATAGATCAACGGAGATGAGAAACTTTATCAAATAATGCAGCGTAGATTTAAACTATGAGTAAAACCCTAGGTAGTGTCTTCTTATAACTTTGAAAGCTTTCTTTCATTCTTTTTCTTTTCTTTTAAAAAACGTTGCCCCACACTAAAAATTATTCCTGTATCGTGGGTGCGGTTACAAACATTTAAACTCACATACATAAACAGCCAGACCCGACTTACTTTGTACATGAGAAGGCTGGTTCATAAACGTTCTACACTAAATGACTATATACAGGATGGTGTTGCAATATACAGGATGGCAGGGACTTTTACGAGAGCAGTAGTGGCTCAGTGGTTCGAACCCAGAAAGACGCTTTACTTTGTGTAAATTATTTCATCCAAAATCTTCTTCTTCTTCTTCTTTTTATTTATTACTAGCTTCTGCCCGCGGCTTCGCCCGCGTGGATGTCGGAAATTATCCCACGGGAACGTGCTAACAGGATAAAATGTACCTATGTGCTTCCCCAGAATGCCATCTATCTCGCGGGCCCTTTGTGGCTAATTACAATAGAAAACTAATTGTGTCTTATTAGTGGTGATTAAGAGGGTACCTATATGATATCTTTACCTAAGTACCTACATAATTAAAAAAAAAACTCAATAACAGAAAATTAAATACCTACCTACCTAAATAAACCTATTTCTGATGATAACTAATCTAAACTCAATAAATAAGCAAAATCCCTAAAAACTAATATCTTTACGAATGACTAATCCTACCTAACAGTATTATAAAATAACCTACGGTCACTACGTACACTATCAAATATACTACCTATACTTTAAAATTAAAATCTATACCTACAACTTATATAAAAATAAACCTAAATAACTCTAAAAACTAAAAAGAATAAAAATGAACTCCATTGCGGGTGACTTAACCTACGACAAACTTATTATTTGCGGTTGGTGCAGTAATCGGGTCTAGGGATCGAACCGCAAAATTAAGTTTGTTTTTTATTGTATATACTTTTCCGGGATAAAAAGTACCCAGTGTGGTGCCCAGGATATTAAAGAATAATTATACCAAGTTTCAACGTTTTCGAACCGGTAGTTTTTGCGTGATGCCTGAACAAACAGACAGACAGACAGACAGACAGACAGACCGACAGACAGACAGACAAAAATTTTTTTAATCACATTTTTGGGTTCGGTGTCGGTCTAGTAACACCCCCTGCCATTTATTTTTTTGATATTTTCAATGTACAGAATTTTCACTTCTACAGATTTATTATAAGTATAGATATAGAATAGATTTATTCATTTTTTTTTATTATTTATGTACACACAGAAAAATACATATTGATATAACATAAACATAATATGAGTACAAAGGCACTGCTTATTTCTTAAGAAATTTCTTCCAGCAGACCTGCGAAAGGAGAAGTAAAAAAAGAAATGTAGACAATAGTGTGTGAGAACAAGAAGAGAAAAATATGAATGTGTGAAGTCTAAAACAAAAATATTAAATAGAACTACACATATAACGCAAAAAAAAAAATACTACTAATACTTATCCTCTTCTTTCTTTTTTTTTCTGCTCTCAAATTGGTGAAGGAACACATCGTGAGGAAACCGGCATGTCCTAGAACTAAAAACTTCGAAGACATTTACCAACCCGCACTGGGCCCACGTGGTAGATTATAGCCCACTCCCTCTCGAAGAGAAGAGGCCCGTGTCCCAGCAGTGGGAACAATATAGGCTGATTATGAAGGGACCTTTACGTACGAAAGAACGCATAGTACGGTACATGATTCTGAACTCCCAGCGATGAAACTTTTCATCGGTTATTAAAAAAAAAAAAACTGTTCCATACAGTTTAACCGTGCAGTTATTACACTTTTCTATGAAAATGCTGTTTTTTCTTTGATAACGGGCGATTTTTTTTTTACTCTAAAACTGAATTCATGGTTACCTACAGTTTGCTCGTCGCACGCATGTCCCTGCTACCCATTTAAGAACGAATAGCAAGAAATGAACCTCGTTATAGGTACAACATTTCCTCCGAAAATCTTGATTCCGTCGCGAAATTTTCCTTCCTCCTAGCAAAATCAAGCATACATTCAAACAGACGAACTACAAACTATATTAAATAACGCGCAGCGCAAAATTTACATATCTTACTAATCCCGAAACACGGAGGAGCGGGTAAATCTATCCACACATAATTTGTACCACTCACAAACGATGCGAGAATTCATTTCCGCAATGAAATGGGGGTCTGATTGCTGTACCGTTTATCACTGAACAATTTGCTTTCATTTATTGAACCGTGGTTAATTTTACTTTGAGGGTGTTGTCTTTGTTCTTCGGTCATGTGAAAGTTTATGTGACCCGGTTTCAGACTTCATTTTCAATGGCAATGACAATTTTTTGTGACTGGTAATGTTCTATACTAATATTATATAGAGGTAATATTTGTTTGTTTGTTTTTATGTAAGTAGGGGGTAATCTCCGGAACTATCAGTCCGATTGAAAAAAATCTTATTGGATTTGATAGCCCAATATATGAGGAAGGTTATAGGCTATCTAACATCACGCTACGACCCTCAGGGGCCGAGCAAAATGAAAAAAAAGTCAGAAAGAACACTAAGCGAAAACGGAGTAGTAGCGCGGGCGAGCGATGCGATGCGATGCTACCGGTGGTTACAAACAAGAAATTTAACGCGGACGAAGTCGCAGACAGAAGCTAGTTTAAAATATAATAGAAACCGGAATGAGGTGATCTGGCAGAGAAGCAAGGCTGTCTACAAAGCTCACAGAATTAGCAAGCTGAAGTGGCAATGGGCCAGCCATATTAGCCGTAGCACAAATGACCGTTGAGTTGGGGTAGACGTGTTCTTGAGCGGATACCGTGAATCGGCAATAAACGTAAGGTAGAACGCCCTTAGACCAGATGGAGCGACGATCTTCGCAGGGTAGCTGGCAGCAGCTGGATGAGAGTTGCCGAGAATCGAGCTAAATGGCGTGCAATTGGTCCTGTTGCAGGCTGATGATGAATTTAAAACAGATTGCTTGATTGGTGGCCATAATTGTATGGCCTACATGTTTTCTGTTTTATTAGAAAACGAAATCTGACCTAATCTTTGAGTCCGTATTTGTATTTTGAACTTTATTTCCATTTAGGCGAAGTTCTTAATACTAAAATGACAACTTAGCCCGAACTAAGCTGTGATTTTATGTATAAAGAACTACATTTCGTTATCAGTTAGGTTCTACTGCATTTCTATAATAAAATTGTAACCCATCCTTACATCGCCACGGCAAAACACGCTTAACCTTACTAGCTTTAAAGTGTACATGGTCAAATTAGCTAGAGACACTCCACAGACTTGTTTGGTATTGATATCTAAACATTATAAAATAACAAAAAAAAAATCGATGATTTATATTTTAGGGGTCAATGTTCGTTCGTAATTTCGCTTATTTTATTCATTACCACAAAACTAGTTTTTTTTTTTAACCTAAAAACTAGATCAACAAACAAAGTATCAATGCCCACCAAATACTAACCAATTCCCTTTTATTTAATTTCAGGTAACTGCTGTTTTTATTCAGCAGAATTTTCTGATCGTAAGTAAAACGTATTTTACATGGAGGGCGATTCATTAAAATTTTGTGCGTCATTGGTTAGCAAAATAACCTGGTTTCGTCTTGGTTCGAGAGTATTTTTATGCTGAATGTTCCTTTCAATGGTTTTGCATTCATTATTTTCCAATAGACGGCCAACACCTTGATAGCTTCAGAAATGCAGGTTCAGCGACGATATTAATTGCTCCGAATACCGTTTCGCTGGATTTTGCATCGGATCTTAGAGAAAAGATGAAATAAAGTACGAAATACCTTTGGTGCTGCTGAATAAAACAAATCAGCAATTTAAATATTGATACTTAATACTGTAAAATTGGTAGCTGAAATTCTACTTTTTCTTTCGTGCTCATACGATTCGGTCCAAAACATTTAGTATAAGTTCCAAAACGACAAAGATCGTCCAATGTACGATATAGGGGGATGCTCTAAAGATTTAATAACATAGATTCAATAGGGCAATTTGAACTTAGACGGCCTTATTACAAAAGAAGGTTTATCTTTAGATCGAGGTTTAAACCATCAAGCCATTTTTAAATTTGGAACTAGAATCCGACAAAGTTAAAGTTCTTATTACAAAAACTGACGTTAAACCCAAGTCTAAGTTGTCAATTTTGCATTAGGAGCTTTTCGTTTCGGAATAAAGTTCAAAATACAGTAAATGGCTCGAAGGTTTAGGCTAGGCCTAAAGTTAAAACTCGTTTTGTAGTAATACGGAGAGGGTTGAATTGATGATTTTAATAATTATAATTGTGTAAATACATTATGCGTTACGGTCGCGAATTATATTTCGATAATTCAACCGAAAAATCATAAGAGAAACCACAAGAAAGAGAAAAGAGAGAAAGATGAATATCGCGGGCTATCCTGACGCTTAAGGATCATGAAGTAGATTTCCCCATTATTTCAACATTTTTCCCCTATAGGTAGGTACGTAAATACACTGCCGAGCAATGAAAAAGTTCCACCCACAAAATGCCGACAAAACCTTAATATCTCCTAAGAATACAATTTAAAATTTGAACACAATATTTACGTTTTTTAGTTGGTAATATTCTGATGCGCTGTTAAATGTACTTCAATATTGCAGACGGCGTCATTAAGCTAGCCTTTCCCGTTTAGGAGTATATGATGCTATGTCACTGGAACTTTTTATAGATGAATGAATATTTATTCAGTGCACATAAAGGACAAAGCACAACACACAAAAACACAATTAAATGACAACAAATTATATGAATATTTATAAGAACAAGGTGCCAATTACAAAAAGTAAAAAGATCCGAATTGAGAACCTCATCCATTTTTTTGAGTCGATTAAAAAATGAAACAATTAAAATAACGAATCTGATACTGATATCCTGCTGTTTTTTTTTTTTAATGTAATATGGTTATCAAACTTAACCTATCCGTTCCTACTATTCTCTATTACCAAACATGACCATCAAATACCTCTTCAAAACTACCCACATTATAATTAACTTTACATTTAATGGCGATATAAACTATTTTACACTATATTACGCCACCTTTCACAGCCACTCTGTGGTAACCATATGGCCCTACAACTTAGAACCTACATAATTTAGCACATCCGTACAATTGTATGTCTTATGGCACTAAACTTAAGGCATAAATTACAATGGCAGTGATTTTCGTAACCGCAAACTTATCTTCTATGATTTAACTTTAAGGCAGTAGAAATAAGGTATACTTTTGCTTGATAACGTACAGTTTTGTATAACTTGTAGAGTGCATCATGAAGTTATATTTTCGAAGTAATTATGTGGTTTCCGGCAAGTTTAAATAACTTCACGCCATTAAGGAATGTGAGTGACGACAGAGTCAAATATCAAACAGAACGTCGCGTAGAAAAATAACAGAGACAGTGAGTGTTTAATATATAAGCCTACACCAACATTTAGGTGTAGCTTCCTTAGGGAAGCTCTTGTTGAGCAGCTGGATCAAGTGCTTGATTCTTGAAATAGAGGATATAAATAAAGATACTAAAAAGGCACACACGCTCGTCCTGGGCCTGCCCGAACAGTTTCGGACTAAACCTTACTCGAAAGTACGACTCTTCATCCGAAATCCGGATTTGCAAAGCCTAAAACAACAAAAAAAAAACCGGCCAAGAGCGTGTCGGGCCACGCTCAGTGTAGGGTTCCGTAGTTTCCCGTCCGTCACAATAAGTGTTCCCACTTATGAGTTTAAAGGTGGGTATCCATTATGTTCGCGCTCCAGCAGCGCTCCGTGCTCCTGCAACTGCTCCCGGTGTTGGGTATGTGCGCGAACACGGAGCGTGCAACATTGCACGCTCCGCGGCAGGCGCTCCGACTCGTGACGGTTTTTAACGCGAACACAAAGAGGAGCGCAGTGTGTCAAAGGAGAGCACATGTAGAAGTGCGCGCGACGTATCCATTGGAGCAGTTGCAGGAGCGCGGAGCGCTGCTGGAGCGCGAACATAGTGGTAACCCAACATAAAAAGGCTATTTGTTACGGAACTCTAATAATTACGGAACACTAAAAACGGGCCCACAAAGGACGGTGATAACTAAAAAAAGAGTTATAGATTCCAACCACACATGGAAAGTTCGAGAAAGTGTTGTCTATTTTACAGCGCCATCTCTCGGGGAATTGGGTTACTAATTAATACATAGACGTGCCAGAAGTTTTCGGTGGTAATTTTGGATTGCGAAAACCGATTTTAATAAATCTTTTTTTGTTTGAAAAAAGATACGTTCAGGATAATAAAATATGTAAACGAAGTTAAAAAAAATGCTTGCATATACGTTTAGATTATACTACAAACTTAGTCCAGAAATTATTTTGTACAACTTTTTGTCTTTTTTGTAAAAAAACGGTTGTTTCCATCAAGTTCAAAATGATTTTCCTAGAAAGTCCTTATAAAGTTCTACTTTTCAGATTTTTGTCATATTTTCTAAACTTATGGTTCAAAAGTTAGAGGGGGGGGGGGACACAATCTGAATAATTTTGAAGGAAATTGCTGATCCATTGCTTCATATGTTCGAAAAATTTGTCTGCTCATCAACATAAATAATGCAATTAATGTTGTTGAATTGTCAAAATGAAAGCCATTGGTACTTTTAGCATGTTACACTGTTATCCCGCTGTTCTTGGAAACAGTTTCAGTGTGGGACCTTTTCAAGAATGAAATCAAGTAGTATTCAAATTTATGTTAATTCAAGTTAAATATCAACTTTATTTTAATGATAATTAAGTTGATTATTTCAGAGTGACTAGCACTATTGAAAAGATTTTTTTTTGAAGTTGTAGCGTAAACTGAACATTATTATGTAAAAGTTAAAGTTATTTTTCCAAAAACTCGTATTTGCTTATATTTTTGGCAAATAAATATTGAGCCCCTAAGAAGCCCAAAATTCCACGTCATCAACATAGTCTATTCCAAAGTCTTCAAGTCTCCATTCGCAATACAAATTCTTCTCTTCAATATGCATTTACTTCCTCCATTTACCAAACAACTTGAAAACATCAACGAACTAGATTTCAGGCACACATAAAACTGGTATACGAACGAAGAAAATACATTTCCGCCAAGAATACGTAAAAGATTTGCACATATGTACCTAAGTTATTTACTTCTTGAGGCATCCTATAAATCTCTTTGGCAGTGCTTAATATATTTTTAAACTAACCAGCAAGGTAATTGCGTAAAACACTATCAGTAAAAGGGTTTCATTTTGACAGTTCAACAACATTCATTGCGTTATTTATGTTGTTGAGCAGACACATTTTTCGAACATATGGAGCAATGGACTAGCAATATGCTTCAAAATTATTCAAATTGGAGTAATAGGTAATGTGTTACGCAATTAGGGTGCAGGGCCGTAATTCTCTATGACACAATGAACGAAACCGCGCGAAATCAAAAGCGGGATTGGCGGGATTAGCTAAGGAGTTGAGGTGGTTTCTGTAAGGAATCGTTAGTGGTCATAGTGAATTTGGGCCCTGCCTTGAATAACTCTGGTTGAACAACATCTATACAGGGTTATTTTTCAAAGACCAGCCAAATTTTAGGATGTGGTACAGACCATCAAACTGAACAACTTCTCCAACTTCTCCATGGGACCAACATCGTAATCGCGAATAAAAATTCAGCCGTCCCATACATTTGGTCGAGTAGGTATTGAAGTTTTCTATGGGACAGTTAATCAAATTTTCGCGATTACGCTATTTGTCCCATGGAGAAAGTTGTTCAGTTTGATGGTCTGTACCACATCCTTAAATTTGGCTGGTCTTTGAAAAATAACCCTGTACATATATACAAAAATGAATCCCTATTTCCCTTGGTCACGCCATAACTTGAGAACGACTTTACCGATTTCATCCATCTTTTTTTTTAAGTTTTTTAATACCTATTTTCTAGAAGGTTCTTAGGGAAAAAGAAAGTTGCGCAAAAAATTAAAAAATGTAAGAATTACGCTTTTACGCTAAAACTGCTGAACGGATTTAAATGAAATTTGACACATGGGTAGACCATGATCTGAAGAAGGACATAGGCTACTTTTTATCCTGGATCGCAGACAAAGTCGCGGGCAATAGCTAGTATTAAATAAATTATTAACGACAAAATCTATTTAATTAGAGATCAGTGGTAATGACGCCAACTTACGAGTTGCAGATCCTGGGTTCGAACCCAGACAGGCACTTTATTTTGTGTAAATAATTTCATCACCACTGCTCTCAAAACGGTGAAGGACGGTGAACATCATTAGAAAACCGACATGTCCTAGAACCAAAATACCATATACTTATCTATATAAATAAAGGAATGGAATAGAAAAATGGAATAGAATGGTGGTGTGGTTATGGTTTTGGTTATCAGAGGGGCATCTCGTAATTTTATGAACGTTCACAGTCTGATCTCCGTCCCAATCTGTCAAAAATACGTCTAATTTAAAAATACAAATTATTTTTTTATTTTATTTAAACAAATGTTACTACATTTTCTCAAGTTTTTTAACATTTGTTTGTCGCCGAGATGAGACTGCGACTAGATTTTGAACGTTTTAAATTACGAGAGTTGGCCTTCAGATCAACTGGCGTTTATATTAATAACAGCGAAATTAACTATCGTCATACAAGAGATAAGAACCGTATTTACTAAAACCAACCCTCAATATTTTTAATTAAATTTTCTTCTCAGAAACGACTATTACTGAAAAATAACTACATACCTATTTTTCGTAGAATAAACGGCGTCTTCTTGGTAACTGAAATCAAATCATGAACATTTAGCCGAAAATATCAATTTCTAAGAATTTTTGATTAGTTTTGAGTGTTTCTTAGAAGTTTAAATATGGTTGTCTTGTTAACGATTTGGTTCGTTCACATTTATTGATACGATACGAGAACGAGATTATTTGAAAAAAATATTAATAATATAGATCTACGAAGATCATCCTGACTAGCCTTTTCCCAAGTATGTTGGGGTCGGCTTTCAGTCTAAACAGATGCACCAAGATGCACACGAGTCTGTTTGAAAACTATGTAATAAGTACCTGCTAAAGATTTACTGAAAATTCATCCATAACTAACTATTAGAGTTGAATCACAGATGCATCTGCATATCAGTATTTTATATGGAGCGACTGCCTATCTGACCTCCACAACCCAGTTACTGGGTAATACAAAACCTCTTGGTAAGACTAGTTGTCAGACTTTCGGGCTTCTGACGACCAGTAACGAGTGTAAAAGATCCACGTATGACAGCCGAGTCCAACGGCCTAACGTACTTTCCGAGGCATGGAGGGGTCTTGGTATGTAAAGATGGTCACCCATCCACGGACCAACCGCGGCAAGCGTAGCTTTACCTGATCGATCGACCCGTGCGGCTGTTATTACTTAGCCACAAGCCCCTCTCGATAGATCTACGAAGATATAGTATTTAATCAAATAAGGTGCTGAAAATTAAAACCGCTCCCTATTTTCTGATAGAACTAGCTGTGCCCGCGGCTTCGCTGACGTGACTTTGTGTTCTTTCGACGTTATAGTTTATCTAGACAGAAATTAATCTGATAAGGTTTGCAGGTCCAACAGGGCCACATGGCATGTGCGTGCATGGCATCGCACAAGACAGGGATGTTTGGAAGGAAAAAGGGAAGACCTTTGGCCAGCAGTGGGACACTATACTATAGTTAGCCTATAAATTGTGTACAAACAAAATAAAGAAAATAAAAACAATTCTAAATTAAGTAATGGCCTGGTTTAATCAGACCAGCGCGGTAATTACGTAACACACTTATAATAAGAATGGCTTTCATTTTGATAGTTCAACAACATACATTACGTTATTTACGTTGTAGAGCAGAATTTTTATTCGAACATATGAAGCAACGGATTAGCAATATCCTTCAAAATTATTCAGATTAGGAATTGATAGTGTGTTACGGAAGTAGGATGCTGGCTTAATTAGACCAGTAGGCCAATTCTCGTAATTTAAAACGTTCAAAATCTAGTCGCAGTCTCATCTCAGCGACAAACAAATGTCAAAAACTTGTCAAAATGTAGGGAAATTAGAAGTATTTTTTGACAGATTGGGACGGAGATTCAGACTGTGAACGTTCATAAAATTACGAGAATTGCCCCTCTGATAACCAATACCATAACCACACCACCATTCCATTCCATTTTTCTATTCCATTCCTTTATTTATATAGACAAGTATATGGTATGTGTATTTATTGTCTTCGAAGTTTTGGTTCTAGGACAAATTGAGACTGAGATCAGACTGTGAACGGTCTTAAAATTACTAGAATTGCCCCTCTGTTAGTAACGAAACTATAATACATGTAGCAAATACTTGTACTACTAGTTTCACACGGGTAAGTCTACAGTAACCCGATCCATCACACCATATGGCATAGGAATTTCGCATCGCTGACTCAGTGTGGTGCATTATGTAATTAACTATGTACTTGAATATATTCACGGTGACTGGTTACAAGCGGTTGGTAGACAGAATTGTACCTCAGACTGATATACCTATAGGGTTCCTCGAAAATAGGATAACTACTTTCTTCCTTTGGGGTTGTTCAAGGTGACTTAGGTCAGATATATTTAGAATTGAATGTTTATTTGCATATAATGTAGGTATACAGGTCAGTTGTTACAAATAATAATCGGTTCGTGGTACATTTTACCATTTGGCATATATAAGTGTGCTGGTTTACATAAAACTAATAATAAAAAATAGTCCTCCAGACCGTTTTTCGGCCTGGAAGCTGACCTCAACTTAGTTAGGAAAGGTAAGGCAGATGATGAGTGTTATGCAAACAATAATTGTTGGAAAAAGTGGTGGATATGAAGTTGAAACCTTCTAAATGCCGATGAATGTCTTACTTACCCTTTAGTGAGTGATTGTGTGAGTACTTAACCTGAACAAGATTTGTTTACACTTTCATGAGATATTTTTGACAACACACAAATACTCGTACAGCGTTGTAATTGCGTAACACACTAACAGCAGGAATGCCTTTCATTTTGACAATTCAACAACATTCATTGCGTTATTTACGTAGCTAAGCGGACACATTCTTCGAACATCTGAAGCAATGGATCAGCAATATCCTTCAAAATGATTCAGATTGCACTATTGGTACTACTACAGCTGTTACAAATTTATTACTTCTTCCATTTTCTGCATCTTCTCATCTATTTTTATACATAACCAATAAGGCTACTACACAGACACAGGTAAACATACTATAAAGATACCATTAAGGGGGAGTACTCACCCGAGTTAAGTGCCAGTCTCACTGCTAACTGCTAAGAGCTGGAGAGCACTACACCAAGCTTCCGGTCTGTCAGTATACCTCTTAAGCGAAATGTTTATTTTTTATAAGTAACCTTTACGGCTTTTAGTTTTATAGAAGATGGACTTGTTAGTTTGTAGTGTTTATGTACTTATGCAGTTCTTTTGTTAAAGACAAAGATATGTCATTCTTTTATACAAATCTTAATGCTCATCGTTACTCTAATTTTTTTTAAATTCTTCTCTATGTCGATGATGCAACACGTTTTTACAACTAGAGAAATCATCCAGATTTATTTGTTATATGTAGGTTTAATAATAAAGTATTATATGTACACATAAACGTTTAAAAAAAACTGTTAATGATTTCGAAATACGCATCAAACTCTATTTCGTGGTTTAGAAGAACAACGCAGTCGCATAGACAGACACGAAAAGCGACTTTAATTTATAATGTGTCTATATGTAGTTACTGCCCATTTTTGGTTATGAAAAAATAGCAATTGTACCTAAGTACCTAAGTTAATAATGAACAAAGTTCTAATAGCTACTTGGTATTGTATTTATTTATAAATAGGGTACCAATTACAATTTACAAGCTAACACTAAAATAACTAAATTATATCCTAAATTAACTAAAACTATTATAAACTAAAATATAGCGTCTAAAAATTCATCCGCTACGTAGATGTGTAAATGTTACCCATCGTCCGTTTTCCTCCTTGGTTTGTGATTTGCGTGCACCTTATTAGTCTATATACCTGCAACACAGATCATAGACTATATTGCCATAACTCATCGTGGTATTGAAGATCACAGTAGGCATGACTATTATTTACACCCAGGGCCATATTTAATATAACTGACAAAGCATAAGACAGCATAATCAGCCTATAATGTTCCCACTGCTGGGACACAGGCCTCCTCTCTGTGAGAGGGAGTGGGCTATAATCCACCACGCCCAATGCGGGTTGGTAGATGCCACATAACTTCGAATTTTTGGTTCTAGGACATGCCGGTTTCTTCACGATTTACGTTCACGATCACCGTTATGACTATATAACTGACAATACATTACATATGGGTTACATATGTAATTATCACATTTTCTCAACAAGTGCTATAATGCTGTTTTATATAGCAGAAAATGTATGAAAGAAACTTGTTAAATTGTCAGATTGTTGCCTGTGTCGGTTTCAATTAAAAGACCCCCGGAAGAAACTTATGCCCATCCTGTTGACATATGAACACTAGCCAATCACCTTTCTGACTGTCCAACATTTGGCCATTATTTGTCAATCTGGTGTGACCAGCCTTGTAAGAGATCAAAGCCATTTTAAACGTTAACGGCCATAACGAAATCCACCACAATTGTTCCAAATAATGACTTGCAAATATTAGAAGTTTTTCTACAGTTTTTTCAACTACATCTGAATGACCTCGACGGCCGTTGACCTGTGACGTCATTCGCATGTTTCCGCAACCATGTTTGTTATGGAATTATTTAGAGGTAACCAATTTATCTTGATTGTACATAGAGGCGCTGGTTGTTAAGGAAAATTACAACTATTACACCAAATCTTGTTTTGCCACGGGTCCAGATATACTGGTTGATACAGTGTAATAGTTATAATTATATGTATATACTAACACGTGCTGTGTACATTGTTAAGTAAGTACATGGACTGGTCAGTTCCAATGTCCAAAAACGGTTTGAGCTAGTCAGTAATTATATTGTAGGTGTCTGATTACCGTGAACCAAATTGCTAAACTGTTTATAAAATAAAATAAGGTCAATTTAACGAATGGGATACTAGGAAAATATGGTGCTTTACGAGTACATTAAGTACAGACACCATATTTCAATAGACATAGAGCACGAAGTTAAAATAGACAAACCGCGAGCAGTCTAAAAACAGTTATAACAGCACGATGGCAAAAAATCCTGTGAGATCGGTAGTCACCGTCCAGCTCTCCCAGGTTCATCACCAGTCTCCCACTTTCATCTTTGTCACCTCTTAGTTGCAAATATGTCCATCACTAGAAAGTCAACCATCAAGGTAACCGATACAGCCCGAAGAATTGCCAAACTTAAGTGGCAGTGGGCAGGGCACATTGCTCGCAGAACAGGGGGCCTAAAAAGGCCACTTTAAGCAATACCTCTAAAAGCTATTCATTTCCTGAATTCTCAGCAGATCATTAGCAATTCCTCTAATTTTCGTAAAATTTCACTTCATATTTGGTGTACACATTGCCGCATGAAAAAAATAAAAACCGTAATTTTATCGGTAAATTTTTCAATACAGGTTTTATTAATCAAATTGGTTTTTTATTTCTACAGTTTAAATATTATTTCATTGCGATATGAATTGCACACAAATCATATTATGAATTGTCAGTTTGTGACCATTTTACGATTTTTAATATGATTCATAATATTGTTATCATATTATGATTCTGCCAAAGTGGCCCTTTTAGGCCCCCAGATGGCCGATGGGGCTGAAAGGTTATGGAATGGCGACTGTGTACCCACAGAGAGAGCGTTGGAAGTCTGCTTGCTGTATGCGAGATGCGCCAACCGATTTGGCGCTTCTCGCATACAGCAAGCAGAGTTCGAAGTGGCGGTGCTTAGGGAGGCCTATTTCCAGCAGTGGACATCTTTCGACTGAAATTATGATGATGTTGATGATGAGGTAGTCATCATCATCACCAGCCTAGCCATTTTCCAACTATGTTGAGGTCGGTTTCTAGTCTAACCGGATGCAGCTGAATATCTGTATTTTACATCATGGAGCGACTGTGACGTCCACAACCCAGTTAGTGGGTAACATGATACCCCTTCATAAAACTGCAGGGTAATTACGTAACACACATAAAATGATAATTAATCGCAATTTCTCTAATTTTTACAGTTCAGCCAGGTTCATTGCGTTGTGTACGTTATTGAGCAGACGAATTTATTAAACCTATGAAGCAATGGATTAGAAATATCCTCAAAACTCTCGATTTGTGATTTAAACTGTATTACGCAATAAGGGTCCTGGCTGTCAGCTTTTGGGCTATTGATTACTCTTGACGACTACTAAAGATCAATGAATGACCAACTGCCTCATGTACGGTCAGCAACAAAAGTCGGTTAACAATTTATCTGTTTAAATCTTAATTATTGAGCAAAATATTCTTAAAAAACATATAGTAATAGAATATTTAAGAATAATTAACTCTAGGCTATTACATGAAATAGAGAAAACCAATGTATCGTATCTTTTTCATTTTAGATGATTTGTAAAAGTAACAGTGTTAATTGACTTTTGTTGCTGACTGTACGTCATAAGATAGTACAAAGCTGTAAATAGGTATTACTATAATGATGATTCATAAAAAGAGGCATGATACCTACCACACCACTTATAATGTCAACTGACTCACGGAGTGTGACCTCTAATCTAGTGTATTCTAAAACAAAATTAATTGTACAAATATCAGCAGTACGTTGACCTGTCGAATTTTATTTTATAGACGACCTTGATTCGGTAGAAGTTTATTTATGAAATATGTCGACAGTTTTATGGTATGGGATGAGCACAGTGAACAGTATACCCAGTAAATTGCATGCTGTGTCTATCGCATCATATTGTACACTATGCTTGTATTCTCATATTGCTTGTATTTTTAGGATAAACAGTGTAACAATTGTAGATAGACCAAAAAATAAAATAAAATAAAAAATAAAACAACACGGGGATCCTGGTTAAGGCTGAAAATGAAAAGTTTCATCATCATCGTATCAAATGCGGCCATCTTACTTATTTATTTATCAGTATTTTTTGTTTATTTTTTGCAATGTATGCGAACACGTATAAATGGTGTGATATTGAGTATATCACACTATTTATACGAATTCGCATATTCGTTACTGTTTTTATCTGAACACAAATTTATTTTATTTTATTTATTTGGGACAAAAAACAGTTATACATTACAGCATTTACAAAAAGTAGTTATATTACAGTCGAGAAAACGTATAACCCACACTATTGTCCACAAAGTGACATCGGAGTATGATAACGAACGCGTGTTAATTATGAGAAAAAATAAAAAGCACATAATATGTAAAACAATAACACTATACATAAACCAACGAATTGTAGGAAGCGGATGACGAGAACATCCGACTTAAGGGCGACTTGCAAGAGATTTTATTTATTCATTTAAGTATGCATACACACGTCATGTTGCAGTATAAAACTGATTTACATCCGTCACCTTACGCATCAGGTCCAGTTGAAAACCAGCGTCAGGCACTAGTTGTCTGGCATTTTTGCTGAACTGGGCCTTTTTGGCGCAGCAGTGAGGCACACTTTCCTGCTAATTTCTTACATCGGACTTTACACTTTTTATAATTAATCTTTTTTGTTTGTTTTTATCTGATGTATGTTGTAGCCTCCACCCGTTGATTCCCACACGAATGATGGTGGAATAAAAAAAACGGGTGTGTACCTTTCCAAAATTTTATATTACGTAGATAAAAAGAACAGTCGGAGGCACACAAAGATTTGTGGGTCGTGGATTACAATTTGCTGTTGTCACCTCTGCAGGGATAAGTACTCCCCTGCAGTTGCTGGCGAAACTCCGCAGCTGCCCGCAGATGGAAGTTGGCCGAAGTTCAGAGCTGAGTTGCACGGTGACGTCACACGGCAGTTAGCGGCTCGGCCGATCTACTTGCACGGCGCACCGGAGGCGAAGCGATGTGGCCACGGTCCGTAGGAAGCCGGACACGGAGCGGACGCCGTAGGAGGCTTAGGAAGGAAGTGTAAAACCTGGAAACCACCGTTCCAGCTGATTAGAACTCGGCTTGATAACTTCCGTGCTGGGGTACCACCGACGACAACGAGGAAGAGATGCCTATCCGTTTGTAGTAGTATTGACGTGGTGGTACTGACCAGAACGGAGTTTACATGTTAAGCAAGCTGAGCAAAAAGTAGACAATCAAAACAATGGTAGTGTTACGGTTAAAACGTTAGGCGTTTAAATTTTAAAATCGAAAATGTACATGTAGGTAGAAGTAAATTACGAAGCATGATACAGCATTATCTGCGATTATTGAGGCTATTACTAAATGGTGCATATATAATAAGATGAGATAAGCAACAGTAAATGAGTTATAACAGGAAATATAATATAATAGAACTACACAGAATAGTGGTTGGCAATAAAGCTACATGTTTGTGATATGCGTTATTTGTGTGCTATTTAAAACTTACCCTAAATCGGGATCTACACAGTTGGAACTTAAAACTTTTCGAAGTAACTTTTGGAAACGAACTCCATAGGTTTACGTAACGGCGCTCGACAGGACGCGAAGCGATACATGAGATTTTTCATCAGCCTAGAAGCGACTGACGTGGAATGTCACAGCTGCGCGGGCGCACTCCCTATATACCCTTAAGCGCGGGCGCAATCTCGTTCGCATCACTCGCCCCGCACCGCACATACCTACCCGGCGCGTTCCGAGTCGTAGACAAACAAAGAACCAAGCATTCGTTTTTGTTGACAATTTGTCTTTTTGAGTTAAGTACTTACACAGTGGTTATTCATGTAACGTTCCGTTACATTACCCGCGGTTCCCTCATAAGGATTTTATTTTAAGAATAAAATCCGTTCTATAAACATGTTACAATAACCTTTCACTCACTCAATCATTTCAGTCATGCCTCACCACTCAAAACCTATCATATCATACGTCACTCATTATTAAAAATTATGCGACGCGTCCTACTATACCAAAAAAAATCAAGTGACTAGTATCCATCACTGACTTTAGTAACAGGTCTTAAAATCGTTTAATAGTGTAAGGGGAAATGTAACGAAGACAGTATTCATTTGTAGGTAGATATTTTCAGGTCCTTAATATGCCAAGACCCTAAGTTTTTCCCTGACATATCTTCCAAGACATACACAAGTGGTGACAGCTTTTGAATGACCCGGCACTTAATGTACTTGGGAGCTAATTTCTTGCTAAAGTGCTTATCCTTATCACTAAGGACGTAAGCACGTTTGTATACGATATCATCGGTATTAAACTCAAAAGCCTTACGTCTTAAATTATAATATGACGTATTTTTTACATGGGCGTGATACAAGGATTTTTGAACTTGATCAAAGATAGAACCTAGACAACCAAGGTTTTCCGCATATACATCGCGGGGAAGAAACAAAACCTCATCACCCAAGTCCGTATCTACATAATGCGAACCACATAATACTATCTCTCGTCCAAAAACTAGAAAAGAAGGGGTAAAACCGGTAGCTTCATTGACTGAATTATTTATTGCAAATTGTACTTTTGGAATAAATAAATCCCATGATCGATGATCGCCATCCACGAAAGATGAAATGCACGTAATAATAGTTTTATTGTACCGCTCGACAGTATTAACCTGAGGAGTATACTTTGGTGAAAAGAAAACGTTCGGTATTTTATATTTCTTGAATAAATCCTGAGTATGGCCGCTTATAAATTGAGTACCATTATCCAGGAAAATACTTTGTGGAACACCGTGAACCAAAAAAATGTGTTCTTCCATAATTTTAACAATAATCTGAGAAGTTGCTTTTTTTATTGGGAAAATATGACAGAATTTGGAAAAGCAACAGGTTACTACTAGTATGTAACTATTTTGTTTCCGTGTGATAGGAAGAGGTCCCATTAAGTCGATGGATATCATTTGGTAGGGGCGAGAACATTGCTTTGGCCGTCCCATCTCACCAAGAGTAGCATGGTTTTGAGTTTTGTACTGAAGACATGTACTGCAAGACCCGACGTATTGTGCTACATCTCGATGCATACCCGGCCAATAAAATCTGAGTGCAATGCGCCTATAGGTCTTAAAGATGCCCAAATGACCTGCAGTTGGTTCACTATGGTTATCCGCAATAACCCTATCCCTAAGCTCAGAAGGAACGACTTCCTTCCAAGAAAATTCATTGGTAAGCATGCACTTGTTTTTACTGAGACGGAAAAGGGTACCATCTTTAATTTGGAAATTGGGATAATTCTCTGGTTTTGTGACACAGTTATTATAAATGTTCATATACCAATCATCACTAGAAGTCGCGAATGAATTAGAAGTGACCATAGAAGAAACCGGAACAACTCTAGACAACGCATCAGGGATAACGTTGTCCACGCCTCGACGGTGTTTTATATCAAAATTGAACGAAGACAAACGCACACCCCAACGAGCGAGCCTTCCCGTAGGGTTATTTAATGAAAGAAACCATTTCAAGGCACTATGGTCTGTGTAAACTGTGAAAGTTTTCCCATTTTCCAAATAGCATCGCCAATGCTCTAATGCCACGAGAACTGCCAGTGTCTCCCGTTCCGTAATGCTGTAGTTCTTTTCTGCCGCCGTCAAAGATTTGCTCATGTAAGCTACGGGGTGCTCCTTTCCGTTTATAGATTGAGTGAGCATACCACCTATCCCATAGTTACTCGCATCCGTATGCACCTCGAACGGTAGATTGTAATCGGGGCAAGAAAGAACAGGCGCAGAAACTAAACACTCTTTCAATTTTTTAAAGGCAACGTCTGTCTCATCAGTCCACTTGAAAGGTGGAGTGTTCTTTTTATTCGAAGTCAACTTGTTGAGTGGCCCTGCAATTGTGCTAAAATTAGGAACGAACCTGCGATACCAAGTAGCTGTGCCTAGAAATCGCTTTAACTCCTTGCGATTAGTAGGAGTTGCGTAGTTAATAATGGCTTCAACCTTTTCTGGATCTGTTCGCAACCCGTTCGCATCTACCACGTAACCTAAGTACTTAAGCTGACTGCGAAAAAACTTACACTTTTCCAAGTTAACGGTTAGGCCTGCTTTACGCAATCTGTCCAAAACGCGAAGTAGGAGGGACACATGCTCATCAAAACTATTGCTGACAATAATAATATCATCTAGATAAGCAAATATACGGTGATCTACGTTACCTAGTAACTTATCTACAAGACGCTGTTGCGTAGCGGGAGCATTTGTCAAACCAAAGGCTGTGGTCTTAAATCTAAGAGTTCCTCGATTTGGGACGTAGAAGGCCGTCTTATCTCTATCCTCCTCTGCTATTGGAATTTGCCAGAAGGCTTTGGATAAATCAAGACTAGTTAGGAAACGGGCATCGCGCAGATTATCTAAAATTTCGGCAATGTATGGCAAGTTGTAGGCATCTCGTTTTGTGACCGAATTTAACTTCCTGCTGTCAAGACAAAAACGAGGCTGGCCATTCTTCTTAGTAACGAGAAGTACCGGAGACTGCCAGGTGCTTTCGCAGTGCTCCACCACATCTAGATTCAACATCTCATCCACCTGTTCGACAAGGATTCTCTGTTTCTCAGGAGACAGTCTATAATATCTTTGTCGAATAGGAGGAGAATCGCCAGTATCGATGCGATGGGTCAATATATGCGTACGGCCTAAGCCTTTACGCTCAAATGAAATCTCCCTAAATTGCTCAACAACGTTATCTGCTATAGCGCGTTGAGACTCATCTAAACTATCATAAGAATGAATAAAAGTTTGTATATTGTCACTGTTTAAATCTATTAAAGGATTAGCTGCTAAATTAACTGAACCTAAGTATTTTGGACACAAATGAAAGGCGCGCCAGAAGTCAATACCTAGAATAAGCGATGATTGAACTTCTGGAACTATATAACACTTAATTATGCGAAATTGATCTTCTAAATGAACTGGAACATTAATATAGCCAATACTCTTAAGTGTCTGACCACCAGCAGCTACTATCGAAGGTGTATCATCAGTACATAGCTTAAGGCCACGACTGAGTAACGTGTTATGTGCATAATTACCCAATATTGTAACAGCTGACCCGGAATCCAGGAGGACAGACGCTGTAATATCGTTGATCCTAATATTTAAATATGGTCGCGAATCACCTAAAGGCTTGGTTTGCAGAATTGTGGAAATTTTATAACTGTTGAAAAAAATTTTAATTGTTTTCAACCAATTATCCCAGTCTTCTTTATTAAAGCGACCTTCTATCGAAGATGTATGGAGACAATTCTGCTTACCTAGTTTTTTGGTTTCTGGTCCTTGTTACAATTCGGACAATCTGGTTTCTTGACACCTTTGTGTCCACACTTAAAACACAAAATTTCCTTATTTTGACAATCTTTGAGGCTATGCGAATTATTACGACATCTAGGACAATACGGCAGTTTCGCGTCTGGAACTGTACTGTTATTATTTATGGCATGTAGATATTTTTCATTAACATTATTATTATTATTTGAGTTTTGTTTATTACTATCTGAATTGATCCTGTTGCTCACATTCTTAGTGTTAATATGTTGAGTTTGTTTGTTGGCTATATCCGTTCTTTGTTTGTATGCGAACTCAGGTGCTAACATGTCAGAAGTAGCGGCAGAGGGTTCTCGAAACTGTACCATGCGAGACTGAACGTTTTCGTAATTTTTGCAAAGACATCTCAACTGCTCAATCGATGTGATATGAGATGCAGAGGCCAGAGTGCTCGCATAACACGGTCTAATATTGTGTAAGATTATTTCTAGCTTGTCTTCCTCCACCAAAGGCCTCGACAAACGTGAAAACATTCCCGACACAATGGATAGGTAGATTGTAATGTTTTCCGTTGCCCCCTGAGTTCTAGACCGAATCTCAGATAAAAGACGGTAATCGAAATCCGCCCTGTCAAAGTCCTGTAGTAGAAGAACGACAAGCTCATCCCATGTTGTTACCTGTTGCCTTACACTTCTAAACCAATGGAGTGCATCGTCCACAAAAATTTCAGTCGCAAACGACAAAAACCTTGCGTTCGTAATATTACGAGCCACACTATATTCGTTAGCTCGCTGAATGAAAGCACGCACGCAAGACTTGCCATCATACTTTAGTTTGGCTAAATCTGAATGTTTAGAATTACCCTCACAAGTCACCGAAACATTGATTCTCTCTGGTGTGGCTTGCGGGTCAGAAATTGGGGTGGCAGTTATGAGTGGGTCTGTACTCTTCGCTTTAAGGGATAAGAAAATTTCATAATATTCCCTAAACATTTTCGTACATTCCGTATGCACATCCATATATTTTTCATCCATATTAATCCTATTGAGCCGATGATAAAGGTGGTGGAAAAGATTTTCAATTCGCCCCAAAACATTCTTATCCTTGGTATCCATATCGAGGGTAGATTTAATTTTTTTTATAATTTCCATGGAATTATTTAAATCGTCAAGTGGGTCGAGATGGGAACACAATATATCCTCTGATAAAAGAACAGAACTGAGCTTACAAATCTGCCGCCTAAGATCCGCCACAGTACTAGCCGGGGTTTCACCTCGAACGGCTACCTCGTATTCTAATTCCGACTTTTGCAACGATAGATACTTTACAGGGTATGCCATTTTAAAAAGAATAAAAAAAAATTTTTTTTTCAATATGACTAGTTGTAAATAGCACACAAACTACTAAAAGCAATGATGAAAATACTCCGTTCCGTTACAAACTACTCTAACAGAACGCTGTGTTCTACGAAAGGAAGAATCTAGAAGTAAAAGTAAGCAACAAAACTACTTAAAAAAAAAATATTTACGAACGAAAAAAAACGTTAAATAAAAAATAAAAAAAACTGGTGTGAAGGTAGTTTCACAATAAATTAAAAAACACCTCAGATTTTAAAGGACAACAGAATAATATAAGGAAGAAAAAAAAAAAAAAAAAAATTTTGGTCACTGTATACCACAAAATTTATCCACCGTCAATATAAAAAAAAAAAAAAACACAAAATTAAACCAATATGTGAACGTTAACACACTACTAAAATTATCAAAACAATCTGAATATTAACCTTCACTCCAGTTTCTGCACACAAAAACACAAAAAAAACAAAGCGTTTTACAAAAGAAACAAAAACAAAATACCCACTCACCGTACAATAACTAACTACTAACTACAGAAGCGAAAACAGACAAAACCACGTAATTGGGCGCCAGTGTAGCCTCCACCCGTTGATTCCCACACGAATGATGGTGGAATAAAAAAAACGGGTGTGTACCTTTCCAAAATTTTATATTACGTAGATAAAAAGAACAGTCGGAGGCACACAAAGATTTGTGGGTCGTGGATTACAATTTGCTGTTGTCACCTCTGCAGGGATAAGTACTCCCCTGCAGTTGCTGGCGAAACTCCGCAGCTGCCCGCAGATGGAAGTTGGCCGAAGTTCAGAGCTGAGTTGCACGGTGACGTCACACGGCAGTTAGCGGCTCGGCCGATCTACTTGCACGGCGCACCGGAGGCGAAGCGATGTGGCCACGGTCCGTAGGAAGCCGGACACGGAGCGGACGCCGTAGGAGGCTTAGGAAGGAAGTGTAAAACCTGGAAACCACCGTTCCAGCTGATTAGAACTCGGCTTGATAACTTCCGTGCTGGGGTACCACCGACGACAACGAGGAAGAGATGCCTATCCGTTTGTAGTAGTATTGACGTGGTGGTACTGACCAGAACGGAGTTTACATGTTAAGCAAGCTGAGCAAAAAGTAGACAATCAAAACAATGGTAGTGTTACGGTTAAAACGTTAGGCGTTTAAATTTTAAAATCGAAAATGTACATGTAGGTAGAAGTAAATTACGAAGCATGATACAGCATTATCTGCGATTATTGAGGCTATTACTAAATGGTGCATATATAATAAGATGAGATAAGCAACAGTAAATGAGTTATAACAGGAAATATAATATAATAGAACTACACAGAATAGTGGTTGGCAATAAAGCTACATGTTTGTGATATGCGTTATTTGTGTGCTATTTAAAACTTACCCTAAATCGGGATCTACACAGTTGGAACTTAAAACTTTTCGAAGTAACTTTTGGAAACGAACTCCATAGGTTTACGTAACGGCGCTCGACAGGACGCGAAGCGATACATGAGATTTTTCATCAGCCTAGAAGCGACTGACGTGGAATGTCACAGCTGCGCGGGCGCACTCCCTATATACCCTTAAGCGCGGGCGCAATCTCGTTCGCATCACTCGCCCCGCACCGCACATACCTACCCGGCGCGTTCCGAGTCGTAGACAAACAAAGAACCAAGCATTCGTTTTTGTTGACAATTTGTCTTTTTGAGTTAAGTACTTACACAGTGGTTATTCATGTAACGTTCCGTTACAATGTATCTAGTGTATTATGTGTATTTTAGTCTGTGCCAAATAAATGTATTTTCTTTCTTTCTTTCAAACGAAAAACGTCGACTGCTGGACATTGGCCTCCCCCATGTATTGCCAACACTGAGCAAACAGCAGAAAAAGCTCGCCGGGTAGTCTATTTCGCCTGTAACTTTACTCAATACTTTTATTGCATTCCACATGTAGGTATTCTTAGATGGCAAACTTATAATTAGATCATAATTATGGACCCTGTCGGGCACAGCAAAATAAATGAGTTAGGAGGGAGGAAGCATTTCTTGATTATATTATTATAACACTAGCTTCACCCCGCGGTGTTACCCGCATAAGTTTCGATCCCGTAAGAATATCTGAATAAAATGTATCCCATGTGTTAATCCTGGTTATAAACTACCTGTCTGATAAATTTCATCCGAATCCGTTCAGTAGTTTTGGCGTGAAAGAGTAACAAACATCCATCGATCCTTACAAACTTACACGTTTATAATATTAGTAGGAAAAAATTCGTTTACCGAGTAGTAGCTTTTATTTAGCAAAAATTGTCTAACTAGTTTTGACCAGCAACCTTTCAACAGAAATGCTACCTGATGAAAATGGGTATTATGCTTTCTGGCTCATAATTTTTACACGAAGTTTGCTTTGACGTTTCAATATAAAGCGCTCGCCTGTAATGAAAAATTTACCGCCAAACTTTCCCGGTTACTTCCACCTATTTTATTATATGCATTAGCCAGTCCTGTCCTGCTGGTTCCAATTATCTCTCTACACTACGTAGCAGTTGACGGCCTGCGCAGTCTACTTGCAAAGCCCTAACCGTTACAGGGGAATCTTGAACTTCGACTGTTACATTACAGGTGAATGCCCCAGGGGAACGCCTGAAGACTTTAGCATAGTACACGAGTAACTTCTCACCTGACCTGAGATTGGGCAATTTGCGCGACAGCAATTAAGCCACGAAAAATATCTTCTAAAATTTCATTAAATTATCCAATTATATTATTTGCAGTGCGATGACCTCTTGAATTTAACAGAAGACCTTGATGAGGTCATCGGCGTGTTATGCGATAGTAATCTATATGTATGTATTGTTAGGCTTTTTTGGAGGTCGTCGTGGCGTGGTCTTTATGCGTTTTTTTATTTGTAATATTCCCATGGCGAGCAAAGGTACCTAGAATAGTTTTTAATTACATATTAAACAGAGTGGCAGGGGCATCGACGCGCAACCTGTCACCATGGATTCAGGACATGATTCTGAACCCATTTGCGTTGAAATTTTTCGTCGGTTATCAATTAAAAATTCTGCTCTTTCATAGAAAAGTGCAAACCTACGCGGTCAAATGTATGGAACAACTGTTTTTTTTTTTTAATAACCGGTGAAAAAAGTTAGCTGCTTGCTTCAAATCTTTTATATCTGCCGGGCGACTCGTGACGGCCAAATTTTAGAGAAGAAGGAACTCTGGGTCTGTAGTAGGATATTACACAGACTGGCAAAGGCCCAAGAAATATTTTATCTAAGTTGGTTGTGTAAAACACTTCTTGATAAGGCGGTACCTAATTGTTCGTTTAGCATTAGCTTAACCCCTGTCTTGTCTGGACCAAAGCCAATCTTAGCGCAGGGATATGCTCACAATCACTATTGTCTGTGTTGGGAAATTAATGATGTCAGAACTAGTCCTGCACTTTCTCCACTTATGGGCAAAGAAAGGCTCTTCTTGTTCAAAGAAAACTCACCGCGTTTGCTTCTTGCGAGCTAGTGAATTGGTGAATCCAGAATATAACACAACATAAAAATCTTCATAGGTTATCAAAATAGTAATCACAAAAAAAGAAATAATCAATTTCGTTACACACACAACAACTAATTAATAAATAAATCTTAATTTTTTTTATTTCAACTAAAAAATATTTGGTTGCAAATAGTGCAAATAATATTATAAAATGTGTAATAGCTTTCAAAATTGCCAAGTTATAAACGTTTAAATTTAAATATAAGTGCTAGTCAAAGATGGCACTTGTCGGCGACAAGACCCTATTTGAGCACCAGGGCGCAAGTAGTGGCGGGACCGCTACGCAGAAAACGTAAAGTAGAAATTTTAAGTAACTAGTTAGAAACTTTTAAAGAGATTCATGTTTTTTTATATTTCTAATTCGTATTTAAGGTCAGATTTGTTATTAGTTTTAGTACCTCAAATCAATGACACTGTTTTTAAAAGGATTCTTATAAGTGTAGTTTTGTTCAAGCATATTTACGTAACTTGAAAACTCACTTTTTTGTTTATGGATAGATTTTGATAATTTTTGTTGTAAAGAAAAGATCAACGTCAGCAATAGTAGTTAATAAACTTAACCTAACACAACCATATAGTTAGGAAAACCCTGCTACATGTTCAACACCGATATGTAAAGCTTGCAGCAGCGATTCATACACAAGCAGTCCAGTCTGCTGCAGCATTGTATTGTGGTGTTTGTTCGAAAATAATTACCTTATATCATCCCTATTCATTCATTGACTGAAGGTTGGCAGGCAACGCATAGGGTAAACCGTATCTAGAAGCACAACATACTCTTTTATAACGAAGGTGAGCACTAAGAAAGGATTTCCCAAAATTCATCCCCTAAGGGGGTTAAATAAGAGGTGAAAATTTGTTTGGAAGTTTGTCATTTTGTCGATAAAAATCGCGCACGGCTGGTAAAAAAATAACGTAGTAGAAATAAAAAGAAATTATTTATTAGAAAGAAAACACCCAAAAACGCACAAAACACATCTTTCCTGAAATTTCCCCGAAAGCTTCCATTCATCCTAAAGCTAATTACATCGCTAATTACTTTTCCCACAGCTGTCTGGTGTGTAATGAATCTTTATGTCGCATGTCGTCGGTATAAATGTTATTTGTTTCATCTCGCACTCTGTCACCCTCTAACAATGGGGAAAACTATAATAACCTTTACGGAATGGGGTGTGGTTGCAATTTCAGCGATTTTCTTCTTCTTTAGCCTCGCCTTTTTCCGTTACGCGAGGTCGGCCATTTATTTCGGTCTTGTGCGACATCTTCCGTAAGTCCCATCTCCCTCATGTTCTTTTGGACCTTCGTCATCCATGTGGTTTGAGGTCTTTCTTTTTCCTTCTTCTTTGTAGCCACAGAAAGGCACTTTTACATGACATGGTCATCTGTTCGGCGAAGTACAGACGCCAGCAGGTCAAGCTACCCGAAACTGTCAATTTTCCCAATCAACCTTGAAGCTTAATACTTTTAACAATAAAGTTGAAAATCTATTAAAGAAATTTGACAGATTGTAGTAGCTTGATGTGCTGGCGTCTGTACATGATTCTGGTGTTTTATTGAACACAAACTCCTTGTACGAAAAAGCTACAGAATCTCTAGAGACCTGCGGGGTACTGCGTAACACCCATACAATGACAATTGATCGCAATGCATTAAATTTTAACAGTTCAGCAACGTTCATTGCGTTATTTACGTTATTCAGCACGCGATTTTTTTTAAACCTATGACGCAATTTATTAAGGATTTCCTTCAAAATCTCAGATTGTTATTGAAAATGTTTTATGCAATAAGGGTGATGAATGGTCTATAAATATCACGTAAGATGACGGTTCGAGACACGTATTATTAGGTAGGATATGTAAAGCTCCTTGGAAAACACGTCTATCAATTATTCTTCGTGTAGATGGCATGACTGAATTTTAAATCTTTAAAATTTAATATTTTTTGTCTTCCTTTTTTAATTAATTCCTTTCACCACGATGGCACGAACCAATCTTTCTCACGACTATCAATAAAATGAACATATACTTTGTACTACTTCTTTCACTAGGTAGTCCATTAACGTGTTTCCCAGTAGTTAAAACAGTATGGACAATGGAGTAAATGCGTTAGCGATCAACAAGTGAATACGATTCTGTACTAAAATCCTTCCTACTAATATTATAAACGTAAAAGTTGGTATGGATGGATGGATGTTGTTACTCTCACGCCAAAACTACTGAGCGGATTTGAATGAAATTTAGCACACAGATGGTTTATAGCCAGGATTAACATACAGGATACTTTTTATGCCGATATTCCCACGGGATCGAAACTTATGCGGGTGAAACCGCGGGGCGCAGCTAGTAGTAAATAAAGAAAATAACTTTTGAAAAATAGCTGTATGAAATACGGACGTACAGACGGACGTGACGAAACTATATGAGTTGTTTGCCATTTGCATTAAACTACGTAAAACCATTTTCTTTTAGTCGCGTAGTTTCACTTTTCACTGTCTTTTCACCGCAAGCTTCAATGTCAGGCTTAATATAAATACCTATTCCCTTATCGCCGTCATTCACACCGTAGTAAATAAAAGTAAGAAAAATAACCCCGGGCTTACCTCTGGGGTCTTATCTTCGTCAGGACTGTCACGCAGCGCAGTTCTTATGATTTGTAGTGTTGCGAAACTGAGCGAAGAAGTTGAAAGAATTTTTGTTTTATTAATAAGTGAAAAGTTGGTTGAATTTCTGTGTTCCGTTATTCGGTTTGGGGATTAGAGTTAAGTTATTGAGAGGGACAATTGTTGCACTTATTAACCGACTTCTTAAAAAAGAGGAGGTTCTCAATTCTAAATATATAATTATATTTTTATGTGATGAAAATTATTTTTTCATTTGGTGAAGCTTGCGTGATCGTGATGGTTCCATATAAATTTTATAACAACTTTGCTTGGGTAGTTCTTGATCTGGTTTCCATAATACGTCATCATCATCTGCCTAGCCTTTTCTCAACTAAGTATGTTAGGTTAGGTTACTGGTCGGCTTCCAGTCTAACCGGATGCAGCCGATGCGGCTGCAGCTGCAGTATTTTACATGGAGCGACTGCCTATCTGACCTCCACAACCCAGTTAACGTATAAACGTACATAACGTATTTAACAGAATTAATTTACAATATATAATATTAGAATGTACTGATCAGGTAGGGCATCGGCCCATTAGCCAACCTATAACATAAATATACGATTCAAAAAGCCACACAAACTATGCTAAAACACCGTCCCATATAACCCTCTCATGATAAATATACCTTCACTCCCATCAAAAAGACAGCACGTACCCACCGTTGATCCGAGCTCAACCCTCCGCTGCCCGTATTATACATTCAGCCTGCATCGGGCTCTGAATACCCCCGCATGCAATGTCAAGGCGACACTGTCTGTAATAGAGGGTTAAGAATGTATGAGAATGTCAGGTTTTTGTGATAGCGACCGGTTTGTTAAAGATCTTGGTGTACTTTGTGATATTAAAAGAAGATTCGAATCGGTTTTTGTGAGGGTTAATGTGAATATAGGTTTTTTATTGACTAGCTGCGCCCCGCGGTTTCACCCGCATAAGTCTCGATCCTTTGGTAATATCGGGATAAAAGTGTCCTAATCATGTCAATCAGTCAATCTGTCAACCGATGTGCCAAATTTCATCCAAATCCATTTAGCCGTTTTAGCGTGAAAGTGTCACAAACAAACATACAAAACAACAAATCTTTGTTTTTATAATATAAAGTTTAGATACCAAACATATCTACCCATAATGTCATCTTTTACACAATCCATCCATCGGTTCCTCAGTGTATCTCTATTTTCATAGTCATTTTTAGTATATTCATGTATATTTATTTATTTAATACTACTTTTATACGTAATTAGGTATATATTATATTTATAGTTTTAATAGATTGGTAGTTTGCTTTTAATAGGGTTATGGGTTTGGTTAAAAATATTTATTCCTCAATTTTCATGATCGATTTTACCACTGTTTGTCTCCGCATAACCCAAAGGTTGACTGGTAGAAAATGCCTATGGCATTAAGTCCGCCTCTGTACATTTATTTGTTTGAAGTATTAAATAAATAAATAATACTCATTTTTTTTCATACACCTCCTTCTCTGCTCACCCCACCCCAACAGCTTGAATATCCATATTCACACCTTATAAACAATCAATACAATTCTATCGCACCTTGAAACGCTCTAATAAATTTTAATAGACAGTAGACACCCCTATCTTAATCGAAAGTACTTATTCGGTAAATGTGAAACGGTATTAAGTACCGTAAAACGATATTAAATATCGTAAAACGATTTTCGTAACGTTATCGTTCCGTTAACGTGTTTGGTACGTTTTTTTCTTGAGGGTGCTAAAGAACGAGTGCTAACAGTAATTTTGGGGTGCTAATCATTTTTTTGCTGGTAATGACTGATCTTGGAGATTTATTTACGCCTCTTTACAGATTACCCAAAATATATAACCAACATTTTGTTAAAATAGACATATTTACGTTAGCTCATAATTTACTTAAAAAAGAATTAGTTAATGCTCTTAAAACCTGATAATTAAGTATCATATTAAAATAAGCCCTACCTTTGTATACTTAGATGGAAGAAAAATGTACAATTGTTTGTTTTCCCTAATAAAATAAAATAAATAAATTTGGATTTTTTGACACGAGGGCACTGAAAGTAAGGGGTGTCAATTTGACAACTACATGTCGATTAATTTAGATAAGAATTTTGATTTTGATTTAGGTGATATTTTTAGTTTGATTATACACCTTTAAATTCGTTAAATCGTTTTAATCCTTAAAAGGGATCATTCTACTCATCATTATGAACAACTTTTACTATGGGACCAACCCTGAAATCGTGAAAAAATATCAGCTGGTCCATAGATTTATGTTCACATAACTCGACATAATGTATGGATCAACTGATTTTTTTTTCACATACCAAAATAATTTGTCAAATCCGTTCTAGAGATTACCGCGTTCAAACAAACTTCAGCTTTATTATTACTATAGATAGAAGATAGATTAGAAAAACTTGATTTGTTATTTCCACGGGATCGAAACTTATGCGGAAGAAACCGCAGGGCGCAGCTAGTATTCTATATAAAGACACTAAAAAAGGATTGCATATATAAGATACAATGACATTTAATGTCAATTCAAATGTCAACGAACTTATAATCACAACTCAATTAAAATGAAATAATAATTACCTAAATAAAATAACACTATCCAATCAGAATATTTTTGTATAATTAAGACACGGTTGGAATATAAATTAACATTCCTCAAAATAAAATACGTAGATTTGTGAAGAAACAAGGTTCCGACATATTCTAAAGAATAGCTAATTATAAGTAGCAGTGGATAATCTAAAAAAATAAGGTAAAGTATACTACTACTTACAACATTTTTTTTTGTCTGTTTGTTTGTTTCAGCTAATCTCCGAAACGGCTAGACAGATTTTGATGGAACTTTCAATGGCAGATAGCTGATGTTATGGAGTAACATATAGGCTTTTTGGCCTAGTAGCACGTTCTCGTGGGATAATTTCCGACATTTACGAAATAAAATTGAAATGACCGTATAAACCGGGTGCAGGCCACTAGTAAACAAATAGATAAACTGGTTTCAGAATCAATTCCACAGACCTTTTTTCATTTTTACTTTTTGTTATAATCTTATGACATCGTTTACGTACTTACGCACTACGTCTGCTGTATTTTAATGTAACGATAATAAGTGCGCATCGCTTCATTCGAGTCACGTTGGCTCGCGATCGTAATACGGACGCTGACGAACACGAAAATTGTCTGTTACAATAACATTTTACTGTATTACAACATGTTACACAAGCGTGTTGCTGTTATTGCTTTCCTTCGAAGACTGAAGGGGAATAAAGTTTTTGTCGATCCAATACTTGGGATCTGCTATCTAAGTCCGTCAACGACGATACGGGCCCGTGCGAATGTAGTTGGTGCGTTAAATCACATATCGGGAGAAAAAAATAGATATCGGGAACAGGGACAACTGTCAAATCATATTTTCATTCATTCTTAGTTCGGACCCCGTACTAATCATATGTCCGCATGTGATAAGTAGGATAAACCAGTAACTTCGGATTTTGTGTTCAGGGAGTGCAGGAGAAGTACCCCTGGTGTCCGAGCTACTTAAGACGATAAATCATATTTAATTACCACGATTTGAAAACACATTTTTAAGCATGGTGATCCAACAATAGAACGGTGCCCATATTTTTTAAGTAAATCCCTTAGTTGCCTCTGTAATTTGTACATAAAGAGTATTCAATTCTATAAAATACACGCAAACAACCAGAAAACAAAGAAGACTCCTAGGCCCACAGAAAAAAACCACATTTTCCTGGAACTCAGCTTGAAAATGAGCTTCCTTTTTTATATTTTGCCAGGAATTCAATCAAGAGAGATTGAATTTCCTACTGTAAACAAGCCTAAAATAAAATCGCACGTTCTAAAATTCCTAGGAAATCTACACTATGTAACAGGTTTCAGTAACCAAACTATGCCAAGCTCCAAAATTTAATACTACCCTCGTTTAAGCAACAGGTTCGGACATAGCCATTTTTGGAACGCTCTCCTAAGCTCACCTTATTTAGACTTAGTTACTCGTAGTATCACAGAATAGTAGGTTCAGAAGGTACAAAAGGCGTGGACACATCTCAAACTAATATCCGTTCCAAAACTACCTGATGAAATTGTAAACAAACCCTGTTCAGGTTCAATTTTTATGCAATACTAGTAACGCAATCATCTGTATTTAGAAGGTTTCAACATTGACTCTCATCAATTTTTTCTACAAATTATTGTATGAGTAACATTATTTAATTGTGATTAAAAAATAATCTACGTAAATTACGGATATAAAAATAACCCCAATTGTCAAATGAAAATCCTCTTTAAAGTAATCTAAAATTGGAATTTCGAGTTATTCAAATCAGTCATTTCGATCAGTTATTTCGGTATTCAAATAATCATACAATTGCACTCAATTTGTAATTGGCCTCCACAAGTAGGTACGTTTTCTGATCCATTTGTTTACATTTTCGTCTTATACTTTTGCAACAGACCACATATGGCAAACGAATGCCAGTTGCGAGTGCGGTTGCACTCGCTGTACGTGAATTGTGTCTTTGTGCGTGTGTGGTCGTGGTTGTATGGAGCCTACCTTCTGTACTATTCTGTTATAGTATGTTTACTCGCCTAATTTAGAGAGAGTTTCTAGGTCTTAGCTTTATAACCTCAGTCTTTGTAGCATTTTGGCGACCTTTCGTAAGTCTATAGGCAGCTAGTGTCAAATGGGAGTGATTTATTTTATGTAACAATAAAGTCATAATAACAGACTGGATGCGGAAGGCGCTGGACAGAATGTTGAGGCGCAGCCTGGGAGAGGCCTTTGTTCAGCAGTGGACTGCGATACGCCGAGTTGTTTGATTGATTAAAAGGCATAATAATAGCTTCGATCCTAGGATCGAAATTTTGTATCTAAAACGCTTAAAAATGTAAATAGTAAAAAAATCAGGGCTGGCGATCCGCGCCGCAGTGTACAGCGATTTTAAAGTGGGGGCAATAACTTCCCAGGCGCCACCCGATGGCAACTGGGAATTTTATTCCCGATTGCCACCTGGTGGCAATCCATGTGGGGACGACTGGGAATATACCCAATTCGATACGACCGGGCGCAGGACCAACGACTTAACGGCTTAAAGTAAAAGGTCTTTCCATTAGGAATTTCTAAGTAACAGACCGGAGTTTGGAAGTTGGTGGCGTGATACCCACCGGCCTCTCATAAGTAACCCCCTTTCATGCCTCCTATTCATCTTTCCATCATTTCTCTAACTCTTTCAAAGGAAACAATGAATT